>JAWNNE010000106.1:0-35095 GCA_035043205.1 Drosophila trichaetosa | reverse complement strand
TTTACTGCCCAGTCCATTTTTAATTGGCCACTGTTACTGGGTCTTTGTCTTTTCATGGGTTGATTAGGTGGTCTATTACTATTACCATCTGATTGGTAATTAATCGGGTTTTGTATCCTGCCCTGATTTAATTTTTGCAGGAATTCATTATACAATGGTTTGTTAACCATTGGTTTATTTTGTGGATACTGGTTCCTATTAAAATTTTGTTGACTCCTAAAATTCTAATTGTAATTGGGGTTAAATATGTTTCTTTCACTTTTGTTTTGTTTATTTGTAATTTGTTTGTTACGCTTTCACATTACTGTTGGATTGTTTTTCCTTTTTTTTTGTTTTGTTGTTTTGTTCACTCGTTGAGATAATTTTATTTTATTTTTTTTTTTTAAGTTTATTTAATGAAAAAAAAAAAAATTCGTCGTCTGCCTCGCGTATTTTATGATTTACTTTTTTAGAAAAAAAGTTTTTCGACGATCACGGGGTACTTATGCGGATAACAATTTCGCGAAACACCAGTACGTTTTCCTGAAAGAAATACGGCATTTCACAATGTTTGTTATCCCACCGGCTGCGCCAATTACGTTTTTGGAGAATGTTGTACCGGCTGCGCCAATTGAAAAAATCCAACAACGGTTTTTTAATAATAATATAATTCTTTAATAAACAAAAGACACGCGTACAAAATAACTCTCACCGACAACGGTTTCGATTAGTAAAGAATGAAATTCTTTCCTCAAAGACACGTCTTCTCGGTATGGAATACAAAATTACTCTCTGCTTATGCTAGTGGTTTAATCTATAAGGAAACCTCGCACTTGCTTCTTCTGCGATGTTGTAGCTAAGTCGCTGCTGTCCTATTGGTGGAGGTGTTGGATGGCCCGCTTGGGTCTCGCGATGGCCCACTTGAGTTTCATGCTAGCTCACTTGTAGAATGCACTGACGGAGTCTAATGGTGGTGTCGGTTGTCCGTTTGGGTCCCACGATGGACTTCTTGTAAAATAGGATGACGAAGTCGCGTGTTGTATTACACCATGCGCTTTTGGTTGTGATCGCTGGTTGCAGTTGGGTTTGTTGTTGTCGAACTATGCTGTTGTTGTTGCAGTGAGTGTGGACATGAGAGATCTGCGTGATCTGGATATGTCACTATATATATATTTATATATATATATATAATATATGTTCGAGTATGAAGATGTGACGGTCTCAGCTGCTGATAGCTGGCTCATGCAGCGCCCTCAAATTTATGCACTTGAGGCTGGCTTGCATGGGGGCAAGCTATTTTTAGATAGGTTAGAGGAGATGTCGATGGAGTGAGACTGCGGTCACCTTACAAGCGGCCGCACTCGATGGAGTGAGATGCGGTCGCCTTACGAACGGCTGCATAATGTATTTCTATATATGTATTTAGATTTAAGAATTGTTTATAAATGAAGGGCAGTTCGAAACTAAAGGTCGACTCCGCGCGTCTAATCTTCTTTAGACATATATATAAATAAAAATAAAGATCTATATATCTAAATAAATATATGTATATATATAACTAATTATATACCATATAAATAAATATAAAATCAAATAATATAGTGTATTGAAAGAAAGAAAAATATATTACAAAGTTAAAAAGCTCTGCAGATTGAAGCGCAGAAGTACATCAAAATAAAAGAAGAAACAGTGTTAAAAGATTTAAGAGCTAAATTGTTTCTGTGTTCTCAAGCCAATTCAGTTCTCTGTGTGTGACCAAACACCATGGACAAGGTTCAGCGCAGGCACGCGGGCGAACAAAACGAAAATGTGCAGAAAGAGAGAGTGAGAGAGACAAAAAAATTGAGAGCGAGCCAACGCGAGCGTGAGCGAGGTTCCTCGTAAGCGTGAGCGTGAGCTTCGATCATGATTAAGCTCTAAAGCTCTGGCACTCTCCTCTTTTGTGTTTTTGCTTTTTGAAACATTTAATGTAATGCATAATGTAATAATGTTAAACAGAACATTTTGGATTAAGATAAATTATCCCTCCCTTATTAAATTTGATTACAACATTCATATGCTTTTATCATAATCGCCTACATATATACACTTATTACGTTTTACATATACCTACAAATTTATTCACGGCAGTGTTACTGAATTGACTTGAAAACATGTGCTTGACAAAAAAAAAATACTAAATCTAAATAATTATTAAAATGAATAAAATTAGTATTAGAGTAAGTCACGCACTACACTGAAAGAGAAAAAAAATATATATATATGTATAAACAATAAAAATATAGGTAAATTAAATAATACCTTAATATAATATTTTCTTGTTATTACGCAAAGTGCAAGAAAAATGAATGTCGTCATTAAAGCTATGAAAAGTTACAAAATATTGTTTTGTACAAAGTATAAATAATAATATGGAATTTCAAAATTAAATAACGTAAACATATAACTGGATTTAACATATGACAACATAAATTATAACATCAAATATAACATTGTTGCACATTAACTTTACAATTAGCATCCAGCTGTCAAGAGGTCGCTGGTGTGGAGGCGCTTCAGGCGCCTGCGGGTTGTAATCGACCCTAGTGAGCAGGCCAATGGTGCCGGGAGGGGCGGTATGGGGGATGTTGCTCATATTGGTGCAAAATTTGCGCGCACAAAGCACACACACTCCACCAGAGTGGTGGCGGCGCACGCACAATTCACACTGAGTGAGGGCCTCTTGCAAAAATAGTTTTGCACCAGCAGAACTGCTCGCGAGCGTCGATAGTTTCAAATCGCGAGAGAGAGTAACGCGTCACACTCACACGCACAATTGCCGATGCTCTGCAGCAAGCGGACCGAGCTGCGCGCGTCGTGCGTAACTGCTCTAGAGAGCGATTAGCAGGCCGCTAACGGAAAGTGCATGGGGAGCGACAAGAGAATTTTGGCTTGACTTGAACTCTCAAAGGTACCGAAAATGTAAAACAAAATCAAAAGGGCAACGCACTGAGCGAGGGCGTATTCAATTTGTTTTTGTATTTTGTTATTGTTTTGAATGCCATGGAATTTGGCATAAGTTCACAGTCTTATTTTTGTGTGAATTAAACACAAATTTAACAATTTAAACACTATAATATTGTTACAAATTTAACTACATTAATATTATAATTAATGTTGCCACTAACTGGAGTGGTCTTGTCCATTAGAAATGCTTATAAAGCAGAAAAATTGCCACAGTCACCAAAATACGCGTTCGCGCTCGACGAAGCCAAAATGATAATTTAAAAAAAAAATAATCACTTAGAACAATTTTCTTTAAAAAATAAAATAAAATAAATAAATAAATTAAAATTAACAAAATTAATAAAATGTAACAGGCTTTAAGAATAAAATATTCAGAATATTAGTTTTTAAGCATTCATACGTGACTCTCCCCAAACCAAATGAAAATAATATATATAATTATAAATTAGAGAATTGAAAATGCGCCAATTGAAGATTCGACAATAGTTTAGATTAGTAAAATATATAATCTTTTATTCCAAACACGTCTTATTCGATTGGTGTACAAAATGTAACTCATCTTATGCTAGTGGTTTAGTCTATAAGGAAACCTCGCACTTGCTTCTTCTGCTGTGTTGTCAGCCGAGTTCGCTGTAGTCTTGTGGATCGGCTCGCTCGGATCTCACGTTAGCCTTCTTGGAAAATGCGCTGACGGAGTTGTAATTCGGATGGCTCGCTGGTTTTGAAATAAATAAATAACATTATATATTAGTTTCTTTTCTGTTGCTGAATAAGTTTTATTCATGTGTAAATAATATTTATCTCTAATAGTTTCGGTTAAAATATTCTTTTCTTCGTCTGGATATGGTATTATTGAATATAAAGTTTCTTGTGACAGAGTTTTCGGTATTTGTTATATTATTATAATTTCATTTGTCTTGGATTTTATCCAAGTTGAATCGACATTTAATACATGATCATGTTTTAGTAATTTTGGTTTAAAAATTCCGAATCTAGTCAGTTGCATCCCCATCTCGATATCTTCGATGTTTTCAATGAATTGTTGTAAGTTAAACAGTAATAAACTTAATTTTGTGTTCTGTTGTGACATTTCTGTCATGCCGTCCATTACTTCCATCAATGATTGACTGCTTCTATGACTTTGTTCAGTTCGTTTACCTGTATGCAATTAGCATCTAATTCGTCTATTTCTTCAGTTAGTTCTGTTTTGTCGTCTTCAGTTAATGTGCCAAATAAATATTTGTAACCTTTTCCTACTAAATTTAGGAGTCCTCGTTTCTGTCTTTTGATTATCTTTATTCCGTTCATTTCTCTATGAAGTTTTTCTACTAGATATTCTATTTGGGGTAGAGCACTAAAATCATGTGTCTGAGATATTAAATCTTTTTCAGTATTTTCGGTTTTTGTCAGGTTTACTGTTAGGCAATGGTATTCGAAATCTGAAGGTATGCTCAACTTTTACTAGGTTTACTTCTATATTTTGGGTGTTACTCTGAGTTATTGTTAGCGTTAGTATTATCATTATTGGGAGATGGACCGGTAGATGAATATTCCATAGTTGACCTGAAATTATTGTTATATTTGTTTATGATTAGTTTCTTTTTCTTTTTGAATTTAGTTTTGTAATGTATGATTTTTCTTCCTCTATTCGTTTCTTCGAAATGTTTGCTATCTAACTGTTTTATTATGCCTGTTTTCCTGAATGGATTTGTTGTTTTTGTTTTGATAAGTGGCATTTCTCTATAGTTCGTATCTACTTTACAATTGGGTATTGTATGCTGGTGATCCGGCATAAATGGAAATATCTGCTGGTGTTCTACCAGTAGTGCTATGTATCGTTTTATGGTTATAAGTGTAAAGTATTATTTCGAATTTTGTTAACTTATTTTCTTCGTTTGTGTCTAATTAATTATTCTTAATTTTTCGTTGATTGTTTTGTGAAACCGCTCTACGTCTGATATGCCGTTCTTACTTGATGTGATTTTAATTTTAACATTTTCTGAATCTAACCAAATCTTTAATGCTGCACTCATGAATGCTGAGTCTTTGTCTGCATTTATTTCTAATGGTTTTCCCATTTCGTTGAATATTTTCAACAATGCTCTTTTTGCTTCTAACCAATCTTTACCATTTATTATATGAATGTTGCGTATTTTGGGTATACGTCTATGCATGATAAAAATTGCTTATTATTGATCATATAAAAATCTATAACGTATTTTCCTCTAGGGTTGAAAACCTCAGGTGTTATTTCATAACTAAATTTTGTGTCCCTGTGTTCCACTTTTGAGTATCTACAGATTTCGCATTCGTTAATTATGTTTTGTATTAGTTTTTGGTAATCTGGGAAATAATGTTTTTCTTTAAACATTACTATAGTTTTTCCTATTCCTGGATGTAAAAGTTTTGTATGGTCGTTTAATATGGTTTGTTTCAATTCTGAATAAGTTTGGATATCTTTTAATTTTTGTTGTGGTTCTCATAGTTTTTATCGGACAATCTCTTTGTATTATTTCACCTTCATGTGGGAAGTATATAACGCTGTTTTTTGCACAAAGATATTCTTTTATGATCTCTTTTGCTTTTTCCGTTGTCATTTCTATGTAGTTTACTATGATCTTAGTTTTGTGAGAATAGCTAATTTTCTTTATTTCTTCGGTATTTCCTTTTATAAATTCTATTTGATGATTATAGTTATTCAATGGTCTTTCTGTGATTTGAATACAATTTTGATTATCTTCGTTTGCGCTATGTATTGTCGCTGCCATGCAATCTTGAGCATCCCCCATGAAATTTTCTTCGAAGTTATTTTCTTCTGTTTTAATTCTTGAAAGTGCATCAGATACGTAGTTTTCTTTGCCTGGTATGTATTTGATTTCATAATCGAATTCGTTTAGTCTTATCTTCCACCTTTGTAACTTCATGTTTGGCTCTTTTATATTATTTAGCCATATGAGAGGTTTGTGATAGCTAAGTATTTCAAAATTTCTACCAAATAAGTATGATCGGAAATTTTTCGTTGTCCATATTATTGCTAATAATTCTTTTTCTATTGCTGAGTATTTTATCTCGTGCTCGTTTTAAGTTCTGCTAGCATAACATATTGGTTTGTGATCTTGTGTTAATACTGCTCCTAATGCATAATAACTAGCGTCCATAGTAAGTGAGAATTTTTTCTTGAAATCAGGATATACCAATATTGGGTCTGATACTATGAGTAACTTTAATTTCTCAAAGGCTTCTATGTATGTTATTTCTTTTTCGTTGACTTTTGCTCCTTTCTTTAGCTTTATGGTCATTGGTTTCACAACTATTGCGAAATTTGGTATGAATTTCCTGTAAAATCCACATAATCCTAGGAATCTTTTGATTTCTTTTGGAGTCTTGGGGATTGAAAATTCTTTAACGACTTTTATTTTAATTGGGTATAGGTTTTATTCCTTCCGTTGTTATTATGTGTCCTAGAAATTCAGTTTCTTTTTTCATGAATTCGCACTTAAGTAGTTGTAGTTTTAGATTTGCTTCTCTGAGCTTCCTAAAACCTTTCTTTAATGCTAATATGTGTTCTTCCAATGAAGTGGAATACACTATTATGTCATCCATGTAAACTAGACAATGTTATGTGAATTAAGTCTACCAGAAGATTGTTCATACAACGTTGGAAGGTTGCTGGTGCATTTTTCAAGCCAAATGGCATTCGTGTATATTCGAAATGTCCTGCTTTGGTTGAGAATGCTGATTCTGCTATTGATTTTGAATCTGAATTTGATGAAATCCTTTAGCTAAATCGATTGTTGTGAAATATTGACATTTTCCTAACTTGTCTAATATTACATCCATTACAGGTATGGGAAATTTATCGCTAACTGTTTTTTCGTTAAGGCTGCGATAGTCTACGACTATTCTATATTTTTTCTCTCCTGATGCATCTTCTTTTTTTGGTACGACCCAGATAGGAGAACAATAAGGTGAATTAGATGGCCGTATGATGCCTGGTTGCATCATTTCTTTCATTTGCTTTTCGACTTCTTGGTCATAGCTTTGTGGATATTTATAAGGTTTCCTATAACAAGGGTCCTCATTTTTTGTATTGAAAACGTGTTTTACAGTATTTGTGAAAGTCAAATTGTCACTCTCTTTATACTGAATATCGCTGAATTCAAACAAAACTTTTGTTAACTTGGATTTTTCTACTTTATTTAGGTGTTCAAATCTATATTGGTTACTTTCCACTAATTCGTTTTCTAATGCGTATGCTGTATGTATATCTTTTGTTAGTGGTGGGTCTTCATATTCTTCTTCCTTATTTTCGTTTTCATATTCTTTTTTCTTATTTTCGTTAACATATTCTTTTTTCTTATTTTCGTTATTATATTCTTTTTCTTTATTTTCGTTACTATATTCTTCTTTCTTATTGTTGTTTTTATATTCTTCTTTCTTATTTTCATTTTCATATTCTTTTTTTTTTATTTTCGTTAACATATTCTTTTTTCTTATTTTCATTTTCATATTCTTCTTTCTGAGCTTGGCCCCAAGTTCCTGATTGCTGGAGACTGGAATGCTCAACACCATCTCTGGGGTGCTGCTTTGGACACTCGCCGTGGGATTGCGCTTGCGGATTGCGGGAGAGACTCCAACCTACAAGTACTTGCCACGGGAGGTGCAACGCACTATTCGTACGGTAGTCATAGGCCGACAGCAATTGACTTTGCTGTGTACGCTGGAATACGTTCTGACTGTCTTGGTATATCTGAGCGAATTGAGCTTAACTCCGATCACATCCCTTTGATCGTTGAGTATAGAATGGCTGTTACTCTAAATGCTCCCAAGGCACGTCTTCTGCCGCGCAAGGCAAACATCACCCGATTCCGGCATAGGTTGGAGCAGCTTGTCAACTTGAACATGGAGCTGCGTTCACCGGCTGATATAGACGACGCAGCGGAGTTATTCCTGCGTAATATTAACGCGGCGGCGGAATACTCCATGATTGGCCAACTTCCTTGTTCGCCTCGCAGTCCAGCTAAGCCTTTTTTAAAAGCTGAGATTTTGGATCTGGTAAGGCACAAGAGAGCACTGCGTCGCCAATATATGCGCTCTCGCAATCCTTTGGATCTAAGGGACTTTAGGCGGGCTGCGTACGAGCTGCGAAAGTTGCTTTTCGACACTAAGAGCCAGTACTTCCAGGATATGCTCCGCAATGCCGATCCCAATAAGAATCATGGATTCAATTTGTGGAAGGCAACGCGTTGTGTCAAGCGGCAGCCACTCAGGCGGATCCCCATCATGCGACCGGACAACACTTGGTGTCGATCGGACGCAGAGATTGCATCGGCATTTGCGGATGAGCTGCAAGGCCGGTTCACGCCTTTTGCGCTTGCGTCACCCAGCCAGGTACTGGAAACTGAGGCATTTTTAAGTGCAGATCTTGATCCTGTCCAACCGATCACACCTATCGCCCCTAATGAGGTCCGCTTGCAGATTCGCAGGCTAAAGACCACGAAAGCCCCTGGCTATGATGGCATCGACGGTAGAGTTGCTAAGGCCCTCCCCGAGAAGGGAGTGATGTTCTTGGTGCTACTCTTTAACTCAATGGTTCGCGTCCACCACTTCCCCACTCCATGGAAGTGTGCTGTGATTGCGATGATTCCGAAACCTGGCAAGCCGGATAATCTTGTCTCGTCATATCGACCGATAAGCTTGCTGTCCACTTTTTCCAAGATATTTGAAAAAATATTTCTTGGAAGATTGTCGGCAGTAAGTGGCTTCCAGAGTGCCATTCCTGATCATCAGTTTGGCTTTAGGCATCACCATGGTACACCAGAGCAAGTTCATCGAGTAGTTCAGCATGTCCTCGAGGCCTTGGAAAATAAGCAGTACAGCTCTGCTGTCTTCCTGGATATCCAGCAAGCGTTTGATCGCGTATGGCATGATGGCCTGCTTTTTAAGCTTAAGTCCCTACTACCATCGGCGCAGTATTTACTGCTGAGGTCCTACCTGCTTGGCCGTTCTTTTATGGTTGAAGTTAGGGGCGAGCGATCAAACATCCGCCGCATCGGAGCGGGTGTACCGCAGGGTAGTGTCCTCGGACCTGCCTTGTACACATTGTACACCGCGGACTTGCCGATTCCGGTAGCCAGAAACACGCTGCTTGCCACATACGCGGATGACACTGTGTTCCTTGCTAACTCCTCTTCTGCCTGGAGAGCAGCAGCGGTTACGCAAAGGTTCTTGGATAGTTTTAGTACATGGGCCAACAGGTGGAACATCTGCATCAATGAGAACAAGTCTCAGCACTGTACGTTTGCGCTCAGGAGTGGTAACTGTCCAACCGTCCGACTCAACAACACGACCATATCTCAAGGGAACCATGTTCGCTACCTGGGTATGTATCTGGACAGGAAACTTACCTGGCGCAAACACATACAGATCACCGCAGCAGTGTGTAGATCCAAGAGGGCGAAACTCAACTGGTTGCTGAAGTCATCCAGCAAACTCAGCTTGAGCAACAAGCTGCTGGTGTACAGGAGCATCATCGTGCCCACATGGACATATGGGATTCCATTTTGGGGCACAGCGGCAAAATCTTGGGTTAACCAAATTCAAGTCTTGCAGAACAAGGTCCTAAGAGACGTCTCAGGAGCTCCACCTTATGTGCGCAATATGACGCTGCACAACGACTTCTGTGTTCCGACAGTTTTCAGCCAAATAAACCGACATACAAGTCGTTATAATGACCGGTTACATAACCATGTTAACCCATTGGCTTCGACACTAGGGTCGAATACAACCCGCAGACGCTTAAAGCGCCTCCACACCAGTGACCTGTGGACAGCTGGACGCTAATAGTATCGCCATGAAACAAATGTTATATTTAATGTTATATTGTTATATTGTTGCTACGTAATATTGTAATACGTTAAAACCAATTATTTGTTTATGTTATTAATTTAAATTCCATGTTATTATATATCCAATATTTAAAACAATATTTTATAACCTTTCAGTAGGTTGATCAATATTAAATTAAATTGCTACATAAAAAAAAAAAAAAAAAAATATTCTTCTTTCTTATTTTCATTTTCATATTCTTTTTTCTTATTTTCGTTGACATATTCTTTTTTCATATTTTCGTTTTCAAATTCTTTTTTCTTATTTTCGTTATTATATTTAAATAAAAATTGAAAATTATTAAGTTTGACAAACTCATCTTCGTAATTGATCTCGCTTCTACAATCCTTAAGGAACGTTCGGCCTAAGAGGATGTCAAAATTTTTGAAAAATTATGTATGTACAATTTCTGATCTGTTGGACAAAGTTTGCTAGGGGCTAATGATATGCTGGTATTTAATTTTACTTCTCCACTTATGGTTTGACAAGTAATATTCTCTTTGGAAGTTTTGTAGTTAAAGAAATTTTTATTCATTAATATTTACTGATGACCTGTATCTATTAAGCATCGCATTTGTTGGTTATTCATAATTATTCTTATGAATGGGGTTCTGTGTTCGTTTCCGAGGCTGTTTGATGAAAATGTTGACTGCCCAGTCCATTTTTGATTGTCCACTATTACTAGGTCTTTGTCTTTTCATGGGTTGGTTAGGTGGTCTGGTATTATTACGATCTGATTGGTAATTGATTGGGTTTTGCATTCTGCCTTGATTTAATTTTAGTTGATATTCGTTATACAATTGTTCATTAACCATTGGTTCGTTTTGTGAACTTTGATTTCTATAATTCGTATTATAATTTTGTTGATTCCTGGAACTCTGATTATAATTTGGGTTGTAATTTTGTTGAGTTTTTGGATAATATTTGTTATTACCTTTATTGTAATGTGTGTTATTTGCAGGTTTTGTTTTTTCTGATATGCGGTCTTCGTATAAACCTAATTCTTGGGCTACTGCTTTTAATTTATCGGTTGTTGATATATCATATCTGGCTAACTGCATGTATAATCTGTCCGGTAGTCTCTTATGTATTACATCCCTAACTGTATTATTTAATGCATTAGTGATACAATTTCTTATTTTCTGCATTATTTTCTATTACTAACTATATTAATTATTACAAATGATTTGTGCTCGAGTTCTTCGAGGAACTTACGAATACTTCCTCCATAATATGTGTTGTACACTCTTCTGAGTGAGTTCCTCACAAGGTGTTTGAGCTAGGATGAAACTCAAGTGGGCCATCCGAATTAGACTCCGTCAGTGCATTCTACAAGCGAGCTAGCATAAAACTCAAGTGGGCGAGACCCAAGCGGGCCATCCGACACCTCCACCAATAGGACAGCAGGACTCAGCTGCAACACCGCAGAAGAAGCAAATGCGAGTTTACATTATAAATGAAAGACTAGCATAAGCTGAGAGTTATTTTGTACGCGAAGCCGAGACGTGTGTTTTGTTCAATAAAAAAATTACATTATTCCTAAAAACCCGTTGTCGGATTTTTCAATTGGCGCAGCCGGTACAACACTCTCCAAAAACGTAAAATTCAAATTGCTAATATTAAGAAACAATGTGAAACATGAAATTTAAAATTGAAAAACCCCCTTAAACGTTAAGCTTAGTTTTTGGATATCTTTATTTTCTCATTAAAATATTATAACGTAATGAAGTTTAAAAAATGAGAGCGTAAAATATTTCTTCTTCTTCCGAGTCATGGGGTCTTAAAAATTAATTGAGTTGTCATGCACATTTGGGGATGTGCAATTACAATTACCCTTGCAGATCATGGTAACGCGAATGTCTGGCTGTAATTTTGGCAATCGAAAAATTTCGTTGCTACCTTGAGCTTCAAGAATTTGAAGTGGTCACCGATCACTCCAGTTTAACGTGGCTCCGAGACAACAAAACGTATCTGGTCGGCTAGCTCGGTGGGTTTTTAAGTTACAATCCTATAAGTTCACAATTTCTCATCGCAAAGGCAAGGATCACATTGTACCTGATGCGCTTTCCCGACTATGCGATGATAAAATTAATAGTATAGAGTTGGAAGGTCCCCAAATAGATCTGGAGTCCCCTGCATTTTTGAATGTAAGTTATATGCATTTGAAGAAAAAGATTGACTCGGATCCAGATAAATTTCCCGATGTACGGGTTATCGATAAGTTCGTCTATATTCGTACTCAATATGTCACCGGAGATTCTACACAAGAATCGCTGGCTTGGAAGTTGTGGATACCAGGGGGTCTTCGCTTGTATACAATTCGTCAAGCCCACGATAATGTATTGTCGGCACACGGAGGAATTCAGAAGACAATTGAACGTTTGCGCAGAAATTTCTTTTGGCCATGATTGTCAAGAGATGTACGAAATTTTATCAGAGAATGTGACAAGTGTAAGGAGACTAAAGCTCCCAACGCGATTCTTCGTCCGCCAATGGGAGAGCAAAGCGTGTCATGTCGGCCTTTTCAGAAGCTGTACATAGACACACTTGGTCCCTACCCTAGAAGTAAGAAGGGTCATATTGGCCTGCTAATAGTCCTTGATCATTTTAGTCGATACCATTGGTTATGTCCACTTAAGAAATTTAATACTTCGACAATCACAGATTCCAGCTAATCTGACTCTTGACAGTCGCCAGAATTATCTGGTGTTGTAATGGCCCTATAGTCCATTGAATGCAAATTTAGAATTACATTTGAATTTTCGGCCCCGCGCCCAAAGGTCAACCGTGATCTGTTGTCAGCAGCTGTTAACAGCTGTGCTAAAGAGAAACTTCTCCTTCTTAGAGCTGGCTTCCGCCTTTTCTGTTCGAAGTCTAGGACGAATAAGACGCGTCAAAATCCCGCCAATTTAAAATCATAAATTTAACACATAATTTGGAAAGAAGAAAAAAACAACTCCCCATATTTTAAAGCCATCCAATCATTGATCGAAGCTGACAAGACGTGTATCGGGAAGGCGAGGTGTTGCAACGAACCTTTTATTTCGGTTAGTTTTAGCTATGCTAAAACTCAGTCGAGCTGTGAGTTCGTGCAACAAATTTGTATTAGATGCGTTTGCTACAATTAACAACACGTTACTTTTATATATATTAAACAATGGTTTTATTTGTTTTTTACTTATTACTATTGTACAATTAAACTACTATATAAATTGTCACTTGGATATAAATTGTTGTTGGCAGAGTTCCCTGAAACCCTTGGTCGGGTTCGAAGCGCGCACCTGTTCGCGAGAGCCGACTCCGGCGCTCCACACCAGCTGGGCAAGTTTACGACTTCGCCTGCCCGACAGAGAATCTCGTACGGCACTCCGGTTTTCACCAGGTCTAGTGGTCTCCTTGACTCCCCAAGGATTGCCACTAGCACACCTGTAACCCAGGATTCCCAAGTACGCACTCTGACTAAACGCAGGTCCAGTCACACTTGCAGCGCTTGGCTCTATGCGGATTTAGCCCGTTGCCACAACTCACTTCTTACCCAACTTCAGGACCTCGGTGTCCTGCGTTACCCTTAGTTGCGCTCCTCAGATATATGTCGCACTTGTGTTATTCGCACTTTTGCTTATCTTTACGTTATGTTTATCTGGTTGCCGTTTATTGTTCTCGCGTAGATGTTGTTCGTAGCTTCCCCGCTCTCTGACTCACTGAACCTCAGACTGTGTTTACTTTTCTGCTTGGGTTTTGGCAGAGTTTCTACTTCCCGTGTGAGTTCTGACTGACTTGCTTTTATTGGCCTGCGTCGCAGCCTTTGTTGGGACTGTACCAAAGATCACGTGATCGTCTCGGTGGCGTGATCTTTGGTACTTTTCCACTGCCCTTTTGCTGGTGCCAGCCCAGGTCTGCCGTTAGTGTGAGTATGGATGGCGATATTGCACTCGCCAAACTCATCACACTATAACGGCACATGTCCTGATGGACATGTGTGTCAGACACGCTCATATGGCTGACAACCTGCGTGAGAAAGAGAGAGGGCGAAAGAGAGCGAATTCGCCGCAACTGCAATCAGTGCCGGATTTCGGTCTGATATACAGTTACTGTTTATATACATTTATTTGCCAAGGCTATATGGCTCCTCACAATGCATTTAATTCACTTTTCGCATTGCTGGCAATATTATATACCATATACCACTCTTTGAGTACACTTAAATACACACACACATATACACAGCCACATGTCCGTTGATGATTAAACAGCGAAAGTTGTATAATTAAAAATTATTTCAAATTAGCAAACGGATAGCACAATTCTCGCTAACAGGGGCACACGCGAATACACTACCCACAATTCCAAACCCTATGCGACTCCTCCCACTCCCTCTAGAGGCGTACTTTATTAGTTTTGAGCGTTAAGTTAATAATAATTGCATGGTATTGCATAGTATTTTTGTATGCAACTTTTGGGAATAGCGAGTTTTGTTGAAATTGCCACGCCTACAATTTATAAGCGAAACTGCGTTCATAAATCTAAGTCGAATTGCTTTCATTTTTCGAATGGACAAAATTTCTGAATCTAATATAATTGGGAGTGTTCAAGTATAAACATGTGAGATGCTGATAGCTGGCTCATGCAGCCCCCTCAAAATTAGTCACTTGAGGCTGGGTTGCATGGGATCAAGCTATTTTTAAAGATGTTAGAGGAGTGAGACTGCGGTCGCCTTACAAGCGGGTGCGTTCGATAAGAGCCCGATGCGGTCGCCTTACGAACGCCTACATATTGTATTTCTACATATGTATTTAGATTTAGGAATTGTTTATAAAGAAAGGGCCTGATCGTCAGAGCAGGCAGTTCAAAACTAATCATCGACTCCGCGTGTGTAATCTTCTTCCTACAGTGAGGCTATTTAAGTGTGTATGAATTATATACATATATATATATTTTGAGTAAGTAAGTTTGTCAGACGGATATAAGTTAGTCATGCCAAGCAGTGAAAAATATTTACGTCAAACAATAAACTAAAATTTAAAACATAAAGTGCTTGAGAAGAAAGAGTTCTGTGAATTTGTACAGCCCTTATGTTGATAGCTTGTTCATTGATTTTGTAAAGTACAGACTTTATAATAAATATATAAAATTCCATTTCCATATTACATTTATAAAAAATAGAACGTGCCTCTTAATATACAGAATTAATTAAATAAAAAGCCAAACAACAATTTAACAACAACAACACCGTTTACGAGGAGTAATTTGGGTGAGTGATTGTGTTGTTTGTCCCACTGTAAAGGCCAGCGTATGCTTTTGCACGCGGACGAACAAAACGAAAATGAGCAAACGGAGAGAGTGAGAGAGACAAAAATTGAGAGCGAGCCAACGCGAGCGTGAGCGTGAGCTTCGATCATGATTAAGCTCTAAAGCTCTTGCACTCTCCTCTCTTCGATATTGATATTCTTGTGGTCCGATTAACTTTTGCCATGTAACTTTTAATGATGCTCTTTCGATTGTGCTCAGAGCTTTTTGCCTTTTTACTTTTTGAAACATTTAACGTAATGCATAATGTAATAATGTTAAACAGAAAATTTTGAATTAACGCAAATTATCCCTCCCTTATTAAATTTGATTACAACATTCATATGCTTTTATCATAATCGCCTAAATATATACACTTATTACTTTTTACATATACATACAAATTTATTCACACTAGTGTTACTGAATTGACTTGAAAACATATGTGAAAATGTAGGGGGTGTTTGATTCTTCCTTCCGTCTTTCCTTCTCCAGAAAAAGGCACTTGATGGTTTTGGTTGTTTTCACTTTTATGTATGTATTTCACATGAATATTTTTATATATTGATTTAATGTTAATGTTCATACATGTATGTTGCTAATAACAGCGCTGAGTGAGCTGAGAGGAGGTTGCATTGCAGAGAGAGAGCATGTGGATCGTAGGTTCATAATGTCAAAATGACATCAGTTGATCAAGCCTGGCTTATTACAACCAACCTAATCAATCTAAATTAAAATGAATAAATTCAGTATTAGAGTAAGTTACGCACTACACTGAAAGAAAAAAAAAAATATATATGTATAAGCAATAAAAAAATAAGTAAATTAAATAACAATTTAATATAATTATTTTTTTTGTTATTACGCAAAGTACAAGAAAAATGAATATCGTCATTAAAGCTAATAAAATAATCACATTTTTTTTTTAATGTAGCAATTTAATTTAATATTAATCAACCTTATGAAAAGTTACAAAATTTTGTTTTGTACAAAGTATAAATAATAACAGGGAATTTAAAAATTAAATAACGTAAACATATAACTGGATTGAACATATTACCATATCACATAACATCAAATATAACATTGTTGCACATTAACTTTACAATTCGAGTCCAGCTATCCAGAGGTCGCTGGTGTGGAGGCGCTTTAGGCGTCTGCGGGTTGTAATCGACCCTAGTGAGCAAGCCAATGGGTTAACATGGTTATGTAACCGGTCATTGTAACGACTTGCATGTCGGCTTATTTGACTAATGACTGTCGGTACACAGAAGCTAGGACTACTTCGCCTTGATCACTAGAGTCTTTAACGGCAGCACATTGTGCGCAGAGCCAACTTATGGGAGTCAGCGCATGATGTTACAGAGAAGATTTTATGATCACTGCTGCTCCACCACGCATGCGATCCGACGGATGATTGGCTAGGTGGATATCGTAGCCTGGTAGCCTATAGTGTGATCTGGAGCAGTTGTGTGTCTCACAGACCAACATTACATCTATTTGATGGCGATGAATAAGCAACTCCAACTCATTGGCGTTATTTGAAAGACCATTGGCGTTCCACACGCCTACGCGCATCCCAATTTGGCTAATTTATTGGCAAGTACAGCGTGCAACAGGCTCATCGTGGCCATCATTGTCTCATTTAACTTGTCGAATTTTGGCATAAGACTGTCAAGCTGGAGATTGGAGTGTTGATAATACTGATAAGTCTGTTGCACTAGCTGATATAGATCCTGTGAGAGCTGCTCATGTGTTGACGCAATGGCAGCTGGTGTTGTTGTTGATGGCTTAGTTGCTGTTGACGCTCTTGCTGCATGTGCTGTTGCTGTTGGAGTTGCTGCTGCTGGCGTTGCTGCGAGTATTTCTGCTGATGCTGAGCGTTCCTGCTGAGCATCTTGTTGAGGCGGCAAAGGTTGTTGCTGCTGCTGTGGCTGCTGGCGGTGCTGAGGTTGTGGCTGTTGTTGTTGGTGAAGCTGCTGCTGATGGTGACGTTGCTGCTGTGACAATTGCCCAAGTTGCTGAAGGAGCTGAGGAGCCGTTTGCAGTCTGGCGGCATCAGCATAAGAGAATTGTGCATTGCGTACAGGAGTCGGGCTTCTTGGGCGCGAGTTTTGTAGATATTGAGCCGGTCTTCCAGACTGAGCCACAAGCTTCCTTCCCTTGGCAACGCGCTGATATGCTGTGCATCCTTTCCAGCTTGCTGGATGGGTTCCTCCGGAGTTGGCACATTTCGGATCAGCATCCAATGGTTTTTCGCACACCTGACTAGCATGTGCTGAACCACACTTTACGCACCGATGCTGTTTTTGGCAATATTTTATTGTGTGGTCAAATTCCTGGCAGCGGTGGCACTTGGCGATGTCCAAATGTCGATCAGGGCATTCAACAGAAATGCGTACTTTCTCTGCCATATAACGACTCGATGTCTGAGTCAGAATCCGATAGCAGATTCTCTAGTGCTTGTGGTGCTGCACGAGCACCAGCAGAAGTTGATGGCATTGCGTCCAAGTCGATGTCATCATCGATTATCGCGATTTTTCTTTTTTTGCTGGCATTGTTGAAGATGGCCTGGTTGGCGTTAATATCACCAATATAATTTTTGGTGTTTTTGTTAGTGTTGTTGTTGTTGTTGGCGTTGTTTGAATTGTTGTTGGTGTAATTGTTGTTGGCATTTGCCATTCTTGCATTGTTGACTTTGTTGTTGTTGTTAATGCTGCTTTCCAAGAGCGCAGATTATAGCGGAGTTCGCTGGTCTGCTTGGCAAGAGAAGGCGAGCACTAGGAAACTGCAGCTGCAGTGTCAGACGCGTCACCGGGAGTGGCGGTATGGGGGTGTTGCTCATATTGGTGCAAAATTTGCGCACACCAAGCACACACACTCTACCAGAGTGGTGGCGGCGCACGCACAAATCACACTGAGTGAGGGCCTCTTGCAAAAATAGTTTTGCACCAGCAGAACTGCTCGCGAGCGTCGATAGTTTCAAATCGCGAGAGAGAGTAACGCGTCACACTCACAAGCACAATTGCCGATGCTCTGCAGCAAGCGGACCGAGCTGCGCGCGTCGTGCGTAACTGCTCTATAGAGCGATTAGCAGGCCGCTAACGGAAAGTGCATGGGGAGCGACAAGAGAATTTTAGCTTGACTCGAACTCTCAAAGGTACCGAAAATGTAAAACAAAATCAAAAGGGCAACGCACTGAGCGAGGGCGTACTCAATATTTGTTTTTGTATTTTGTGATTGTTTTGAATGCCATGGAATTTGGCATAAGTTCAGTCTTATTTCTGTGGGAATTACACACAAACTTAACAATTTAAACACTATAATATTGTTACAAATTTAACTACATTAATATTATAATTAATGTTGCCACTAACTGAAGTGGTTTTGACCATTAGAAATGCTTATAATGCAGAAAAATTGCCACAGTCACCAAAATACGCGTTCGCGCTCGACGAAGCCAAAATCATAATTTTTTAAAAAAATAATCACTTAGATACATTTTCTTTAAAAAATAAAATAAAATAAATAAATAAATAATAATTAATAAAATGTAACAGGCTTTAAGAAAAAGAATATTCAAATATTAGTTTTTAAGCATTCATATGTGACTCTCCCCAAACCAAATGAAAATAATATATGTAATTATAAATTAGAGAATTGAAAATGCGCCAATTGAAGATTCGACAAGAGTTTAGATTAGTAAAAAATATAATTCTTTATTCCAAACACGTCTTATTCGATTGGTGTACAAAATATAACTCATCTTATGCTAATGGTTTAATCTATAAGGAAAGCTCGCTTCTTCTGCTGTGTTGTAGCCGAGTCGCTGTAGCTTTGTCGCTGCGTCTTTAGTTCTTGTAAAATGCGCTGACGGAGTTGTAATTCGGATGGCTCGTTGGTTTTGAAATAAATAAATAACATTATATATTAGTTTCTTTTCTGTTGCTGAATAAGTTTTATTCATGTGTAAATAATATTTATCTCTAATAGTTTCGGTTAAAATATTCTTTTCTTCGTCTGGATATGGTATTATTGAATATAAAGTTTCTTGTGACAGAGTTTTCGGTATATGGGATATTATTATAATTTCATTTGTCTTGGGTTTTATCCAAGTTGAATCAACATTTAATACATGATCATGTTTTAGTAATTTTGGGTTAAATATTCCCAATCTGGTCAGTTGCATCCCCATCTCGATATCTTCGATGTATTCAGTGAATTGTTGTAAGTTAAACATTAATAAACTTAATTTTGTGTTCTGGTGTGACATTTCTGTCATGCCGTCCATTACTTCTATCCCATGATTGACTGCTTCTATGACTTTGTTCAGTTCGTTTACCTGTATGCTATTAGCCTCTAAATCGTATATTTTTTCATTTAGTTCTGTTTTGTCGTCTTCAGTTAATGTGCCAAATAAATATTTGTAACCTTTTCCAATTACATTTAGGAGTCCTCGATTCTGTCTTTTGATTATCTTTATTGCGTTCATTTCTCGGTGAAGTTTTTCTACTAGATATTCTATTTGGGGTAGAGCACTAAAATCATTTGCCTGAGATATTAAATCTTGTTCAGTATTTTCGGTTTTAGTTAGGTTTACTGTTAGGCAATGGTATTCGCAATCTGAAGGTATGCTCAATGTTTTAAATAAAACGTGCTCGATTTGTGCTTTTACTTGGTTTACTTCTATATTTTGGGTGTTACTCTGAGTTATTGTTAGCGTTAGTATTATCATTATTAGCAGATGGACCGGTAGATGAATATTCCATAGTTGACCTGAAATTATTGTTATATTTGTTTATGATTATTTTCTTTTTCTTTTTGAATTTAGTTTTGTAATGTATGATTTTTCTTCCTCTATTCATTTCTTCGAAATGTTTGCTATCCAACTGTTTTATTATGCCTGTTTTCCTGAATGGATCTATAGTTTGTATCTACTTCGTAAGTTTTTCTTTTTTCGTTTAGCTTGTTGATCTTTTGAATTTTATTCAATTGGGTGTTGTATGCTGGTGATCCGGCATAAATGAAGATATCTGCTGGTGTTCTACCAGTAGTGCTATGTATCGTTTTATGGTTATAAGTGAAAAGTATTATTTCGAATTTTGTTAACTTATTTTCTTCGTTTGTGTCTGAATTAATTATATTTTTAATGTTTCGTTGATTGTTTTGTGAAACCGCTCTGCGTCTCTGTTCTTACTTGTTGTGATTTTAATTTTAACGTTTTCTGAATCTAACCAAATTTGTAATGCTGCACTCATGAATGCTGAGTCTTTGTCTGCTTTTATTTCTATTGGTTTTCCCATTTCGTTTAATATTTTTAATAATGCTCTTTTTGCTTCTAACCAATCTTTATCATTTATTTCCATTAATGTAGCGTATTTTGAGTATACGTCTATGCATGATAAAAATTGCTTGTTGTTGATCATATAAAAATCTATAACGTATTTTTCTCTAGGGTTGAAAACCTCAGGTGTTACTTCATAACTCAATTTTGTGTCTCTGTGTTCCACTTTTGATATATTACAGATTTCGCATTCGTTAATTATGTTTTGTATTAGTTTTTGGTAATCTGGGAAATAATATTTTTCTTTAAACATTACTCTAGTTTTTCCTATTCCTGGGTGTAAAAGATTTGTATGGCCGTTTAATAAGGTTTGTTTCAATTCTGAATAAGTTTGGATATCTTTAAATTTTTTTGTGGTTCTCATTGTTCTTATCGGACAATCTCTTTGTGTTTACAACGAACCGAGTTGATGTGTAAAATCGAACTGAACTGCTCTGATGAGCAGGCTCTCTATTTATACAAAAATGCTTAGTCTAAATGTATGTAAAATGCAGCTGGATCGGGGCCTGTCGATGAAGGCAGCTGGGTCGGGGCGACCGTCGATGAAGGCAGCTGGATCGGGGCCTGTCGATGAAGGCAGCTGGCACCGCGATGAACAAGGCTGGCCTGCATTGGTGAGGCATCAGCTAGTACTAGTACATGTGATATATATATATAAATACAGGGTGTTCATTTTTAAACATTCTGCCAAGGGCCAGCCGAGAGTCGGCGATATCATTTAACTATTAGGCCCCACAACTTTATGGCTTACAATGATTTTTCTTATTATATATCTTATTATAGGGTGTTCATTTTTGAACATTCTGCCAAGGGCAGGCCGAGTATCGGCGTTATCATTTGATTATTAGGCCTGACAACATTATGGCTTACAATGATTTTTCTTATTATATATCTTATTATAGGGTGTTCATTTTTGAACATTCTGCCAAGGGCAGGCCGAGAGTCGGCGTTATCATTTGATTATTAGGCCTGACAACATTATGGCTTACAATGATTTTTCTTTTGCAATGATTTTTCTTATCGTATCTTATTATAATTATAGTTAAAATTACTGTAATATGTAAAATTACTTTTCTTTACATTTTTTCCAGAACTCTCTCTTTTTAATTAATTTCCATCTATAAAGATTTTCTATCTCTTTTTCTGTTGGATTCCTTCTAGAGGACATATTTTGTGAATTGATCTTGTTATATAACTTTCCTTTTATTTTAACCACCTTTCCTTTCCCATCCTTTCCTTTGTGTACTTGTTCAACTTTTCCGAATGACCACTTGGCTGGGTGGCAGTTTTCATCTTTGACCAAAACTATCTGGCCTTCATTTATATTTTTTATATCCTGCTTCCATTTATATCTCTGTTTTAGTATATGGTTTTTTCCTAATTTTTTCTCCAAGTTGACAAAACGTGACATTGCTTGGTTTTTTGAATTACCTAATTCTTTATTATCTTTAAATGGAATAGTGACTACGTATTTCCCATTTTGATCGTTTTTTGTTGTTTGGATAAAATGTTGTTCACATTTTTCTTTTTCAATGTCTTTTAACTCATCCTTGAGCGGTTCCCATTGCAATCCTAACGTTTTTACAGTCTCGTTTTCTTCGATACTTAGTATTTTATTTTCTCCAGTATTTTCTACAATGTCTATTATTTCTGGAGTGTTTGATATCGATTTTCTCTTGTTTTCAATAAAATTTTGTACCCACATGGGTACTTCAATTTTAGGCAATGCTGGTAGTTTTTCTGAAACCACAGTATTACCACTTGTTCCTTTCTCACATATACTGAGCATGTTTCCTACATCGAACCTTATTTCTTCAACTTGATTCATAATATACGAGTTGTTCTCAAATTGTTTTGTGTTTTGTAAAACTCTATCCCACAGAAAATAAATTTTATTACTGTGCAACGTTAGGATTTTAACATTATTAGTATTTTTTACATCGTCCTTTACTTCCCTTAGATAATGTTGCAATGGGTTTACAATATCCCACAATTCTTCCTCACTGCCTTTTCCTAATGGCTTTTTTATCGATGATCCCTTTTCTACCTCTACCTCTGCTTTCTTCAATGCGTCTACTATCCTATCCGAAAACATTTTGTTATCTTATAATTGTGTTTAGTTTTTTTGTATAAAAATTTATATTGAATGATAACTTATCCGGATCTCTAGCTATGAATTTGTCCAGCGACGACGATGATCACCACCACTCCCTCGACGACGACTCCCACGACGACTGTAGAGTCTCCAAAAATTTTCTCCCTCGACAACTGTCGAGTCTCCAAAAATTTTCTCCCTCGACGACGACTCCCACCACGACTTGTCGAGTCTCCAAAAATTTTCTCCCTCGACGACTTGTCGAGTCTCCAAAAATTTTCTCCCTCGACGACTACTGTCGAGTCTCCAACAATTTTCTCCCTCGACGACTACTGCCGAGTCTCCAAAAATGTTCTCCCTCGACGACGACTCCCACGACGACTGTCGTGTCTCCAAAAATTTTTCACTTTCGATGTTTCTGGCCTCGAAAACGCCCAACACTTTTCTGTGTATATTATTTGTATTAAACAATCTTTTCTTTTGTTTAAACAAATTATTTTATACAATGCCTCTTACCACTGTTGGGGGAGAGCAAAGTAATTTATTTTTGCAACCTGTATCTGACTATCAGACTTTAAGGTGCTGGTTTAACTCTATGTCTCTTACCACTGGTGGGGGAAAACAATAGAGACTCTCGAAGGACCAAATGTTTAATGATTAAACCGAGTTGATGTGTAAAATCGAACTGAACTGCTCTGATGAGCAGGCTCTTTATTTATACAAAAATGCTTAGTCTAAATGTGTGTAAAATGTAGCTGGATCGGGGCCTGTCGATGAACAAGGCTGGCCTGCATGGGTCAGGCATCAGCTAGTCAGAGCTAGTCAGTCGTCGTGGGAGTCGTCGTCGAGGGAGTGGTGGTTATAAGTTTTTGGAGACTCGACAAGTCGTCGAGGGAGAAAATTTTTTGGAGACTCGACAAGTAGTCGAGGGAGAAAATTTTTGGAGACTCGACAAGTCGTCGAGGTAGAAAATTTTTGGAGACTCGACAGTCGCCGTGGGAGTCGTCATCGAAAGTGACAAGTTTTTGGAGACTCGACAAGTCGTCGAGGGAGAAAATTTTTTGGAGACTCGACAAGTCGTCGAGGGAGAAAATTTTTGGAGACTCGACAGTCGCCGTGGGAGTCGTCATCGAAAGTGACAAGTTTTTGTAGACTCGACAAGTCGTCGAGGGAGAAAATTTTTGGAGACTCGACAGTCGTCGTGGGAGTCGTTGTCGAGGGAGTGGTGGTGATCATCGTCGTCGCTGGACAAATTCATCGCTGGAGATCCGAATAAGTTATCATTCAATATAAATTTTTATACATAAAAACTAAACACAATTATAAGATAACAAAATGTTTTCGGATAGGATAGTAGACCCATTGAAAAAAGGCAGTGAGGAAGAATTGAGGGATATCGTAAACCCATTGCAACAATATCTAAGGGAAGTAAAAGAGGATGTAAAAAATACTAATAATGTTAAAATCCTGACGTTGCACAGGAATAAAATTTATTTTCTGTGGGATAGAGTTTTACAAAATACAAAACAATTTGAGAAAAACTCGCATGTTATGAATCAAGTTGAAGAATTAAGGTTCGATGTAGGAAACATGCTCAGTATATGTGAGCAAGGAACAAGTGGTAATGCTGTGGTTTCAGAAAAACTACCAGCATTGCCTAAAATTGAAGTACCCATGAGGGTATAAAATTTTATTGCAAACAACTGCAGTAACAAAACAGTCAGAGAAACAATTAAAAATGACTTTTATATGGACGAAACAATGACAGGAGCCGACACTATGGAAGAGGCTAAAAATGAAGTTAAGCTAGTGTTAACTGACCTGGGAAATGCAGACATGAATTTAAGAAAATCGATTTCAAACACTCCAGAAATAATAGACATTGTAGAAAATACTGGAGAAAATAAAATACTAAGTATCGAAGAAAACGAGAAAACGTAAAAACGTTAGGATTGCAATGGGAATCGCTCAAAGATGAGTTTCAATTCAGAAAGGCGATACGCGAAAATATGCAAAGTATTCCGATGTTGGAAAAAGAGATTATTGAGTGGCATTTTATTCCCCCGGCAGGACCTCACTTCGGAGGTATTTGGGAGGCTGGGGTAAAAACAGTAAAATACCATTTCTTAATTGGAAGACCAATATTAGGAGCATTGGAAGCCATAGCAGAAGATAGGATAGGAAAAATTGATCGATGGAAATTAATTAAAAAGAGAGAGTTCTTGCAAAAATGGAAAGAAAAGTAATTTTACGCTGCAACAGTAATTTTAGCTAATATATATCATTGTAAAAGAAAATTAAAAGCCATAAAGTTTGTCGGGCCTTATAATTAAATGATAACGCCGACTCTCGGCCTGCCCTTGGCAGAATGTTCAAAAATGAACACCCTGTATTTATATATATATCACATGTACTAGCTAGCTGATGCCTGACCCATGCAGGCCAGCCTTGTTCATCGCGGTACCTGCTGCTGAAGTTGGATGCGCAACTACCGTTATTTGCTGGCGACGGGTTGTCGGCAGCTCGCGGCGCGACGATCGCCGCGATCCAGCGCCTGACGCTCTGACTAGCTGATGCCTGACCCATGCAGCCCAGCCTTGTTCATCGACAGGCCCCGATCCAGCTACATTTAACACACATTTAAACTAAGCATTTTTGTATAAATAAAGAGCCTGCTCATCAGAGCAGTTCAGTTCGATTTTACACATCAACTCGGTTTAATCATTAAACACTAAGTATTTCAAAATTTCTACCAAATAAGTATGATCGGAAATTTTTCGTTGACCATATTATTGCTAATAATTCTTTTTCTGTTGCTGAGTATTTTATCTCGTGCTCGTTTAAAGTTCTACTAGCATAACATATTGGTTTGTGATCTTGTGATAAAACTGCTCCTAACGCATAATTACTAGCGTCTGTAGTAATTGAGAATTTTTTCGTGAAATCCGGATAGACCAATATTGGGTCTGATAATTTGAGTAATTTTAATTTCTCGAAGGCTTCTATGTATGTTATTTCCTTTTCATTGACTTTCTTTCTTTAGCTTTATTGTCATTGGCTTCGCAACTTTGGCGAAATCTGGGATGAACTTCCTGTAAAATCCCCATAATCCTAGGAATCTTTTGATTTCTTTGGGAGTCTTTGGAATTGGAAATTCCTTAACGGCTTTAATTTTGATTGGATTAGGTTTTATTCCTTCCGTTGTTATTATATGTCCTAGAAATTCAGTTTCTTTTTTCATGAATTCACACTTTGATAGTTGTAGTTTTAGATTTGCTTCTCTGAGCTTTCCAAAGACTTTCTGTAATGCTAATATGTGTTCTTCCAATGAAGTGGAATACACTATTATGTCATCCATGTAAACTAGACAATGTTTGTGTTTTAAGTCTCCCAGCAGATTGTTCATACACCGTTGAAAGGTTGCTGGTACATTTTTCAAGCCAAATGGCATTCGTGTATATTCGAAATGTCCTGCTTTGGTTGAGAATGCTGTTTTTGCTATTGATTTTTCATCCATCTGAATTTGATGAAATCCTTTACCTAAATCGATTGTTGTGAAATATTGACATTTTCCTAACTTGTCTAATATTTCATCTATTACAGGTATGGGAAATTTATCGCTAACTGTTTTTTCGTTAAGGCTGCGATAGTCTACGACTATTCTATATTTTTTCTCTCCTGATGCATCTTCTTTTTTTGGTACTACCCAAATAGGAGAACAATAAGGTGAATTAGATGGCCGTATGATGCCTGGTTGCATCATTTCTTTCATTTGCTTTTCGACTTCTTGGTCATAGCTTTGTGGATATTTATAAGGTTTCCTATAACAAGGCTCCTCATTTTTTGTTTTGATAACGTGTTTTACAGTATTTGTGAAAGTCAAATTGTCACTCTCTTTATACTGAATATCGCTGAATTCAAACAAAACTTTTGTTAACCTGGATTTTTCTTCTTTATTTAGGTGTTCTAATCTAAATTGATTGCTTTCCACTGATTCGATTTCTAATGCGTATGCTGTATGTAGATCTTTTGTTAGTGGTGAGTCTTCATATTCTTCTTCCTTATTTTCGTTATTATATGTAAATAAAAATTGAAAATTATTAAGTTTAACAAACTCATCTTCGTAATTGATCTCGCTTCTACAATCCTTAAGGAAGGTTCGGCCTAAGAGGATGTCAAAATTGTTGGAAAAATTATGTATGTAAAATTTCTGATCTGTTGGACAAAGTTTGCTAGGGGCTAATGATATGCTGGTATTTCTCCACTTATGGTTTGACAAGTAATATTCTCTTTGGACGTTTTGTAATTAAAGAAATTTTTATTCATAATATTTACTGATGACCCTGTATCTATTAAGCATCGCATTTGTTGATTATTAATAATTATTCTTGTGAATGGGGTTCTGTGTTCGTTTCCATTTTTGATTGTCCACTGTTACTAGGTCTTTGTCTTTTCATGGGTTGGTTAGGTGGTCTGGTATTATTACGATTTGATTGATAATTGATTGGTTTTTGCATTCTGCCTTGATTTAATGTTAGTTGATATTCGTTATACAATTGTTCATTAACCATTGGTGCGTTTTGTGAACTTTGATTTCTATCATTCGTATTATAATTTTTTTGATTTCTGGAACTCTGATTATAATTTGGGTTGTAATTTTGTTGAGTTGTTGGATAATATTTGTTATTACCTTTATTGTAATGTGTGTTATTTGCAGGTTTTGTTTTTTCTGATATGCGGTCCTCGTATGAACCTAATTATTGGGCTACTGCTTTCAATTTATCGGTTGTTGATATATCATATCTGGCTAGCTGCATGTATAACCTGTCTGGTAGTATTTTATGTATTACATCTCTAACCGTATTATTTAATGCATTTGAGTACAATATTTTATATTCTGCATTATTTTCTATTACTAACTTATTTAATATTACGAAGGATTTTTGCTCGAGTTCTTCGAGGAACTTACGAATACTTCCTCCAAAATACGTGTTGTAAACTCTTTTTAGGAGTTCCTCACAAGGTGTTTGTGTTTTGAAGGTGGCCAATCTCCTGGTAAGTGCCTTAGTGATGTCCTCATTGCTTCTCCATGTAACTGCATCTGGATTGCGCTGTACATTATTAATGCTTACCTTGGGTCAACGCTTGGGAAGAGTTCCTTTATGAAGTCGATCCTTTCTATAAAGGCTCCCAGTTCGTCCGTTTCTTCACCGAAGGTTGGTACTTGGCGGATTTGCCCGAGTCCTTGGTTCAATGTTGTTTCCAGCATTTTTTTTCTTTTTTTGTGAAGGTTTATTGTACACAAAAAAAATTCTTCGTCGTCTGCCTTGCGTATTTATGTTCACTTAAAAAAAAAAGATTTTCAAGAATCACGGGGTCCTTATGCGGATAACAGTTTTTTTTTGCGGAACACTTGTACGTTTTCCTGAGAGGACTACGACGTTTCACGATTTTTTATTTGTTATCCTACCGGCTGCGCCAATTATAAATTCGACAATAGTTTAGATTAGTAAAAAATACAACTTTTTATTCCAAACACGTCTTATTCGATTGGTGTACAAAATGTAATTCTATTTATGCTAGTGGTTTAATCTATAAGGAAACCTCGCTGTAGCTTTGTCGCTGCGTCCGTCGAAGGCGCGTGTCGTATTACTCCATGCACTTTTGGTTGTGATCGCGGGTTGTAGTTGGGTTTGTTGTTGACGAACTATGCTGTTGTTGTTGCAGTGAGTGTGGACATGAGGTATATGCGTGATCTAAATATGTCACTATATATATATAAAACAAAATAAAATCAAACCAAAATTCAAATTGCTAGTATTAAGAAACAATGTGAAACATGAAATTTAAAATTGAAAAATCCCCTTAAACCTTAAGCTTAGTTTTTGCATATCTTTATTTTCTCATTAAAATATATAACGTAACGAAGTTTAAAAAAATGAGAGCGTAAAATATTTGTTCTTCTTCCGAGTCATGGGGTGGTAAAAATTAATTGAGTTGTCATGCACATTTGGGGATCTGCAATTACAATCACCCTTGCAGGTTACGGTCGGGTCGGGTGGAGAAGGTGTGCGTCGAACGACACCTAGACCACACCGCCGTCGTGGCTACCGACGTATCCTTGGTTCCCTCACCCTTTTCTGTCTTCCTGAATTCCCATTTATCCCATTCTTTTTTTTCTGCTTTTTGGCTTGTTTTTTTATTATTTCGTCGTGTTGAGTTCGGATGGACCGGAATGGTCAATTCATTTAAGTATTTCCCAACAGGGCTTTTAGGGACTCTATAAATAAAATTCGCGTAGTGTGCCGAGATAGGTCAACAAGCAAGCCTTGGCAAGCCTTGCCAAATTTTTTTTTTTTTTGCATTTTTGTATTTTTTTCAAAAATGTGATCGACTACAAACAACTGCCGATACCACTATAAGTCATACTCTCTACTATGTTCATCATTACTAAAAATTTCGTTACTACCTTGAGCTTCAAGAATTTGAAGTGGTCACCTATCACTCCAGTTTAACGTGGCTCCGAAGACAACAAATCGTATCTGGTCGACTAGCTCGGAGGGTTTTTAAGTTACAATCCTATAAGTTCACAATTTCTCATCGCAAAGGCAAGGATCAAATTGTACCTGATGCGCTTTCCCGACTATGCGATGATGAAATTAATGGTATAGAGTTGAAAGGTCCCCAAATAGATCTCGAGTGCCCTGAATTTTTAGATCTCAGTTATATGGATTTGAAGAAAAAGATTGACTCGGATCCAGATAAATTTCCCGATGTAAGGGTTATCGATAAGTTCGTCTACACTCGCACTCAATATGTCACCGGAGATTCTACACAAGAATCGCTGGCTTGGAAGTTGTGGATACCAGAGGGTCTTCGCTTGTATACAATTCGTCAAGCCCACGATAATGTATTGTCGGCACACGGAGGAATTCAGAAGACAGTTGAATGTTTCCGTAGAAATTTCTCTTGGCCATGATTGTCAAGAGATGTACAAAATTTTATCAGAGAATGTGACAAGTGTAAGGAGACCAAAGCTCCCAACGCGATTCTTCGTCCGCCAATGGGAGAGCAAAGAGTGTCATGTCGGCCTTTTCAGAAGCTGTACATAGACACACTTTGTCCCTACCCTAGGAGTAAAGAGAAGCTTCTGCTTCTTAGAGGTGGCTTCCGCCTTTTCTGTTCGAAGTCTAGGACGAATAAGACGCATCAAATTCCCACCAATTTAAAATCATAAATTTAACACATAATTTGGCACGAGGAAACAAACAACTCCCCATATTTTAAAGCCTGCCAAGACGTGTACCCGCAAGGCGATTATGAGGTGTTGCAACGAACCATTTATTTCGGTTAGGTTTAGCTATGCCAAAACTCAGTCGAGCTGTGGGTTCGTTTACTTATTATTATTGTTCAATTAAACTGCCATATAAATTGTCACTTGGATATAAATTGTTGTTGGCACAGTTCCCTGAAGCCCTTGGTCGGATTCGAAGCGTGCACCTATTCGCAAAAGCCGACTCCGGCGCTCCGTACACCAGCTGGGCAAGTTTACGACTTCGCCTGCCCGACAGAGAATCTCGTACGGCACTCCGGTTTTCACCAGGTCTAGTGGTCTCCTTGACTCCCCAAGGATTGCCACTAGCACACTTGTAACCCAGGATTAGCAAGTACGCGCTCTGACTAAACGCAGGTTTAGTCATACTTGCAGCGCTTGGCTCTATGCGGAATTAGCCCGTTGCCACAACTCACGCGTGGCAAGGACTTACACTTCTTACCCAACTTCAGGACCTCGATGTCCTGCGTTACCCTTAGTTGCGCTCCTCAGATGTATGTCGCCTTTGTGTTATTCGCACTTTTGCTTATCTTTACGTTACGTTTATCTGGTTGCCGTTCATTGTTCTCGCGTAGATGTTGTTCGTAGCTTCCGCGCACTCTGACTCACTGAACCTCTGACTGGGTTTACTTTCTGCTTTGGTTTTGGCAGAGTTTCCACTTCCCGTGTGAGTTCTGACTGACTTGCTTCCGTGTACTGCGACGCCCTTTATATAGGCCTGCGTCGCAGCCTTTGTTGGGACTGCACCAAAGATCTCGTGATCTTTGGTGATTTTCCACTGCCATTTGCTGGCGCCTGTCCATGTCTGCCGTTAACACACTATAACGGCACATGTCCTAATGGACATGTATGTCAGACACGCTCATATGGCTGACAACCTGCGTGAGAAAGAGAGAGGGCGAAAGAGAGCGAATTCGCCGCAACTGCAATGAGGGCCGGATTTCGGTCTGATATACAGTTACTGTGAGGGGCGCATATAGCATAAATATACATTTTATGTATGCAGCATTATGTATACACACACCCACACACACAAGCATACATGTGCATGTGGCTATGGGTCAAGCCTGATTATTAAAAAACAGAAGTAATTATAAGCGAGAATGTGGTTGAAAATTACTTTGACGGCAAACTATGCGCAGTTTGAAATTTTTCTATGTGCTTAAATTGCACACATATTCAAAAAGCACAATGCGTAAACTGAATGTGTGTGCGTGTGTGTGTGTGCTTGTATGTGGGGGTGAAACTAATATTCGTAATGTATTTTTGTATGAAACTTTGGGAAATAGCGAGTTTTGTTGAAATTGTCACGCCTACAATTTATAAGCGAAACTGCGTACATAAATCTAAGTCGAATTGTTTTCATTTTTCGAATGGACACAATGACTCTATTTCAAAAAAATCTCGATTTGCCACATTTTACTTTAAAATGTTTGCTCTGAAGTCTACCTAGTGATGTTGGAATTTCACTGATGCTTTAAATACAAATTTGAAAGAGAAATATAACGAGGAAAAATGTTTACTGCTGAAATTTACTTGACATATTTCTGAATCTAATATAATTGGGAGTGTTCAAGTATAAACATGTGAGATGACGATAGCTGGCACATGCAACGCACTCAAAATTAGTCACTTGAGGCTGGCTTGCATGGGATCAAGCTATTTTTAAAGATGTTAGAGGAGTGAGACTGCGGTCGCCTTACAAGCGGGTGCGTTCGATAAGAGACCGATACGGTCGCCTTACGAACACCTGCATATTGTATTTTTATATATGTGTTTAGATTTAGGAATTGTTATAAAGAAAGGCCCTGATCGTCAGAGCAGGCAGTTCGAAACTAAACGTCGACTCCGCGCGTGTGATCTTCTTTCGACAGGGAGTGTATGAATTATATATATTTTGAGTAAGTAAGTTTGTCAGACGGATATAAGTTAGTCATGCCAAGCAGTGAAAAATATTTACGTCAAACAATAAACTAAAATGTAAAACATAAATTGCTTGAGAAGAAAGGGTTCTGTGAATTTTTACAGGCCTTATGTTGATAGCTTGTTTATTGATTTTGTAGAGTACAGACTTAATAATAAATTATAATTTAGCTTACAGCACTTCATGCTTGAAAATCTGCCATTGACATGTTGAATAATTTTTTGTTTTGCCAGACTCGGCAAGTAAACAAGAGCTTTACAATTTGCCAGACGGAGAGTTGTTCTAAATTGACTTTTTGGGTGAGCTAAAAGTCGCGACGGGTCGACACTTGGCACCTTGTGACCACGTCGCAAATTAAATAATTAAAATGCAATCGAAATTTCGTCTGAAAAAGCGTCGGTTGTTGAGCTTTAAATTATTAATTAGAATGCAGGGTCAGACAAGTGGCCCGAAGTGCTGGGGCGGGGAACGACAGTGGGACAGGGACTGAGACTGGGATTGGGACTGGAACAGGGACAGAGACAGGAAATACCTTGAGTTTTGTGACAGTTTGCAAATAAGGGTGTTGCACTAGGGGCGTGGCAATATCAAGCTGTGTCTCGACTACAGCGCTTATGTAATTGCATTGTTTTGCCTCGACACTCCCAGAGAGATGCCCTTTTCCTAACCATTCCTGATTCTATATAAGTGCAGCATTTGCTTTGCTCGCTCGTGCTGTTCCACGTGTCTCTGTGGGGAAAGTTAAGCCTTGAATTGAATTTAATTAGCCGCAACTGGTTAGTGCACTTTTTATGGTGTACAGGTTAGTGTTACTTTCAAAAGGCTTTTTAGTTGCATTTACTGCATTTCAAATACACACTGCAGCTGTTCAACAGAATATACAAATCTATTCCTATATTGATGATCATAATTTTGTTCTATTTTATTCCGAATTCTATCATGACTATTGTTCTCTGGCAGATTGTAAGTAAAATGGTTTGTTAACGGTTTAAAATGTTATTGTTGAATATTTTTCAGCTAAGAATACATTATCTAATTAAATTAAATTAGCAAATATTTGTGTAAAAAGTAATTTTAATAAACGCAAACTAAATATAAAGCTGCAGGTGCGATATAATATTTTAATATGGATGATTTTAAGCTTTTAAAAGAGTGGTCCTCCAGTCCAAATTCACCTTGTATGTATCAATACTGGATCGTCACTTTCATGTATGTGACAATGCTGGATCGGCACAATTATGGACATTTTATTGATTTTATTTCGTTTATTGGTTCCAATTTTAAAATTTAATTTATTGATTTTATCTACACTTGGCCGTACCTTTCTTTTTTTCCTCGCAGCACTTAACCGAACTTGACTGAACGCTGCCTTTTTCTTTGGGATTCACGCAACAAACGTGCAATTGAACTGCTGCTAAGCAATCGCTTCTCTTTTCAGATTTTCGATCGAGTGAACGAACGTAGGCACTTGTCCAAGAGCCAGTCATAAAATATATATGTAAACACACTAATGTGCACAACTTTGCAAGAATGGAAATCAAGTCAGGTACATCTTATTGATATTCAAATTTTTTAGATACAAATTAACAGATTTAAAATTTCAGATGTCTGAAACATTAATGAGTCGTTGTTATTTCTCGATCCGAAAAAGATGATATAGATTACCTTAAAAGTATCAAACATAAGAATATTATTGAAATATATGGAAGGGAGGACGATGTTTCCATACTAATTGAGCCTTCAGATTGTGGACATTTGAGTAATTACTTACATGGAAAGCAACCGGGAGAATATACAGTGAGAAATGTGTTCCACTGGATGCAACAGGCTGCCCAGGTAATGTGCATCTTTAATGGCCTATGCGGTTAAATAGCTTATAATCTTCTTATGAATTATAGGGTCTTGAATACATTCATTCAAAGGAACCTATCCGATTCTTTCGATATATCTCTACGGAAAAACTTATGTTATCCAATAACTTTTACACCTTAAAAATCTGTGGCAGTTTTAATGAATTCATGAGTATTTTTGATTGCAATTATGCATCACCGGAGGTAATACATAGATAAGATATGTGTATATTTATAAACCAGCTTAATTCTTCTTTATCGCAGATCAGAGAACGAAAGGAGCACACTCACAAGTGCAACATATACAGCTTTGGTATTATCTTTTGGGAGTTGATGTCACGCAAGATTCCTTGCAATCACTTAAATCCTCCAAATCACCCTTCTATGAATGACAGATTCAAAGGTGAAATACGTACCAAATAGTGCTAAGGATCAGTTTTTAGTTGCATTACTTTCTTAGGAAACAAACATATTGTAATTAGTGAAATACAAATACCCAACTCTGACCCCATCAAGCAATTTAATAGAAAAATGCTGGAATTCGGATCAGAATAAGAGGCCAGCAATTACAGAGATACTCTCCGATATCGCACACTGTCTTGAGTGAGAGATATAAGAAACTTAACACATGAATATGTTATATATCTCGGATGATTTAATTTCAGGAATTGCGAACCTTCAACATTGGATCATATCATTAGTGCTGATAAAGACACAGTAATTGACTTTGCAGCAATTGAAATGGGCATGGTAAAAATATATCATTTTGATTTAATTTGTTGTCATTATTCTGGAGTCGACCACTACATTAGCTTAATATTTATCGTTCTCATATATCTTTCAGGAAATCGGAAGAGGAAACTTTGGCGTTACGTTTAAGGCAGAGTGTTATTCTTTGCCTATTGCTGCGAAAAACTTGAACAAATTTAAATACACAAACGAGGAAATCATTAAACGAGCCAGGGAGCTAATGCTTTTATCGCATCGATAATGTTCTTCCTATACTTGGCATCGCGCTGGATGGAGAATTTACATATTTGCTAACGCACTACTTAGATGGCGAAACTCTGTCCGACTACGTGCACGACAAGAGACGACCCCTTAATGTCGATCGCGCTTTTGATTTGATGAGATCTCTTGCTCAAGTAATAACAAAAATATTTATATAACTGTTATGCAAATAACTTACAGATCATATCCTTACTATTTTCATTTCTTCTAGGCCATTGAGTACATTTTATGTAAGGCGAAACTAGACTCACGTGTCATATGCAATTTAAAGCCTAAAAACTTGATGTTAGCGGATGATAATTCATCTGTGATCGTAAGCAATTTTTGTATTGCATTCGAGGATAGCAAAGTGTTGAAAAATAATTTAGATAAATCCTAT
>JAWNNE010000105.1:0-24834 GCA_035043205.1 Drosophila trichaetosa | reverse complement strand
ATAAACCACTAGGATAAGATCAGAGTTATTTTGTACACGAAACCGAGAAGACGTGATTTTAAAATAAAGAATTGTACTTTTCCTTAAAACCGTTGTCGGACTTTCAATTGGTAGGATTTTCAATTCTCAGTACATAATTGGCGCAGCCGGTATGATTCTCAAATTCATAATTGGCGCAGTCGATACAACTCTCAAAAAGGTGTTTCGCGAAACTGTTATCCGCATAAGGAAACATAAACTTTAAAAAAAAAAAGATTATTTCAAAAAGTGAACAAAACAACAAAAAAAAAAAAAAAATAATCCAACAGTAATGTGAAAGCGTAACAAACAAATTACAAATAAACAAAACAAAAGTGAAAGAAACATATTTAGAACAAACAAGCAACAAAAAATTATTTCAACAAGTGAACAAAACAACAAAAAAAAAAAAATAAAATCTAAATTTGTTCAAATAATCAACAAGTGCGAAAAACAATAAAAAAAAAAATTTAACAAAATTTTCTATAAACATTCACAAAGAAAAACAAAAACAACAACAAAATGTTGTCAGAAGCCACATTGATCCGAATACACGGACATAACTGCCGACCACGATCCTTCTATGATGAAAATGATGAACTGAGAGCTTTTTTAGGAAGTATCGAATTTTTAAAGGGAGTCTACCAAATCGAGGACGCAAGCAGAAGCAAACAACATTTGGGGCGATACAACAAAATGATAGTGGAAAGCTGGGCTAAGCTGAAGGATTGGCTGAGCGTTGTGCTCAAGCCACTCACCAATGCTGAATCCTCGGCTTTGGCACCCTTCGTAATTTATCTGCTGAAAATAGACAAATCGGAAAAGGATCTCAAGCGCATCATGATCAAGCAACTGAATGGGTTTCCATCCGAGGAAACGACTCGTTTCATTGATCGTCTGTTCGATGCCGTCGCCAGCGAGGAGTACCTAAATGTGCCCGTTCCCATACCAGTGGCCACGATAGTTGTTCCCGATTTGGAGCTGGACCATGACCTGGAGGTTGGTACCAATCAGCAACCGCAGCAACAAAAAATCAGTAACGAAATCATAATTAGGGAGCCTGCGTCCGAAGCGTCCAGCGCCTTCGTCAGCACCAGCAGTGCCTCAATTGCCACAGAGGCCAACACAACAAAATATGAAAACGAAAATAAGGAAAAATAATATGAAAACGAAAATAAGGAAAAAGAATATGAAAACGAAAATAAGGAAAAAGAATATAAAAACGAAAATAAGAAAGAAGAATATGAAAACAAAAATAAGGAAAAAGAATATGAAAATGAAAATAAGAAAGAAGAATATAATAACGAAAATAAGGAAGACGAATATAAGGACCCACCACTAACAAAAGAAATACATACAGCATACAGTACCCAATTGAATAAAATTAAGAAAATCAACAAGCTAAACGACAACAGAAAAACTTACGAAGTAGATACAAACTATAGAGAAATGCCACTTATCAAATCAAAAACAACAAATCCATTCAGGAAAACAGGCATAATAAAACAGTTAGATAGCAAACATTTCGAAGAAACGAATAGAGGAAGAAAAATCGAACATTATAAAACTAAATTCAAAAAGAAAAAGAAAATAAACAAAGATGCAAATGACCAGATTGGGAATTTTTAACCCAAAATTACTAAAATATGACTAGTGATAAATATTATTCACACAAAAATAACACTTATTCACCAACAAATAAGAAACTAATAACAAACGAATGCATAAACGGTATCTTGAAACAAATGAAAGTTGAATGTAAATACACAAAAACAAGAAAAAACTATGAAATAAATTTCATAGAACCAAATGTAATTCTTCAAAAATGAACACCCTGTATTTATATATATATATCACATGTACTAGTACTAGCTGATGGCTGACCCATGCAGGCCAGCCTTGTTCATCGCTGTACCTGCCTCTGATGTTGGATTCGCAACTGCTGTTTTTGTTGGCGACGGGTTGCCGGCGCCTAGCGTCGCGACGGTCGCGGTGATCCGTTCGCTTAGGCGCGATGCGACGCTTTACCAGCAGCGGCAGTATATTTCTGAGTATTTAGGAGCCAAGAGGACGCTAGCTGCATACTATTTCTAAGAATTTAGGCGCGATGAGGACGCTTTACATGCAGCTGCACAATATTATATATGTATTTAGGCTAAGCATTTTTGTATAAATAAAGAGCCTGCTCATCAGAGCAGTCAGTTCGATTTTACACGTCAACTCAAGTCCATCTCTTAGACAGTAATATTAACTTGGAACTTACCTAAAGTCACACTTAATCAAAACCATATACCACAAAAGATTGAAATTTTAGGAAACAACATTATTAAAGCATTCAATTGTTCTGTTCAATTAGAAGATATCCAGATATCAAATGTAATATCAGATTTAACACAAACCGTTTATATCAGTAATAATATAACTAAAACAGAGCCGTTAGATTCTTAGAAACTAAAGAACTCATAAGAGAACATACAAGAACTAACAATACCTCGTTAATCATAAGCTTAACATCAGTAACAATATTGTCAATAGTAATAATAAGCTATTCTTTGTTCAAATACAAACATTGACCAAAACAAATGATAATCAAATATAAGAATAGTGCAGCAACGACACCACCCGTCGAAAATGAAGACAAACCAACCATAGAGAACGCCAACGACGACTTACAGTTGTACCCTACACTGAACGCTTCAGGACAAGCTAATTTCTAAGGGATGGGGAAGTGACATATCCAGATCACGCAGATCTCTCATGTCCACGCTCACTCTAACAGAACCAGCAGCCACAGGAATTAAAAGCCCAGATTCCAGAATCGAACGCCGTAAACATAAACAAATCCAACAGAGCCAGAGTCTCAGCATAAACATAATCAAATCCAACAGAGCCAGCACACGAGAATTAAAACGCCGTCTCAGCATAAACACATTACACTCCGTCAGCGCATTTGCCAAGAACTAAGGACGCAGCGACAAAGCTACAAGCGACTCAGCTACAACACCGCAGAAGATGCAAATGCGAGCTTTCTTTATAAATAAACAACTAGGATAAGATCAGAGTTATTTTGTACACGAAACCGAGAAGACGTGATTTTAAAATAAAGAATTGTACTTTTCCTTAAAACCGTTGTCGGACTTTCAATTGGTAGGATTTTCAATTCTCAGTACATAATTGGCGCAGCCGGTAGGATTCTCAAATTCATAATTGGCGCAGTCGATACAACTCTCAAAAACATAAATATATGTATAGATATATATGTAAATTGGGCTGATATAGCGGACTGAACCGCACGTCATTGGCTAAAAATGTACATGGTCACAAAGTGCCAAGTTTCGACCCGTCGCCACTTTTAGCTCACCCAAAAAGTCAATTTCGAACAACTCTCCGTCTAGCAAATTGTAAAGCTCTTGTTTACATGCCAAGTCTGGCAAAACAAAAAATTATTCAACATGTCAATGACAAATTTTGAAGAATTAAGTGCTGTAAGCTAAATTATAATTTATTATTAAGTCTGTACTCTACAAAATCAATGAACAAGCTATCAACATAAGGGCTGTAAAAATTCACAGAACCCTTTTTCCCCAAGCAATTTATGTTTTAAATTTTAGTTTATTGTTTGACGTAAATATTTGTCACTGCTTGGCATGACTAACTTATATCCGTCTGACAAATTTACTTACTCAAAATATATATAATTCATACACTTAAACAACCTCCCTGTCGAAAGAAGATTAGACGCGCGTAGTCGACGTTTAATTTCGAACTGCCGAGGAGTCGACAATTAGTTTCCAACTGCCTGCTCTGACGATCAGGCCCTTTATTTATAAACAATTCCTAAATCTAAACACATATATAGAAATACAATATGGAGGTGTTCGTAAGGCGACCGCATCGGTCTCTTATCGAACGCACCCGCTTGTAAGGCGACCGCAGTCTCACTCCTCTAACATCTTTAAAAATAGCTTGATCCCATGCAAGCCAGCCTCAAGTGACTAATTTTGAGTGCGTTGCATGAGCCAGCTATCAACATCTCACATGTTCATACTTGAACTCTCCCAATTATATTAGATTCAGAAATATGTCAAGTAAATTTCAGCAGTAAACATTTTTCCTCATTATATTTCTCTTTGGGATTTGTATTTAAAGCATCAGTGAAATTTCAACATCACTAGGTAGACTTCAGAGCAAACATTTTAAAGTAAAATGTGGCAAGTCGAGGTTTTTTTGAAATAGAGTCATTGTGTCCATTCGAATAATGAAAGCAATTCGACTTAGATTTATGTACGCAGTTTCGCTTATAAATTGTAGGCGTGACAATTTCAACAAAACTCGCTATTCCAAAAAGTTGCATACAAAAATACTATGCAAGATAAGCCGGCAACCGCAAAAACTTATTATTATTAACTTAGCGCTCAAAACTAATAAAGTACGCCTCTTGACGGAGGGGGAGGAGTCTCATAGGGTTTGGAATTGTGGGTAGTGTATTCGTGTGTGCCCCTATAAGCGAGAATTGTGCCATCCGTTTGCTATTTCGAAATAATTTTTGATTATACAACTTTTGCCATTTAATCATCATCGGACATTTGGGTGTGTATATGTGTGTGTGTATTTAAGTGTACTCAAAGAATTGTATATGGTATGTAATATGGCCAGCAATGCGAAAAGTGAATGGAATATTAAATGCGTTGTGAGGAGCCATATAGCCTTGGCAAATAAATGTATATAATATATACATATATACTATATGCGCTTCTAACAGTAACTGTATATCTGACCGAAATCCGGCGCTGCTTGCATCCATCTTTCTCACCAGGTTGTCAGCTATATGAGCGTGTCTGACACACATGTCGATCAGGATATGTGTCGTTATGGTGTTTGAAGTGTGGCGAGCGCAACATCGCCATCCATACTCACACTAACGGCAGACATGGGCTGGCGCCAGCAAAAGGGCAGTACCAAAGATCACGCCACCGATTCGATCACGTGATCTTTGATAAAGTCGCGACAAAAGGCTGCGACGCAGGCCTATAAAAAGGGCGTCGCAGCACACGGAAGCAAGTAGTCAGAACTCACACGGGAAGTGGAAACTCTGCCAAAACGCAAGCAGAAAGTAAACCCAGTCAGAGGTTCAGTGAGTCAGAAAGCGGGGAAGCTACGAACAACATCTACGCGAGAACAATAAGCGGCAACCAGACCAACATAACGTAAAGATAAGCAAAAGTGCGAATAACACAAGTGCGACATACATCTGAGGAGCGTCTAAAGGATTTCGACGCAACTAAGTGTGACTGGACCTGCGTTTAGTCAGAGTACGTACTTGCGAATCCTGGGTTACAGGTGTGCTAGTGGCAATCCTTGGGGAGTCAAGGAGACCACTAGACCTGGTGAAAACCGAAGTGCCGTACGAGATTCTCTGTCGGGCAGGCGAAGTCGTAAACTTGCCCAGCTGGTGTACGGCGCGCCGGAGCCGGCTCTCGCGATCAGGGAACTGTGCTAACAAAAATTTATATCCAAGTGACAATTTATATGGCTGTTTAATTGTACAATAATAATAAGTAAAGAACAAATAAAACCATTGTTTAATATATATAAATAAGTAACGTGTAATTGTCGCAAACGCAACTAAAACAAATTTCTTGCACGAACCCACTGCTCGACTGGGTTTTAGCTTAGCTAAAACTAACCGAAATAAAATGTTCGTTACAACACCTTATACTCGCCTTGCCGGTACACGTCTTGGTGGCTTCGATCAATGATTGGATAGCTTTAAAATATGGGGAGTTGTTTTTTTCCTCGTGCCAAATTATGTGTTAAATGTATGATTTTAAATTCTTGGTCTGAAGAACTTGTGGGATGGTTCGCATGGGGCTGAGCTGTGGTTACCAGGCGGGTCGCAGGTTGCGGGTAGCGAACGGCCTCCCTTTGGGGAGGTTAGCTGTGAATAGCGTGGCAAATGTGCCCGTGAATAAGCAGTCCCGGACAAACAGCGAGGACGATTATTATTAATCGTACCGACAAGCCGCTTGTGTTGCCGCCTCTTATAACATAGCCTTATACAACCCCCCCAATTCCTCAACACTACTACCTACCCCTATCCTATCCCCACACATCTCACTCCGGGCCGGACTAAGGTGTCAATCGGACCGTGCCGAGAGTCAACTTGGCTGGGGGCCCGGGCTATCAAATAGCCCAGTTTTTAACGGTGAGCTCAGGCAGATGGCGACCGCCTGTTCTAATCAGCCTTACCCGGGCATCGCAGATATGCAAAAAAGAAACTTTAATACAACTGTTGCTGCACCGACCCCCAAAAAGGTGGTGTTCGGCGGCTAAGGGTACTGCGCACGATTCGGCGAGAGAGCGGATGACGAAAAGTAAGGGTCAGGAGGACTTGCACATGCGCCCGAGCACATCACGTGCAGCGGCCATGAAGCCTAGCCCTCCAGCTCCCGGAAAACCCCGCCAGTCCTATGCAGCGGCGGCCAAGAAGGTCAAGGTGGCAGTGTTACCTGTGGATTATCCCCAGGTAGTGCTAAGCCGTGAAGATCTATCCGCACTGAAAGAGGCAATATTGAATAACCTCGGAGAGAGTTACGCCACAGGGTGGGACACCACAGTATAGTTCGCTGGCATTCACTTCAGGGTCGGCTATCTGCTGATCGAATGCAATAGCGAAGGCTCAGCCAAATGGCTAAGAGGCGTAGTGCCAGGACTACGCTCGTGGAAGGGCGCGCCCTTAGATAGTAAGATGGGAGATGATATTTCGTCACCCCACTGCATGACAGTCTATTGCCCGAGGAGCAAAAACCGATCCACCGACTCCCTGGTGGACATTCTGGGATTCCAGAATAGGATGGTGACCTCCACGTGGAAAGTTATTACCAGGAGGAATAAGGGTGAAGGAGCCCTCCTTGTAATCTTGAAGAAGAAAGTTGGGGGAATACACAGCCCGCCCTAATAAAGAAGAAGGCTACAGCATTGGAGGTGCACCCAACGGACGGACCGAGCAGTCACCCGCCAATCATCATCGATCTGTCAGAAGACCTGGCGGAAGATAAGGAGTTGGCGGATATGACGCTCGGCCCCGAAGAACTGGGTGAAGTAGAGGACGGGGACGAAATCATGTCCTCGCAGGAACTTAAAGAGGAGCTATGAGAAGAGGCGGAAGAAGCTGACGTCACACTGACGGGCAGCGGTAACGGGTGCAGCTCCGAGCCCCAGTCACCTGGTCAGCAGGAGCCCCTCCTCTAGTAGATGACGGGAGTCATCACAAAGAGCCTGGCCCAGGTAAACATCCACCGTGCTAAGGCAGCCTCGGCTGTCCTAGCGAGGATGTTTACCAAACGGCATCTCGGGCTAACCCTTGTGCAGGAGCCATGGGTGAACAATGGCATCAAAGGCCTGTTCACGTCCAGCTCAAAGGTAATATGGGATCAAAGACACCCAACACCCAGAGCGTGTATCATGGTGAGGAAAGATATTAATTTTGCTATCCTTTCAGAGTTTATAACGAGGGACTGCGTTCCCATAGCCGGACAGGATAAGGGTAACGCAACCCCCCTGGTGATAGTATCGGCTTACTTCGCAGGAGATGGAGCCTGCCCACCAACGGAAAAAACGAAACTGGTGGAGTACTGCCGAAGAGAGACGATGCCGATAATAATCGGATGCGATGATAATGCGCACCATACCATATGGGGCAGCAGCGACATTAACACGAGAGGTGAGTGCCTCACAGACTTTATATGTAGATATAATCTACAACTTGACAAAGTCAGATTTTTTTTTTTTTTTTAATGTAGCAATGAAATTTAATATTGATCAACCTACTGAAATGTTATAAAATATTGTTTTGTACAAAGTATAAATAATAACAGGGAATCTAAAATTATAAGATCAAATATAACATTGTTGCACTTTAACGTTACTATTAACTATATATTATAGCTGTTCGATGCTAAACATTAATTCCAAGACACTAGAAGCAGTAAAATGTTTAATATCGACTCGACTAGTGATGCTGATCAAGAATATACATATATACTTTATAGGGTCAATCTGTTACAAAATGCAAAATGCAAAATGGTAAAAGAGAGAGGAGCACAATAAAAGCCATAATGAGATTTATCTGGATATTTAGGTAAACAAAATAGTTTGTCATAAATCAAAGCATATTTCGACCGATCCTTCTTTTTTTGCAACCAGTTCAAATGGCAAAAGACAGACAGACGTATGAGCTCAATATTGAATCTCAATATTGGCTCGGATCTGAATACTGTTACAAATAAGACGAAATACTTGCAATACTGCCTTCAAGGGTGCACAAACCAAATCCAATCATTTCGTTTAATTTAGATTGTTCTTAAGTTTTGATCAAATTACAACATTGCGTATCACATCAAGAATTTATTTGAATTTTGAAAATTTTAATATTGTTAGCACAAATTCATTGTTTCATTTCACATATACATAATTCATTTCTAGCATTAGTAAAAAAAGCAAAAGGAATATAAAAATAATAATAATAATAATAATAATAATAATAAAATGAAGAAATAGCTTAAAAAATACTCATGGTTTCGTTTTTTCTTTTTACTTGCATTTTGTTTTTCTCTACATACACATTTAGTATTTACATAATAATAATAGGCAGTTAAACATCAAGCATCTGCTCTCAACTAATCACGCCCAAGCAGCAGTCCGCCGTTGTGATGCGATTGCCTGCATTTGAGGCGGACTGCCTGATCAGTCTTGTGCTGTATTGGATAATTATTTTCAACATCAAATTAAAGCCTTTGAGAATGCTGCAGTCGTAACCGACAGCGGAATACCATTACACCAGTCTAGTACCAACAGACTACTGGTGGCAAATAACCTTCATATTTGGTTGTGGTTTGGTGTGTTGATTAGTGGCCTCGACTTGTTAAGTATTTTTGGTGCGGCTGTAAGCGTTTTCCCAGGTTCCTAGTAATCGTTCTTGTCCATTGACAAGATTTCGTTATTTTTAGGGTATGTACATTTATATGGTATTCTTTGAAGGCAATCTACGTTTCAAGTTTTGTCACTCCAGCTTTCAATTTGTGGGAGATTTGCAATTATCGATTTAATCGATTTCCCAGCCTAAACTTTGTTCAAGGTGGGCACAGACGATAATATATATTATATTATATTTCAAGTTTCAAGTCAACTTCAAATTGCACCCATTGAGATGTACGTATTCTTATACCTTCGGTACCCGAGTCAGAAACAAGTAATATTTTCATTAAATATTGTTTAATTTTAATTTTAGTATTTTGATGTTATTTTTTTGGTTATGGTTTGGTAATATAAACATCAGAACGTGGAATTTTAGTAAGATCAATAGATGCAGCAGTGGGTCGCAACTCCGGCTCCTGATGCCAACAAACCTCAATCAATTCCAGCAATGGAACACATTCCTGAATAAGTTCGACATTCAGGTCAGGTCGTTGCCCCATATTAGTATGATATTTCTTGCTTCTGGCTCGTTATTCTCAAGGTGATCGAAAGGTTTCCTGCGCGACATTACCTCGCATAGAATAATGCCAAAGCTGTAAATGTCGCACTTTTCCGTATATTTTCCTCCTTTGAGAACCTGCGAGCGATCCATTTAATTTGCTAATATATCAAATTAATGCAAATTTGAGGATTATAATACAAACCTCGGGTGCTATAAAACCAGGGGTTCCAATATCGGCCGTGTTTGTTGTCGCCAATTCTCTGACAGTGCCAAAATCGCCAATCATCAAATGTTTAAAATTGTTCTTTAGTAGTAAGTTTTGAGATTTCAAATCTCTATGAATTATGGGCGGTAGGTTGCCATGCATGTAAGCTATAGCCTATAAATGATAATGAAAACTAAATCATATGTTTTAATTTACAGTATACAAACTAACCTCAACAGTCTGAGCCATCCAGTCAATAGCACATGACATATTGTAAGGCAGCTGTTCATCGCCGTGCAAGTAGTTGTAGAGAGAACCACCATCTGCATATTCCATAAGTATAGAAACAGACTCCAAACTCAGAGGTGGTCCCATATAATTTCACAATATTTTTGTGGTCAACAAGTGAAAGCATCTTGACCTCCTTATCAAATTCTTTACGGACATCGTTTGTGGTCGTTAGCTTTAATATTTTTAAAGCAATAATTAAATTGGACCATTTCGCTCTATAAACAGCGCCAAAGCTGCCTTCCCCAAGTATCTGCAAGGTTAAAATTGAGTTATCTCAAACTTAATTTATTTTGTGTCGTGATACCTCGAATTTTTCTATATCCCCAGGATTCACAGTATCTGCTAACGGAGTCCTGTAGGTAATTCGAATCAAATTAAATGATATCGGAGAGGAAAAATAAAAATAAATAATAATTAATGCTTAACTAAATATTAAATAAATATTTTCTCACATATCCCATATTTCAGAAGTTTTCGGTCTTGGCGATTCAAAACACTAGATTAGAAATTGAAAATATGTTTATAATAGAATATTCTAAGCATAAGTATTCTAAACATTACCTCGATTTTATCCATTGGTTTTATGAAATTAGAAAATTTTAATTCAGGGGCTCTGAAATCAATTAAGTCATAAGAATTGATTTGATTATCTTATAATTTTATACTTGCTTAAATTCATTTCAATCTTACATGAGTATATCTGTGAGATCAGAAGCGAGTCCTTTCATTATTGAAAGCCACTCCCCCAACATCCTAAAATTATTTCTGCTATGGGCTGACAGCCCTTAGTAAGAAGTGGCAAACAATTCCATAGATCATCGTCTGAATACGTGTAAATTGTCTTCGTGCGTGAAATCACCTCCAATAGAACAGTTCCAAAGTTGTAAAAGTCGGACTTTAATGTGTTGCGGTTTTCTTCGAAGTCGCTCAGTCCATTTTTCCTTTCGTATGTCGTATATATCCCGTCGTTCTTATAATCAGAATTGCTACCAAATGTCACGTGAAGTTGACTTGAAAGTTCCTGAGCAATGCCGAAATCACAAATTTTCAAGATTCGGTAGTTATCGGTTAGTAGTAGGTTGTATGGCGTTAAACATCCATGACCAACAGGATTCGGTGTCATGGAATGCAAGTAAGCTAAACCCTATAAGTGGGAATGTCAATTGCAATCATAATTGTCAAACACGAGTTCAAGTATTTATTCAAAAGTATTTCACCAAACCTTAGCACACTGGATCATCCAATTCAGCCCACGCGCCACTGTATACTCAAACTTTGCTTCTCCATGCAAATAGTGCTGAAGCGATATACATTCTGGATAATTCAATAGTATAAAGGCATCATTATCATGGAAGGTAATTCCATAGAGTTCCACAATATTCTCATGGCTAACGCGGGTAAGGTTTCTGATCCGTTTTTCAAGGCAGTCGAAGTCGAAATCATTTCCACCAAAAGTGGCCTTTGTGCATTTCTGTACTGCGATCTGTTTTTGATGCCAATTAGCTTTGTAGATGTCACCGAAGGTACCTTTCCCAACGCTTTCCTGATGGGTGGAAATAATGGTTTTATAAATGAATTATATGTTATTGCATTTTGATGTTACCTGTCCAAGTTCAATATCTTCAAAGTTTACTACCGGAGCTAATTCAGATTCAAGCTTATCTACTTTTTTAAACTCCCTGGGAATATGTAACGATTTATAAGAAAGTAATTTTCGAACTATAACCTGTTATTACTCTTGATCCTACAACTTACTCAGGCTTATTCAGCATATCGATTAGTTCCATTATTGTGGGACGCTCTTCTGGATTTGCCCAGCATCTTTCAATTATTTCCTTGTTATTATGACTTGAGTCAATTATATCACTAGGATCCGGACGTTCGCCTGAAAAACTTAATAAAGTTGTACGCTACACTGTTAATATTTCAATTTCCTTACCCTCAATGATCTCTTCTATATATATATCGGAAGTGAGCGGTTCTTCAAATTGATAAAAGGGCTTTCTGCGTGACATCACCTCCCAAAAAACAATCCCAAAGCTATATATGTCGCTCTCTTTTGTATACGGGTTTCCATCCAAGACCTACGTAGAAAATAGAGTTTATTTTTTATTTTTTAATTTCCAATTCATTTAGGGAATACATACCTCTGGGGCTACATAGGCTTTATTTTGATGGATCGAAAGTGTTTTCGGATCGGCCGGAAAACAATAATCACTTATTTTCAAAAGCGTAAAGTTCTCGAACAGCAACATATTTTGGGAATTTAAGTTGCAATGTGGTCTTGTGGTCGTATCCCATAGATACTCAATACCCTTCAAGAGAAAAAATTCAATAAAAATCTGTTAATTGGTTGGACGAATAAGAAAGTACAAAGTACCTTTGCCGCCTGATACATCCAGTGGAGGGAATTTGAAATTGTATAATCTCGCTTTTCGTTACCATGCAAATAGTTGTAGAGTGATCCGCATGTAGCATATTCCATGAGTAGATGGGGTATTTCCTTACTATCATAGGTAATGCCATACATTCGTATAATGTTGTCATGGGGCATGCTTGAGAGATGTGTGATCTCTTTGTCAAGACCTGATCTTGTGTTATTTTTGATAACTTTAATAAATTTTTTTAATGCTATCTGTATGTCTCGCCATTCAGCTCTGTAGACAATGCCAAATTCACCTTTCGCAATGACCTGTAGGCAACAAATTTTAGTTAGAACAAGTGAGAACGTTGCAGTCTGATATCAGTATATTACCAGCTGATAACTGGTGGCAGAGAAATTGTTTGGCATGGTGGGGGTAGGGCACCTCGAACATTGAATAAATGTGGTGTTAAAATTTAGTGACTCTATCCCTAAAATTGCGGGTGTTATAAGTTTAGTCGTAGCCAGGAATTGTATATTCAATCTTAGGAGAATGTTGCTGATAATCTACATTCCAAGTTTGGAAACTCTTGCTCTAACATTGTGGCTGATATATGCTTTCGTGTTTTTGTAGACAGGGTGGGAGTTGCCAAGGCATTTCTTACCAAACTTAGAAGAACGTTCTAGTAATCTATATTCCAATTGATGAAGAGATCGGAGTTCGCTTTTTGAAGAGTGTTATCAGTAACATACATTTAAAATTTGGTTACTCTAGTTTAAATTTGTGGAAGATAACGATTATCGATTTGCGCTACATCGTTCATACAGACGGACGTGACAAAACCATATATAAATCTTATCAAAGTATAAAAGCATAAGCCAATTTGGCAGATTATTACATCTTCACACAGCTTTATATCCTTAAAATCGACGATATAGTGGCTTCCTGAAAACAAAAGTTACTTAATTTAGTAATTAATATTAAATATTGCGCTTAGATTTATTAGTAATTACTTAAATTTGCTTGCTTTAGAATTTACGTCCAATAGTTTCCCATATAATTCATCCATTCTGTGTCGTTTTGTCGGTTCCTCATGCCAACAATTGTCAATGAATATTTCTAATTGCTTGAAGCCCCTTGCACCGATATCCCCAAGAGGCGGACGTTCACCTGCAAGAGTCAAAATGATGAAGTCCGTTCGGTGGCATGTCAATTTTCTTACCATTTTTGACCGCATTCCTAATAAGTAGTTGCTGATCTTTATATTCCTCGAAAGGCCTCTTGCGTGCCAGTACCTCCCAGAAGATAATACCGAAGGTATATACGACGCTCTGCTCTGTGTGAACTCCATCTATGATCACCTACGCACAAATCAATATACATATAACACACATATTTACAAATTGCTTGGGTATCACACAAACCTCCGGTGCTATATAGGATTTATCTAAATTATTTTTCAACACTTTGCTATCCTCGAATGCAATACAAAAATTGCGTACTGTCACAGATGAATTATTATGCCTTAACATCAAGTTTTTAGGCTTTAAATTGCATATGACACGTGAGTCTAGTTTCGCTTTACATAAAATGTACTCAATGGCCTAGAAATGAAAATAGTAAGGATATGATCTGTAAGTTATTTGCATACCAGTAATATAAATATTTTTGTTATTACTTGAGCAAGAGATCTCATCAAATCGAAAGCGCGATCGACATTAAGGGGTCGCTCTTGTCGTGCACGTAGTCGGACAGAGTTTCACCATCTAAGTATTTCGTTAGCAAATATGTAAATTCTCCATCCAGCGCGATGCCAAGTATAGGTACAACATTACGATGCGATAAAAGCATTAGCTCCCTGGCTCGTTTAATGATTTCCTCGTTTGTGCATTTAAATTTGTTCAAGTTTTTCGCAGCAATAGGCAAAGAATAACACTTTGCCTCGAACGTAACGCCAAAGTTTCCTCTTCCGATTTCCTGGAAGATATATGAAAACGATAAATATTAAGCTAATGTAGTGGTCGACACCACAATAATGACAACAAATTAAATCAAAATGATATATTTTTACCTTGCCCATTTCAATTGCTGCAAAGTCAATTACTGTTCCTTTATCAGCACTAATGATATGATCCAATGTTGAAGGTTCGCAATTCCTGAAATTAAATCATCCGAGATATATAACATATTCATGTGTTAAGTTTCTTATATCTCTCACTCAAGACAGTGTGCGATATCGGAGAGTATCTCTGTAATTGCTGGCCTCTTATTCTGATCCGAATTCCAGCATTTTTCTATTAATTGCTTGATGAGGTCAGAGTTGGGTATTTGTATTTCACTAATTACAATATGTTTGTTTCCTAAGAAAGTAATGCAATTAACAACTGAACCTTAGCACTATTTGGTACGTATTTCACCTTTGAATATATCATTCTAAGAAGGGTGATCATATGGAGGATTTAAGTGATTGCAAGGAATCTTGCGTGACATCAACTCCCAAAAGATAATACCAAAGCTGTATATGTTGCACTTGTGAGTGTGCTCCTCTCCTCCTCTGATCTGCGATAAAGAAGAATTAAGCTGGTTTATAAATATACACATATCTTATCTATGTATAACCTCCGGTGATGCATAATTGCAATCTAAAAACTCGAATTCATCATAAATGCCACAGATTTTTAAGGTGCAAAAGTTATTGGATAACATAAGTCTTTCCGTAGAGATATCTCGAAAGAGTTGGTTAGGTTCCTTTGAATGAATGTATTCAAGACCCTATAATTCATAAGAAGATTATAAGCTATTTAATTGCATAGGCCATTAAAGATGCACATTACCTGGGCAGCCTGTTGCATCCAGTGGAGCACATTTCTCACTGTATATTCTCCCGGTTGCTTTCCATGTAAGTAATTACTCAAATCTCCACAATCTGAAGGCTCCATTAGTATGCCACCATCGTCCTCTATTCCATATATTTCAATAATATTCTTATGTTTGATACGTTTAAGGTAATCTATATCATCTTTTTCGAATCGAGAATAATAACGACTCATTAATGTATCAAGCGTCTGAAATTTTAACTCTGTTAATTTGTATCTAAAAAATTTGAATATTAATAAGATGTACCTGACTTGATTCCATTCTTGCAAAGTTGTGCACATTAGTGTGTTTACATATATATTTTATGACTGGCTCTTGGACAAGTGCCTACGTTCGTTCACTCGATCGAAAATCTGAAAAGAGAAGCGATTGCTCAGCAGCAGTTCAATTGCACGTTTGTTGCGTTGTTGCGTGAATCTAAAACACGATGTTTTTATACGTAAATTCAAATAAAATATACAAATGCTTATTTTAGCAATCAAAATTAAACACAATTCAGCAATTCCACGTCAGCTAGTGATCTCGCCGCGATATAGATAACGATCCATTTCAATGCTATGTACTGAGTATGCGTCACAAATTACCTGATACAATACGTAGATTTGTTACGGCGGGGCCAATGATATCGATAGTTAGGGCTGCCCGCAGTCGAGAAAAAGGCAGCGTTCAGTCAAGTTCGGTTAAGTGCTGCGAGGAAAAAAAGAAAAGTTCGGCCAAGTGTTGCCAGCTAAAATCAATAAATTAAATTTTAAATTTGGAACCAATGAACGAAATAAAATCAATAAAATGTCCATAAAAGTGCCGATCCGACACACATACAATGTGAATTTGGACTGGAGGACCAACACTGGACAAACATAAATAGAAGTGAGTCCGTTCCAATCAGGGCGCAGGCTGAGCGCACAAAACCAAATGCTCTCAGATCGGCTCCACATCCGTGATGCGCAACTAGTTTGGCCAATGTTATCGGGCAATTCACACAAATAATTTTCGGTTGTAATTTCTATAATTTTTTTGACTTAATTATAATTTTGTTAAATTATTGTTCAATATTTTTAAGTTAATTATGTTACCTAAAATTCTAATTCAAATTCCATTTACATTTATTATTTTGCTAAGTTAAAGAAGAAGAAGAGAAGAACGCTAAAGCTATATTTTTGTACAGTATTTTGTTCGACATTTATTTTTGTGAGTAGATACCCTCACAACTGTCTCTGGGAGCTCCATTGGGTAGTTTAGGGAGTCCCCAAATGACTTAAAAGCCTCACATTTAGTTTAATTAATTTACATTCATTATATAAGGTGTAGAAATATAGAGTAAAGTTCTGTCGTGCCTTTTTAGATTAAATAAAATTCACCACAATATTTATACATATGTTTAAGCAAAACTAAATAATGGAATGTTAGCCATCAATTAAATATGCGCAAGGCTTGATAAAAATGGAAACTTCAATTTTTGTGAATGGTGGGTAGGGGAGGGGACCCAAAATGAGGTTAGGATAAAATGTGATCTACGATATACATATGGGTGGGACCCACCAGAAGTGATTTCGCCCCACATGAAGTGAGGTTATTTAATATATAATATATAGTTATATTTATAATTGCCACTGTACGTTAAATAAGCTCTTTGTTAGTGATGTGTAGATTAGTGTAGTGCCGTGTTATTGTTCGGTCGGTGGGCATGGGTAGACCTACCTTACCCCTATGTAGGATATAGTTTAAATTATTTTTATAATGGATGGCACACCGAAATGTATTAATATGTTTGCGTTTAAAGATATTTCAGTTAGATCATATGCATAATTGCGTATCATTCTGATGCTTATCAAATATCGATACTCTACTGATATCGCTCCTAACTCGATTACTTGTTCTCAATACTATCGGGGCAATGGCATCAAGGTTGCCAGATGGCTTAAAACTCTTATCTGTGTCTCTTCTTTATGAAATCCCACATTCATATGTTTAGAATCACTAGGCAGACAATACATAGAGGCGTCAAATCGACAAAAAAGTGCATCAGCTTTTTTCTCAGAGCATGGGTCCCAGCAGAGCCTACAGTATGTCGAACAGCGAACGCAGGTCATTATTTCACTTGACTTCGCTGCGACAACATCGTATATAAATGAAAAACACTTGCGTGCGTGGGTTGCGAGCAGGTACGCACCTGGATCCTAATGGGTTATGAATGTGTGTGAAAAAATAGGCTATATTGCTACCGGATCGATAAGACCCTTAAATGTGTGCGAAGAAAGCAGCAACAATAATAGCAAAGCGCACAGTGAGTACAACTTATGTATTTACACTTTAACTTACATATTTTAGAGATCGTATTATCAAACTGAATATTTATATGTCTAGATTTATTGAATAAGACTGTATTGGATTTGTGTGTTTTACATTCAGAGTTCAGTCAAATTGTCGCAGCTTTGGATCGGCTTACCTATTGATAGCACTTTTCATAAACATCAAACACAAAACGATATTAAGCATACATTTTATTATTACAAATTTTTGTTATGGCCGACGCTTAGCTCTGTCAGCTTTAATTTGACTGGTTTCAGTATAGTCGCTAATATTTTTGAAGCGACATACATTTTAGTCGCCAATATTAAATATTGAATAGCGAATTTGCATGCATGATATCAGTATTTCAATCAAGTGCACACTCTTGTAATTGAAAATACAGGCAAAGTATTCAGCAGGGAAGGGAGTAAAGCGGCGAGTGCTCGGCAGAGAGGAAGGCGGCGCTCATACAGCAGGTTCTAGGCATAGAACATGATAAATTCACTCACAAATTATAATAAGTGCTCATATGTACATGTACTTGTATTTATATAGTAGAACAATAGATATATATATAGCGGACTGAACCGGACTGAGCGGACTGAACCGCACGTCATTGGCTAAAAATTTACATGATAAACAAATGTTTTGCTTTGCGACGTGGTCACAAAGTGCCAAGTGTCGACCCGTCGCGACTTTTAACTCACCCAAAAAGTCAATTTAGAACAACTCTCCGTCTGGCAAATTGTAAAGCTCTTGTTTACTTGCCAAGTCTGGCAAAACAAAAAATTATTCAACATGTCAATGGCAAATTTTCAAGCATTAAGTGCTGTAAGCTGAATTATAATTTATTATTAAGTCTGTACTCTACAAAATAAATGAACAAGCTATCAACATAAGGGCTGTAAAAATTCACAGAATCCTTTCTTCTCAAACAATTTATGTTTTAAATATTTTTCACTGCTTGGCATGACTAACTTATATCCGTCTGACAAATTTACTTACTCAAAATATATATATATATAATTCATACACACTTAAATAGCCTCCCTGTCGAAAGAAGATTACACGCGCGGAGTCGACGTTTAGTTTCGAACTGCTGGGGAGTCGACGATAAGTTTCAAACTGCCTACTCTGACGATCAGGCCCTTTCTTTATAAACAATTCCTAAATCTAAACACATATATAGAAATACAATATGCAGGCGTTCGTAAGGCGACCGCATCGGTATCTTATCGAACGCACCCGCTTGTAAGGCGACCGCAGTCTCACTCCTCTAACATCTTTAAAAATAGCTTGACCCCATACAAGCCAGCCTCAAGTGACTAATTTTGAGTGCGTTGCATGAGCCAGCTATCGTCATCTCACATGTTCATACTTGGACACTTCCAATTATATTAGATTCAGAAATATGTCAAGTAAATTTCAGCAGTAAACATTTTTCCTCATTATATTTCTCTTTGGAATTTGTATTTAAAGCATCAGTGAAATTTCAACATCACTAGGTAGACTTCAAACATTTTAAAGTAAAATGTGGCAAATCGAGGTTTTTTTGAAATAGAGTCATTGTGTCCATTCGAAAAATGAAAGCAATTCGACTTTATGTATGCAGTTTCGCTGATAAATTGTAGGCGTGACAATTTCAACAAAACTCGCTATTCCCAAAAGTTGCATACAAAAATACTATGCAAGATAAGCCGGCAACCGCAAAAACGTATTATTATTAACTTAGTGCTCAAAACTAATAAAGTACGCCTCTTGACGGAGGGGGAGGATTCGCATAGGGTTTGGAATTGTAGGTAGTGTATTCGTGTGTGCCCCTATAAGCGTGAATTGTGCCATCCGTTTGCTATTTCGAAATAATTTTTGATTATACAACTTTTGCCATTTAATCATCATCGGACATGTGGGTGTGTATATGTGTGTGTGTATTTAAGTGTACGCAAAGAATTATATATGGTATGTAATATGGCCAGTAATGCGAAAAGTGAAGAGTGTTCGAACTCACACGGGAAGTGGAAACTCTCCCAAAACACAAGCAGAAAAGTAAACCCAGTCAGAGGTTCAGTAAGTCAGAGTGCGCGGAAGCTACGAACAAAATCTACGCGAGAACAATAAACGGCAACCAGATAAACATAACGTAAAGATAAGCAAAAGTGCGAATAACACAAGTGCGACATACATCTGAGGAGCGTCTAAAGGATTTCGACGCAACTAAGGGTAACGCAGGACACCGAGGTCCTGAAGTTGGGTAAGAAGTGTAAATCCTTGCCACGCGTGAGTTGTGGCAACGGGCTAAATCCGCATAGAGCCAAGCGCTGCAAGTGTGACTAGACCTGCGTTTAGTCAGGGTGCGTACGTGCTAGTGGCAATTCTTGGGGAGTCAAGGAGACCACTAGACCTGGTGAAAACCGGAGTGTCGTACGAGATTCTCTGTCGGGCAGGCGAAGTCGTAAACTTGCCCAGCTGGTGTGGTGGAGCACCGGAGCCCGCTCTCGCGAACAGGTGCACGCTTCGAATCCGACCAAGGGCTTCAGGGAACTGTGCCAACAACAATTTATATCGAAGTGACAATTAATATGGCAGTTTAATTGTACAATAATAATAAGTAAACGAACCCACAGCTCGACTGAGTTTTAGCATAGCTAAAACTAACCGAAATAAAAGGTTCGTTGCAACACCTTATACTCGGGTTGCCGGTACACGTCTTGGCAGCTTTGATCAATGATTGGATGGGCTTAAAATATGGGGAGTTGTTTTTTTCCTCTTGCCAAATTATGTGTTAAATTTATGATTTTAAATTGGAGGGAATTTCACACGTCTTATTCGTCCTAGACTTCGAACAGAAAAGGGGGAAGCCAGCTCTAAGAAGCAGAAGCTTCTCTTTAGCACAGCAGTTAACAGCTGCTGACAACATATCACGGTTGATTTTCTTTTCGCACAGCTGACCTTTGGGCGCGAATCCGAAAATTCAAATGTAATTCTAAATTTGCATTCAATGGACTATAGGTCCATTGCAACACCAGATAATTCTGGCGACTGTCAAGAGTCAGATTAGCTGGAATCTGTGATTGTCGAAGTATTAAATTTATTAAGTAGATATTACCAATGGTATCGTTTCAAATGATCGAGGACTATTAGCAGGCCAATATGACCCTTCTTACTCCTAGGGTAGGGACAAAGTATGTCTATGTACAGCTTCTGAAATGGCCGACATGACACGCTTTGCTCTCCCATTGGCGGACGAAGAATCGCGTTGGGAGCTTTAGTTTCCTTACACTTGTCACATTCTCTGATAAAATTTCGTACATCTCTTGACAATCATGGCCAAAAGAAATTTCTACACAAACGTTCAATTGTCTTCTGAACTCCTCCGTGTGCCGACAATACATTATAGTGGGCTTGACGAATTGTATACAAGCAAAGACCCTCTGGTATCCACAACTTCCAAGCCAGCGATTATTGTGTAGAATCTCCGGTGACATATTGAGTGCGAATATTGACGAACTTATCGATAGCCCGTACATCGGGAAATTTATCTGGATCCGAGTCAATCTTTTTCTTTAAATCCACGTAACTTGGATCTCAAAAATTCAGGGGACTCGAGATCTATTTGGGGACCTTCCAACTCTATACTATTAATTTCATCATTGCATAGCCGGGAAAGCGCATCAGGTACAATTTGATCCCTGCCTTTGCGATAAGAAATTGTGAACTTATAGGATTGTAACTTAAAAACCCACCGAGCTAGCCGACCAGATACGTTTTGTTGTCTTCGGAGCCACGTTAAACTGGAGTGATCGGTGACCACTTCAAATTCTTGAAGGTCAAGGTAGCAACGAAATTTTTCGATTGCCAAAATTACAGCCAGACATTCGCGTTACCATGATCTGCAATGGTAATTGTAATTTCAGATCCCCAAATGTGCATGACAACTCAATTAATTTTTAAGACCCCATGACTCGGAAGAAGAAGAAATATTTTACTTTTTTTACTTTACTTATTTTTTCTTAATATTAGCAATTTGAATTTTGGTTTGTTTTTATTTTGTTTTTTATATATAGTGACATATTCGGATCACGCAGATCCCTCATGTCCACACTCACTCCAACAGAACCAGCGAGCCACACAAATAAACAAGAAGGCTAGATCACGCAGATCCCAGAATTAAACGCCGTAAATAAACAAATCCAACAGAACCAGCGAGCCATCCGAATTACACTCCGCCAGCGCATTTTCCAAGAACTAAAGACGCAGCGACAAAACTACAGAGACTCGGCTACAACACAGCAGAAGATGCAAGTGCGAGGTTTCCTTATAGATTAAACCACTAGCATAAGATGAGTTATATTTTGTACACCAATCGAACGAGACGTGTTTGGAATAAAGAATTATATTTTTTAAATCTAAACTCTTGTCGAATCTTCAATTGGCGCATTTACAACTCTCGAATTTATAATTATATATATTATTTTCATTTGGTTTGGGGAGAGTCACATATGAATGCTTAAAAACCAATATTTGAATATTTTTTTTCTTGAAGCCTGTTACATTTTATTAATTATTATTTATTTATTTATTTTATTTTATTTTTTAAAGAAAATTGTTCTAAGTGATTATTTTTTTTTAAATTATTATTTTGCCTTCGTCGAGCGGCAACGCGTATTTTGGTGACTGTGGCAATTTTTCTGCTTTATAAGCATTTCTAATGGACAAGACCACTCCAGTTAGTGGCAACATTAATTATAATATTAATGTAGTTAAATTTGTAACAATATTAAAGTGTTTAAATTGTTAAATTTGTGTTTAATTCATTCAAAACAATAACAAAATACAAAAACAAATTGATACGCCCTCGCTCAGTGCGTTGCCTTTTGATTTTGTTTACATTTTCGGTACCTTTCAGAGTTCAAGTCAAGATCAAATTCTCTTGTCGCTCCCCATGCACTTTCCGTTAGCGGCCTGCTAATCGCTCTATAGAGCAGTTACGCACGACGCGCGCAGCTCGGTCCGCTTGCTGCAGAGCATCGGCAATTGTGCGTGTGAGTGTGACGCGTTACTCTCTCTCGCGATTTGAAACTATCGATGCTCGCGAGCAGTTCTGCTGGTGCAAAACTATTTTTGTAAGAGGCCCTCACTCAGTGTGAATTGTGCGTGCGCCGCCACCACTCTGGTAGAGTGTGTGTGCTTGGTGTGCGCAAATTTTGCACCAATATGAGCAACACCCCCATTACCGCCACTCCCGGTGACGCGCCTGACACTGCAGCTGCAGTTTCCTAGTGCTCGCCTTCTCTTGCCAGGCAGACCAGCGAACTCCGCTATAATCTGCGCTCTCGCTCGGAAAGCAGCAACAACAACAACAACAAAGTCAACAATGCAAAAATGGCAAATGCCAACAACAATTAATCAACAACAATACAAACAACGCCAACAACAACAACGACACTAACAAAAACACCAAAAATTATATTGGTGATATTAACGCCAACAACAATGCCAGCAAAAAAAGAAAAATCGCGATAATCGATGATGACATCGACTTGGACGCAGTGCCATCAACTTCTGCTGGTGCTCGTGCAGCACCACAAGCACTAGAGAATCTGCTGTCGGATTCTGACTCAGACATCGAGTCAGTTGATATGGCAGAGAAGACTACAGTTGTGCCTACTTCTCGAATTTTTCCGCCGATTGTAGACGATGAGGACACAAATCTAAGTGCTGCTGCCGAGATCCGCGATTGTTCTCTGTCAAATACTTGCACTGCGGAACCACAGCCTACAAGGCTTTCCAAGCCCCCTCCACCTGAGGGTATCATCAACGTTGTTGTACTGCTGGAAGCACTAAATGCTGACAGCTGTATGCTTAAATGCAGTGGTGGTGGAACTGTGAGAGTCATGCCAAGTGCTATTGACGCTTACAGGGCAATTCAGAGAATGTTTACAGAGAAGATAACACCGTTTCACTCCTACCAACTAAAGGAGGACAGAGGTTTCCGAGTGGTGATCAGGGGACTGCATCCATCGTTACAGAAAATTGATTGCATTAGAGATGAGCTGCCCAGATCTGGGCACGCAGTGCGTGGTGTCCAAACCATTGTTAGTCGTGTTAGCAAGAAGGAGCTAAACCTTTGTTATTTAGAGTTGGAGCCGGCTACGAATAACAAAGAGATTTATAACCTACGCTCCATTTCTCAGGTGCGCATTTCTGTTGAATGCCCTGATCGACATTTGGACATTCCCCAGTGCCACCGCTGCCAGGAATTTGACCACACAGTGAAATATTGCCAAAAACAGCATCGATGCGTAAAGTGTGGTTCACCACATGCGTGGTGGAGCAGCAGTGATCATAAAATCTTCTCTGTAACATCATGCGCTGACTCCCTTAAGTTGGCTCTGCGCACAATGTGCTGCCGTTAAAGACTCTAGTGATCAAGGCGAAGTAGTCCTAGCTTCTGTGTACCGACAGTCATTAGTCAAATAAACCGACATACAAGTCGTTACAATGACCGGTTACATAACCATGTTAACCCATTGGCTTCGTCACTAGGGTCGAATACAACCCGCAGACGCCTAAAGCGCCTCCACACCAGCGACCTCTGGACAGCTGGACGCTAATTGTAACGTTAATGTGCAACAATGTTATATTTGATGTTATGTGATATGGTAATATGTTAAATCCAGTTATATGTTTACGTTATTTAATTTTGAAATTCCATATTATTATTTATACTTTGTACAAAACAATATTTTGTAACTTTTCATAGCTTTAATGACGACATTCATTTTTCTTGCACTTTGCGTAATAACAAAAAAAATTATATTAAGGTATTATTTAATTTACCTATATTTTTATTGTTTATACATATATACATATTTTTTTTTCTTTCAGTGTAGTGCGTGACTTACTCTAATACTAATTTTATTCATTTTAATAATTATTTAGATTTTGTATTTTTTTTTGTCAAGCACATGTTTTCAAGTCAATTCAGAACACTGCTCTGAATAAATTTTTCTGTTTATGTAAAAAGTAATAAGTGTATATATGTAGGCGATTTTGATAAAAGCATATGAATGTTGTAATAAAATTTAATAAGGGAGGCATAATTTATTTTAGTTCAAAATTTTCTGTTTAACATTATTACATTATGCATTACGTTAAATGTTTCAAAAAGTTAAAAGGCAAAAAGCTCTGAGCACAATCACGAGAGCAGCATTAAAAGTTACATGGCAAAAGTTAATCGGACCACAAGAATATCAATATCGAAGAGAAGAGAGTGCAAGAGCTTTAGAGCTTAATCAGCTAATCAGCTTAAT
>JAWNNE010000102.1:0-10674 GCA_035043205.1 Drosophila trichaetosa | reverse complement strand
TGGGAGCTGCATGAGGCAATGTGGTCGCCGTTGAGTGGCCCATCCACGCCAGGCAAGGATGTGCAAATTGGCCTGCAGCACCGTCAGTTGGGTGCAGTACTGCCGTTGACGTCTCTTCGTGCGCTGCAGGTCCAGGCGGTGCAGCAGTGATTGGTGGCAAATCTCCAAGAACGTGACAAGGGTATGCGCGCGTAGCCGGTGCGCTGCATTCCCTAGCTAACAGGTGGGTGAGTGCTCTATTTGTGTTGACATTTGGGACACGTTGAGTATTAATGGCCTCTTTCCGGACATTCATAGCAGAAGCAGACGGCGTCTGAGAGGCCCCTGCTGTCGATGACTGGAGCGCTCCAGGATGACCATTGATGGCCGCATATGGCATTGCCGTCGGAATTGTTTGGATTGCCCCCGCCGGGCAAGGATGAGAACGAGGATGTTGACCTGCAGATAGCGTCTCGTCGAGTGCTGCGGGCCCAGGTGGTGCGGCAACAGATGGCCACAGCTCAGTGGAGGCAGCGTTTTGGACGTGTTGGTTTAAATTACAAGTATTGATATTTGCACCTGTATCTGTATTAACACTCTTATTTGTCATTTCAGGGCAGGTGAATCTGCGCGTCTCGCCGCCAGGCACGTGACAAGGGTGTATAGCGGAAGAAGACGGCATCTGTGCGACACTTGCTGGCGATGACTGAAGTACTTCAGGATGCTCATTAATGGCCGCGTGTGGCAGGCAAGGATGTGAAAGTGGATTCTGGCCCGCAGCATCGTCTACAAGGTGCAGAGATGCCGTTGACGTCCCATCTCGTGCCGCAGGACCAGGTGGGGTGGTAGCAGCTGGCAACAGCCCAGTGGAAGCAGTATACTGAGATGAGTCGTGTTGATTGTGAGTCCAAACATTGATACCAGTATTAACATTCGTATTTGTTATTTCAGGCCAAGCAAGTTCACGTATCTCACCGCCAAGAAGTTGGCAGGGCCATGCAGTGGAGGCAGACGACATCCGCGGGGCACCCGCTGCCAATGGCAGAGGTGTTCTATCAACGGCCGCAAGTGTCGTAGCGGTCGGTATTGTTTGGATTACCCCCGCAGGGCAAGGATGTGGGAGTGGATTTTGGCCTGCAGCACCGTCTACAAGGTGCAGGGGTGCCATTGGTGAATCATCTCGCGCTGCAGGTCCAGATGGTGAAGCTAGTGGAGATTCAGACGTTTCGCCCTCAGGAACCTGGCCAGGGTGTTCGCGCAAGGCTTCTACAGGATCAGTTATAGCCGCACTCTCGATGTGATTAATGAAGTTTAAGACTTGCTCTCTTCTTTGCGCTCTTTGTTGTTGGATAAATAAAGTCGCAGGGCTAATGATAGCCATTATGCCATTTGCTAGCTCGTTGTCCGTTTGTCTGGGTCGGGAACTGATCTCAAGCTCAAGCTGTTGTCGTTGCTGTAGCTGAAGTTGCTGCTGTCGCCTTTCCTCGCGAATCCTTTCGTTGCGAGCCTGCTCGCGTCTTAGTATCTCATCACGTCGTCTTAGAGCAGCCTGTCTTTCTTCCCGTTGTGCTCTTTGGACTTCGTGCGGATGTAGTGGCGGCGGAGGTGGTCGCATGTGAGGCGGAATGCATCTGTTGATCATATCCATGTACCGAGTACGGGTGAGCCGCTGCGGGACGTATGGGTCAAGTGCCAAGTTTCTTGCCTCGGAGTTGACATGTGTTTGTAGTCTTTTCGTGTATTTATTGCAGATGTCAATGTACACTTGCTCGACAGTTGGGATTTCCAGGTCAGAATGTAATGTGGCATTTCTGACATACCAAGGAGCATTTGTTATCAGCCTTAGCGCTTTGTTTTGTTCAGTTTGAACTCGACTAAATTGCAGCTGACTTAATAGCGGACCCCAAACTGCCAAGGTGTACGTCCAGATAGGTGCAACAAGCTGCTTGAATACAATGAGCTTGGTTTTTAGGGGCAGCTGGCTGTTGACGTTAAGGAGCCAATGTAACTTCTTTACTCTCGCTCGTACTTTGCTGATGATTGCAGTGACGTGCGATTGTAGAGAGAGTTTGGGATCAAGACGGACACCAAGGTATGTGTGAGCAGACTTCGTTGCTATTCTACAACCAGCCATTATTGGAGACAAGTTCGCGCTGCCAGGTCTGAGGGTATGCAGGACATGCGCTGTTTTGGATGGATTCACGTTTATGCACCATTTTTTTGCCCATCTTGTAAGCGTGACCAAGTAACCGTTCATCCTTTCAATCGCAGTTTCAATTGTCCGGTGGGCACTTATGATGACGGTGTCGTCCGCATACGTTGCAAGTAGCATTGTTCCGATGAAAGAGATTGGTGGCTTTGGCATGTCGGTTGTGTAGATGTTGTAAAGCACCGGGCCCAAAACGCTACCTTGAGGCACACCCGCTGAGATGCATTTGAGGGTTGAGCGCACGCCGCCATTGCACTCAACGACAAATGTTCTTTTAGTGAGGTAGCTGCGGATGATCCTGTAATATACTTCAGGGAGAAGCTGCTTCAATTTGAAGAAAAGGCCGTCATGCCACACGCGGTCGAATGCCTCTTGGATGTCAAGGTAGACAGTTGAGCAGTAGCTGTTGGTTTCGTACGCCTTGAGGATGAATTGCGTGACTCTGCCAAGTTGCTGATCAGCACCGTGTTCTTTACGAAATCCAAATTGGTGTTTCGGGATGGCATCGGCAAAGGTGTCGTTTTCAAACAATCGCTTGAGCAAGAGCGCCTCGAACAGTTTTGAAATACCAGAGAGAAGGCTAATTGGTCTGTAAGACGACAGTTGCTCAGGTGGCTTTCCAGGCTTGGGTATCATCTTAACCATAGCGCATTTCCACTGCTTTGGAAAGTGGCCGAACTTAAGAATGTTGTTGAAAATGATGGTGACATACTGCACTGCTGACAAAGGCAGGATCTTGATGGTACGGTTGTCTATGTTGTCGAGTCCAGGCGATTTATTTACCTTCAGTTGCTTAATCTCAGCTTGGACTTCAGCGAGTGTTATGCTTCTGAAGGTAAGCTGATTTACAGTCGGTATATCACTCATATTATCAACAATATCTGTGCTATCAGACGCTTCTGGAGTGAGTATGGGCGTGAATCTGTCTTCAAGGTGCTGCCCAAATGCCTCGGCTTTCTCCTCGGTAGTTTTACACCATACATTTCTGCCATTGTTGTTTCCATCCTGAGAAGTGTGCTTCTTGACAGGCAGGTTTGGTGTGGGCTGCCTGCTTATGTTCTTGGTGATACGCCAGAATTTTTGCATGTTGTATCTGTTGTCCGGATCCATTGACGAGAGCAACCGATTCATTTTTTCATCTTTGTCACGCTTGAGCGCCCTTTTGACACTGTTAGCCAAGTAGTTATGAATGATTTTGAGCAAAGGGTTGCGAGCAGTTGCCAGCTGTCGTCTGATGAGCCGTTTTGCCTCAATCATCATAAGCGTACGTTGGCTACAGGTGGTTTGCCTGTACTGTGAGTTTTGGTTCGAAGTTTGATGGTTTGTACTTGCATACTCAGCGGCAGAGCGCAGGTTGTTTTCAAAAATCATAATGCAGTCGTCAATATCATCAGCACTTCGTATCTCTGTGTCAAGAAGTATGCGGTCATTGAGCCAGAATTTGAACTTTCGGACACTTGCGTTGGGCGGAAGCAGATGGCATCTCGAGTGGCGAATCGGAGCGAAGTCAAGAACATCAATTCGCAGAGGCAGATGGTCAGATCCCAAGTCATACATAGTGGAGATTTTTATAAGTTCGTGCCTGACTCCTCGATATATGGCAAAATCAATGGCAGACGGCGAGTGCACTGAGTTTGCTGGGAAGTGTGTAGGCGATCCAGTAGCGAGAATGTTGAAGTGATGATTTTGTTGGGTGCACTGTAGCAGCGCAGTGCCTCTTCTACACGAGCGAGCGTTGCCCCACCAGTAGCTTTTCGCATTCCAATCACCAGCAATAACAAACCTCTCCCCAAGTCTACCGAAGATGTTGTTAAAGTCTTCGATTGACCAGACGAAGAGAGGGGGAAGATATGCTGATGCGATGTTGAGAGTAGTGCCATTTTGCATTGAGACCGAAACGACTGAGCACTGGATTTCTTGAGAAATGTCGAATGGTAACGCCATGTGCCGAATTGTTCGTTTTATAAAGATCGCTGCTCCTCCTCTTCTTCGGTTTGCCGGATGATTGGCCATGTATGTGTCATATCCGCTAATGTTCAGTTCATCAGTGTCCAGGAAATGTGTTTCAGTGACGAGCATTGCATCCACGTTGTTAGAAAATATAAAGTTCTTGAATTCATGTAGCTTATTTTTGAGCCCACAAGCATTCCAGGTAATAATTTTTAGTGTATTGTCAACGCAATGTGCTGGGGCTGAGTTTGGTATGTTGAGGTTACTAGGCATTTTGCTTCACATTGGACTCGTGCATTTTGGTGACGGTGGAGATAAGGATCCTGAGTAGCTCGTCCATTTTACGTTCGAGTCTTTTGAAATCCTGCGTTGGGTCAATGGAAGCACGCTGTTCACGGTCCTCGATAAGAATGGAGATAAGTTTGTCCAGCTTTTGGTCAATTCCATCAGAGCGCTGTGTGCTTTTCGGAACAGGCGGTGAATTATTGGCGGCGCGCAGTTCACGGTCCTCTATGAGAATAGAGGTTAGTTTGTCCAACTTTTGGCAGATTTTGTCAGAGTTGTCAAACTGCTGGATGTTGCGCGAGCTGCGGCGAGTGCTGTGGCTGCGACTCCTAACGGTGTGGAGGGATGGCTGAAAGTTTGGCTGCTGTCCTCTGAGTGGCTGTTGCTGTTGTTGTTGCAAGGCTTGGCGTGCCCTGGGTTGGCGTTGCTGCACAGGCTGTTGTTGTATAGGCTGTTGTTGCACAGGCTGTTGTTGCAGTGGTTGGGTATGTTGCTGCAGCTTCGGGCCTTTAACTATTGCCGAATAGCTAACCAAAGGGGCATTGGCATAGCTAGTTTTGATGCGCGCACTTTGCTGATGGTTGTTTGTTGCCCTTTGCATTGTTGAGACGATATGCTGTTGTTGTGGTTGTTGCTGCCTTGCTGGGGCCTTTTGCAGTAGCTCTTGTTGAACACGAGGATGTTGTTGTTGTTGCTCCGTTTGTTGATGTTGCATTGGCTGGCGTTGTCGTTGTTGCGCTGGGATCAGTGGGATGCCCAGCTGGCCTAGGAGACTATTGACGCGGATGACACTGGTCGGCTCTTTTACTTTGCAAGCATTTTTGAAGGCTTGGCATCCTCGGTAGCTTGCTGCATGTGGGCCTTTACAATTCGCGCATTTTGGTGGTTCGTCTGTCGTTTTTTGGCAAGCAGTTGACTGGTGGCTGCCGGCACACTTGACACATACAAAAGGGCGACGGCAGTAGTTTTTAGTGTGGCCAAACTGTTGGCAGCGATGGCACTGGGCGGCATCGGGATTGCGGAGCGGGCGCTCCACCGCAACCTGTTGGGTACCCAGCCTAGTGAGGTTGAGAATTTCAGTGATGCTGTCCTTTTGTTCAAGTTCCACTTCAAACAAGTCGATCGGCTCCCTAGTAAATCGTCTTTTGATGACGTTAATGTAACGCACTTTGTAGCCTAGTTCACCGAGCTTGCTGCGGATCCAGTCAGCTGGCGTTGACTTATGCAAATGCCGAATAACGATCCTAAAGCCACGCTCATGTTCAAGCTGGTACGTATGGCTCTCGATGTGGTTATCTTGGAAATGTCCGATTAGGGTGCGGTAAGATTTGATATCGTTACACATAACCTTTAGACCTTTATTGGCGACCGGCTTGGTCAGGTAATTGCTCTCACCGATGATGTTGTTAATACGAGTCGTCACCTCTATGATATCGTCAACATCAGGGATGAGAATTGGTTTTGGTTTTTCAGTGCGTTGATGAGTGGAATTTGTAATGGTAGCGACAGAGGCGTTATTGGCGTTGTTGTTGGCTGGAGAAGCAGCCGTAGCAGCACAAGAAGGTGATATGGAATTTGGGGCACGTTGATGCTGCGCGTCGGTGGCCTTGGTGGCAAGGTTTGATTTAGATAGCTGTAATGGAGCCCAGTCGTCTACTTCAATGTCATCATCATCCATATCTGAAACTTCCAGACCACACTCAGTAGCCAACGAGTGGAACCTGTTTTGTTTTGTTTGGTTTTGAGGGGCAGCGGATGTGGCATTGGCGGGGGCCTGCGGAACATCAGCTGTAGGGCCAGTGGCGTTGACTGAAATAGAAGAATTGGCGGCAGCGGCAGGCTCAGATTTTTTCAAGATACTAACCGTAGAGGGCTTGGCCAGTCGTTTGTTTGTTTTGGCAGCAGCAGCTTTGTTGTGTTTTTGCATCACTTGTTGCAGCTGCTTTTCTTTATTGAAAATGTCATATAGTTTGTCTGGGGCATTATTGGGAAGCGTGGCAGCAGCGGCAGCGGCAGCAGCTTTTGAAGTACTGGCTTGTACGTTTAATTGGCTGACGTTCACAGTTTGCGAAGCACTGGTCAAATTTGCTGGTGGCGAAATGAAATTTTCTTCGTCGTCTTCATCCATAAGGAATATTGGCGAACTCATGTTGTTGGTGGCAGTTTTTGCTTTAATTAGTTTTAATTAGTTTAAATATTGTTTATTGTTTAAATATTTTTAATTGAAAATCACGATGTTTTGCGCGCAGTTTTAAGCAATGTTTTGCAGTATGTGTTAATCGATTATTATTTCACTTCACTGTGTATGTTTATGATGATGAGTAAGCGAAAAAGAGAATGCGATGTTTGCGTTGAACACGATCAGTGGTTATCGTCCTATCGATATATATCACTATCTCTCTTTGAACGACTGAGAGCGAGAGAGGGGTGTGCTCTGAGAGCCGACAACTGCCAATGAACTTTGCACAGTTGATTTAATTGATTTAAGTTGCCTTTTATTGGCTAGCGTCCAAGCACTGGCGCGAAAATTGATGATACGCGTGTAGAACGCGATTTTGCCGACAAAATGACACTGCACTGTCCATTTAAATCGGACTATTTCACCCTTTTTCTGTTTCTGTGGCCTTTTCTGTTTCTGTGGCCATGGCAGACACACAATACTAGAATCATCGGCAGTTCGTGCAGAGAACACCGCAACCTGATCCAGCAGGTTCGGGTCTTGCACTTACTGGATGATTAATCTTTATTTTTCTTAGTACAACTAATATACTTTACAAAAAATTTGTTGACGCCTTTCAGGTGGCACATAATAACGAAACTTATACTAAGTTAAATTAAGCTTATAATCCTAAGAATTGTTTATATTTTATGAAGATTCATGCCGCTTATAATATAACATTTCAAAATAAATATAAATACTTATATGCTATTAATTTCAGCAAGTGTTCTAATTAATTACAGGTCGGCAGCCATTATTGATTGAGACACTTTTAGGTGCTCAATTGTATTTTGATTTGCTTAATGATAAATTTATAATTATTAGAATTTGAGCGATAGTTTTATTTTGCGCTTTCATGATTGTGGAGCAACTCAACGAAGGTGGAGCAGCTTGACTGTCACCGATCAGTTGCTCAACTGTTACCCAACGGTTGCTCAGCTGCTTATCGATAATCGACTTCACGAAAAGCTGGCATGTCTGACAGCTGATTCGATTTATCGACGACGCCTTGTTATTTTTTGCACTTATTTGCAAAAATTATAATTATAATATGGGACACTCTAATTGGACATCACGCGGTAGACCTCGATGGAACTGTGTTGCGAGCCCGCGGCTGCATCAAGACAACAACGACGACACAGCTCATCATCTGTCGCGCTCAATGCAGCAACAATCGTAAGTATTTGAAATTCTTGCAATTGTACTTTTAATCAGCTAACTATCACCTGTTAGGTCGATGACAGCCAGGATTCGTTCGATGACATCGGCGGATGGCGATGCGAATGTGGCGTCCTCAGGAGTCGGCGGCAGTGGCAGGGGTCGTGAGTTCTGAATTCTTGTAACGGAGTCATAGTCAGCAGTTTCACTTTGTTCATTTACAGCGTTCGCGGATCCGTGCAGATGGTGCAGTGTCCGAGCGGCGTCTCCCGGAGCATGCAAATAAGCTGTAGGAGGCCTTATGGGAGCTGCATGAGGCAATGTGGTCGCCGTTGAGTGGCCCATCCACGCCAGGCAAGGATGTGCAAATTGGCCTGCAGCACCGTCAGTTGGGTGCAGTACTGCCGTTGACGTCTCTTCGTGCGCTGCAGGTCCAGGCGGTGCAGCAGTGATTGGTGGCAAATCTCCAAGAACGTGACAAGGGTATGCGCGCGTAGCCGGTGCGCTGCATTCCCTAGCTAACAGGTGGGTGAGTGCTCTATTTGTGTTGACATTTGGGACACGTTGAGTATTAATGGCCTCTTTCCGGACATTCATAGCAGAAGCAGACGGCGTCTGAGAGGCCCCTGCTGTCGATGACTGGAGCGCTCCAGGATGACCATTGATGGCCGCATATGGCATTGCCGTCGGAATTGTTTGGATTGCCCCCGCCGGGCAAGGATGAGAACGAGGATGTTGACCTGCAGATAGCGTCTCGTCGAGTGCTGCGGGCCCAGGTGGTGCGGCAACAGATGGCCACAGCTCAGTGGAGGCAGCGTTTTGGACGTGTTGGTTTAAATTACAAGTATTGATATTTGCACCTGTATCTGTATTAACACTCTTATTTGTCATTTCAGGGCAGGTGAATCTGCGCGTCTCGCCGCCAGGCACGTGACAAGGGTGTATAGCGGAAGAAGACGGCATCTGTGCGACACTTGCTGGCGATGACTGAAGTACTTCAGGATGCTCATTAATGGCCGCGTGTGGCAGGCAAGGATGTGAAAGTGGATTCTGGCCCGCAGCATCGTCTACAAGGTGCAGAGATGCCGTTGACGTCCCATCTCGTGCCGCAGGACCAGGTGGGGTGGTAGCAGCTGGCAACAGCCCAGTGGAAGCAGTATACTGAGATGAGTCGTGTTGATTGTGAGTCCAAACATTGATACCAGTATTAACATTCGTATTTGTTATTTCAGGCCAAGCAAGTTCACGTATCTCACCGCCAAGAAGTTGGCAGGGCCATGCAGTGGAGGCAGACGACATCCGCGGGGCACCCGCTGCCAATGGCAGAGGTGTTCTATCAACGGCCGCAAGTGTCGTAGCGGTCGGTATTGTTTGGATTACCCCCGCAGGGCAAGGATGTGGGAGTGGATTTTGGCCTGCAGCACCGTCTACAAGGTGCAGGGGTGCCATTGGTGAATCATCTCGCGCTGCAGGTCCAGATGGTGAAGCTAGTGGAGATTCAGACGTTTCGCCCTCAGGAACCTGGCCAGGGTGTTCGCGCAAGGCTTCTACAGGATCAGTTATAGCCGCACTCTCGATGTGATTAATGAAGTTTAAGACTTGCTCTCTTCTTTGCGCTCTTTGTTGTTGGATAAATAAAGTCGCAGGGCTAATGATAGCCATTATGCCATTTGCTAGCTCGTTGTCCGTTTGTCTGGGTCGGGAACTGATCTCAAGCTCAAGCTGTTGTCGTTGCTGTAGCTGAAGTTGCTGCTGTCGCCTTTCCTCGCGAATCCTTTCGTTGCGAGCCTGCTCGCGTCTTAGTATCTCATCACGTCGTCTTAGAGCAGCCTGTCTTTCTTCCCGTTGTGCTCTTTGGACTTCGTGCGGATGTAGTGGCGGCGGAGGTGGTCGCATGTGAGGCGGAATGCATCTGTTGATCATATCCATGTACCGAGTACGGGTGAGCCGCTGCGGGACGTATGGGTCAAGTGCCAAGTTTCTTGCCTCGGAGTTGACATGTGTTTGTAGTCTTTTCGTGTATTTATTGCAGATGTCAATGTACACTTGCTCGACAGTTGGGATTTCCAGGTCAGAATGTAATGTGGCATTTCTGACATACCAAGGAGCATTTGTTATCAGCCTTAGCGCTTTGTTTTGTTCAGTTTGAACTCGACTAAATTGCAGCTGACTTAATAGCGGACCCCAAACTGCCAAGGTGTACGTCCAGATAGGTGCAACAAGCTGCTTGAATACAATGAGCTTGGTTTTTAGGGGCAGCTGGCTGTTGACGTTAAGGAGCCAATGTAACTTCTTTACTCTCGCTCGTACTTTGCTGATGATTGCAGTGACGTGCGATTGTAGAGAGAGTTTGGGATCAAGACGGACACCAAGGTATGTGTGAGCAGACTTCGTTGCTATTCTACAACCAGCCATTATTGGAGACAAGTTCGCGCTGCCAGGTCTGAGGGTATGCAGGACATGCGCTGTTTTGGATGGATTCACGTTTATGCACCATTTTTTTGCCCATCTTGTAAGCGTGACCAAGTAACCGTTCATCCTTTCAATCGCAGTTTCAATTGTCCGGTGGGCACTTATGATGACGGTGTCGTCCGCATACGTTGCAAGTAGCATTGTTCCGATGAAAGAGATTGGTGGCTTTGGCATGTCGGTTGTGTAGATGTTGTAAAGCACCGGGCCCAAAACGCTACCTTGAGGCACACCCGCTGAGATGCATTTGAGGGTTGAGCGCACGCCGCCATTGCACTCAACGACAAATGTTCTTTTAGTGAGGTAGCTGCGGATGATCCTGTAATATACTTCAGGGAGAAGCTGCTTCAATTTGAAGAAAAGGCCGTCATGCCACACGCGGTCGAATGCCTCTTGGATGTCAAGG
>JAWNNE010000100.1:145000-471053 GCA_035043205.1 Drosophila trichaetosa | reverse complement strand
TTAAAATGCTTTTGTGCATTGCTGCACCTGTTCTTTATTCCTTCCAGTTGCAACCGTCTCTCCTGTTGTCTTCCTCCAAATAACACTCATCCTGCCCAGGACCCTTGCGAAGGGCATTGCAGGCATTTTTATTGTCTTCTCATTTCTTATATTTAAATATTAATGCGTGCAAACAAAAGAAAAAAAATTGTTTATATGTTTCTTTTGGAAGAAAAAACATATTTTGGGATTTTTTGCCCTTTACTATGAAATATGTGAAGGCATACATTTATGATCCTAAAATGTGTACCATTTAATACCATTCTACCATTTTTCTTCAAAATTAACGATATAATTTCCAAATTTTCCCTCAAGATAAGAACATTTTTTATAATCTGAATACGTATTTTTTTAGTTTTAGATTAATCAAACATGTTTGTAATCATCCGCACATCACAGAAAATGAAAATACACTGAAATCATTTTTGTAGTTTTAGGCACAAAGGACAGGTAAAGGGAACCATGCTGATCAGTAATTGACAAAAGATGCGTTCCAATCAGTAGTCATTCAGAATACTGTGTTCTGAACTTTTATTTTATCCAAATATATAAAAACGTGTCAAACATATAAAGTATTTATATTTTAATCGGAAATTGTAGTCAGTAAGGGTAAATTTGTTGAAACTATTTTACTAAACTTTGCTCTCTCTATTTATGTATCTATATCTATCTATTTGCGAGTGAATATAACAAGCTATAAAATTGTATAAAGAAAAAAAAAAAAACTGGCATTCGATATATTTACAAATTCGAAATTATATATAAAACTGTGAATTGAATTTAATTCTAACTTTACTCTGCTAATAGGAATATATCGATCTGATCAATCTAGCTGTATCTGTAAATGTGGCAGCAATAATAATGTCTTCAAACCGTGAGTTCTCGACAGCTTTCGCCAATCCGAAGAGTTCTCTTCATATCGTTGGAGGGAAGTCCTAGGCCAATTGTAAACTGTTTGATATGGACTCGAACAAAATGATATTGCTTACGCAACTGCAGTTGTATTGCTTAAATCGCTACAAATGTTCCACTTAGTTCATAGATGAAGTGCTAAAGTAAGCAATGCGAGATGATAATTGTTAAGATTGCCTTCAAATGCAAATAACTAAGGACTATCCATGCGGAAGTCGCCCTGACATTTTAAAGGCTGAATGCGGCCCCATTAAAGTAAATATTAAATACGTCATAGTCATGGACACAATCCATCAGATGTATTAACTATGGAATACATTTGTATTGGATTTGGGCGCCTCATCTCATCTTTCTTCCATATAAGTTACGGTTACAATAGTTGTGTTCATTTTTTGAATATAATTATAAATCATAAATTATATATACATATATGTATATACATTTCGCTTGTTAGTGTAAGAATAAAGCAAAAAAAAAAAAAAAGAAAACAGAAAACAGAAAACATAACAAGTTTTAGTTTTTTTTTTTTTTTATTATTTTTTAAGCTTTTATGTTTCCTTCCTGTTTCAGTTTCTAACTATACATAAAAGTATGTATGCGTGTGTGGGTGTGTACATGTTTGTTGTATGTGTGTATGTGCACGGATGCACAAACAAATTCTTCGCTCTTTTCTATATAACAATCTTAAGACTGTTCTGTGTGTGTTTGTGTGTGTGTGTTTGTGTGTGTGTTTGTGTGTGTGTTTGTGTGTGTGTGTTTGTGTTTGTGTGTGTGTGTTTGTGTGTGTGTTTGTGTGTGTGTTTGTGTGTGTGTTTGTGTGTATATATGTCTGTATGTGTGTGTGTATAATGATAATCATGATTGATGGTTCAAACCGAATTAAGGTCCTCTGGAGACACCCACATAAGGAATCATAAGGATGATTCAACCAACCCTCTCCTTTGTCATTCTTTTCCTCCGATTGTTGTTGTTAATAGTGTTTTTTTTTTATTTATGTTTGTTGTTGTTGGTGTTATTCTTTAAAGAGTTAAGCTTATTGCTGTTTTTCTGGTTGCTGTTGGTGTTGTAATGTTTATTGCAGTTGCAGTTGCTGTTGTGGTTTTTGTTGTTGTTGTTGTTGATATCGTAGCAGTCTTTTTTGCTTGGTCGCTTTTAAGACGCTGCCATGGCCGACACTGGCGCAGCCGGCGCTGACGTCTCATGCGAATCGAGATGATTGAGCTGTTGTTGCTGCTCCTCGGCACGCAGCTTGGCTGCCTCCTTCTCCTGCGGCTGTGCCTCCAACTCCTCGATATTGCGAAAGATGCGAGCGTATTGGAAGCGTTGCTGGCACTTCATCTTATAGTCCTCCGCCTCCTTCTCGCAGTCACCAAATACATCGCCATCCCGCAACGCCGTATAGATCTTGATAATAAAGATTAGGAACAGAGCAAGCGTTTAATTGATGTTTGAGCTTCCACGCTTTTTAATACGCACCTCTAATCGCAGCTTACTTAGATTAAAGCCGGTAATGAGCTTGATTGCTGCGTCCTTTTTGCTGGGATCCAGCTCGTAAAGGCCACGTGCGCCTTCGTATAAATGCAATATGGAAGAAGCATGATGCTTGGCAATGAATTCATCGCTCAGCTGCTGTGGCGTCTTGGTGCATATCAGTTCTTTGGTGGCCTTATCCAGCACCTTCTGCACGTGCACGTTGAACGGCTGCTGCTTTTGGGCGCTGGCCAGCGCCTTCATGAAGCGTATAATACAGCTATGTAGCACCGGATGCGCCGGATTCAAGGCCCGCGCACGCTGTATCGATTGCAGCATTAGCAATATCTTATTCTTCCGAATGTAAACCTCGAAGGCCAGTAAATGCGTCGCACTGATCTCTTTGGCTAATTGCTGCAGCGGCTTTAGAAACTCAATGGCCTTCTCCAGTGGCTCATCGGTCCGCTCCAGTTTTTCCGGTATTAGCTCATCCAGTTGTGCGGCATCGGGATCGGATTCCTGATTGGCCTGCTGCTTCGATTTCTGATGCTGTTCACGCTTCACCTGCGCCTGCGCTGCCTGTGCGCTCTCCAACTCGGCTTTCTTCTTGGCCTTGCGCTGTTTACTGCGCAGCTTCTTCAGCTCCGATGGCGGCAGGTTCTCTGCAAATTGAACATACAATATACATCTGTCTTCCTGCGTTCTTCTGTTTGATTTATGTGCGTTTACTAATTTACTCACCGATATCAATTTCCTCAATCGTTGTCTCTGATTTGAGTGGCTTGTCGTACAAGTGAATGTAGACCTCGATGGCGCACTTGGCCGCCTTGAAGTAGAACGGATGGCGACGTAGCACATCCTCCAGACGCAATAGACCCACATACGCGCGCAACGTCATCTTGCGCATGCAATACGTGTGAAAATCGAACTGATCCTCAATGATCTCAGCAAAATGACGATCCACCTCGTGGCACTTCTTCAGCGCATCGCCCCATCGTCCCGTGCGCTGAAAGGCCATAGCGCATTCCGTTTGAAACCACATGCACTGCATCTCATTCAGATTATCCATGGGGGAGACGCCCTCGCGTGTAAACTTGGCGCACACCTCCTCCGCCTCAATCACCATATCCGCACGCAGCATATATTTGGCGCACTTCGAGTTGATGTAGCTGCAAAATATATATCACATTATTGCATGTGTGTGTATGCATATATACATGTCGTATGTCATACCGATCCGCCGTGTCCATACTCTGTGCCTCCTCAAGCCAAACGTATGCCTCGACCGGATCACCTGCATGCTTGAATATGCGACCCTTCGTGATGAGGAGCTCAATTAGCGTTGGTGTATGATCGATGGCCGCGTTGATGTACTCCAAGGCACGGTCTGTATCATAGTGCTGCGCTAGAAATAGCACCGTCCAGACCAACGCCGAGGCCGGCTCGACGACCACACCAGCATCGGCATCTTCGCGCGAAAAGTGGCCGGAACGCGTCAGATTCTCAAAGTACTGCAGCGTCAAGGACTCAACAACGGCCGCCTTGTCCGCCTCCTGATGCAGTGTACGCACATTAACAAAAAGCGGCGGTACACCCTTGCGTAGGCCACGACGCAAATACTCATCGGCAACCACACGAAACTCGTCGCCGTTGGCAATATTCAAGGGCAGGCGACGTGGGCAGAGGGCGTGCGGATATTGCGCCTGGAACTCGCGATAAACGGCGACAATATCGCTGGAACTGCTGACACGACGCGCAGCCATATACTGCTCATAGTACAGCACATTCTCCGGATTGCGACGGATGAGTGACTCAAAAATGGGCACAGCCATCTCGTGCTGATTCAGCTTAATATACAAATCGCCAAAGGTTTCGCGCACAGCCAGTTTGTCGACGATTTGCAGCTCGTACTTGAGCAGATGATCGAGAGCCTTGTGCAGGTGCGACGATTCGATGAGTATCTGGTTCTGGTACAGCAACAGCTCCGAATGGCGATAGTCGTGGGGCTCCTGTTCGAAAAATTGTATCAAAATGATGAGTGGTGAGCAGAGCCAGAGAGTCATATTAAATGTGTTACGATTTACTTACAATCGACGTCTGCGACTGGCTAAACGTCTCGAGCATGTTGTTGCGCGAGGGACGCAGCGCGAACAGATGATGGCGGGTCTCCTTGTAGCCCTCAAGGTCGCGCATTTGTATTTGCAGCAGCGACAGATCCTTCAATATCTGCAGATTATCCTTCTCCCATTTCAACGCATTGCGATAGCACTTAATCGCCTCATCATACTTTTTATCACTGCAGCAGGCCATACACATGCCAGCAGACATGGGAGCGAAGATCGTTACGTAGACCCAGGCGCACATACTTGTAGGCCTCGTCGCGGCGACCCAATCCGTTCAGCGTTAGGCCCTTCATGGCCAGAGTCTCGCCGTGTTCCGTGAACTTGGGATTTGAGAGTATCTGCTTGGCCAGCTTGAGGCCGTTTTTGTACTGCTTCAGTTCGTAGCATTTCTGTGAGGAATGAATTAATTATTATATATTTATTTATATATCATAAATTGCTTATGGCGTGTTCTTTAAAGGTGATTGGATTGATTTGAATGACGGGAGTTGCGGTCTTCTTCTTCTTAAAAGTGAATGGAATGGTGAAGTTAATCCGATGTATTTTTGCTTGCAATTTAGAGCAGCACTCTTGTGGATAATATTGTAGATATTGGTCTTCCATGCGAGACAGAGTCTCAAATTTGAAATACCGAATAAAAAACCACATAGCATGTACATATATATATTTATATATGTTATATATATATATATATATATATATATTTAACAATTTGATGGACATCTTCGACTTTTAGAAATTGCAATGTTCTCAAATTAACAAGTGACAGTGTTTTGTGGAAATTTATCAAATGTCGATTAATTGTGTGATCGAGCGAACTAACAATTACCAATCAGCGTAGAAAGCCCGCCCGACCAACCAACTAACCCCTCTCGGCCAACGGCCCGCTTGCTCTATTCAATCGAAGTTTGAGGTTATGCGACGAGCTGTTTTTGCATCGGCGAAACCATTTTGGGGTAAAGAGTAGCAACCTTTAATTGCAAATTACTAATTTCAATTGGAATCGTAACCTGTGATTTCCATTGCTGTTGTTTTTCTGTAATGCCAAAAATAGGCGCAACGAAAAAGCACATGATAACCTGCGTGTGTGTAAGTGTACTTGTATGTGGGTACGTGTGTATGCATGACAGCAGTAATTGAAAATGTAGCCGGCGATTAGGAGATTGCAGATGGAGATGGTTATTACAAATATATACATATCTTACCAGTAATTTACGGAAGAGCGCAGCCTCCTTGGGCGGCAGTGGTTCGCTGGAAGGCATCTTCGAAGTTTGCTGCTGCTACTGCTGCTTCTTCTTCTTCAGCTGCTACTTTTGCACCGGATTGAAAATTCTTCCGTTCGCTAAGAGAGGGAGCTATTATTTTTATCAGTGTAATTACTACAGCGCGCGATTATAATTTTTAGCCCAGGCACACCGCACAAAAAAAAAAAAAAACACACACGGCGTTAAAAATAGATATATATAATTACGTTTTTGGAGGAGTGCTGTACCGGCTGCGCCCAATGAAGAATCCGACAACGGTTTTTAGGAGTAATATAATTATTTATTAAACAAAAAGACACGTCTTCTCGGCTTCACGTACAAAATCACTCTCAACTTATGCTAGTGGTTTACTTAAAATGAAAACTCGCATTTGCTTCTTCTGCGATGTTGCAGCTTTGTCGCTGCTGTCCCATTGGTGGAGGTGTCGGATGGCTCGCTTGGGTCTGGCGATGGCCCACTTGAGTTTCATGCTAGCTCACTTGTAGAGTGCACTGACGGAGTTTATTTCGGGTGGCCCACTTGAGTTTTATGATGATCTGCGCTTTTAATTCTTGCAGCTGCTGGTTCTGTTGAGTTTGTTTATGTTTACGTTGCGTTTGATTCTGGGATCTGGGCTTTTAATTATTGTGAGCTTGCTCTGTTGGATTTGTTTATATTTATGCTGATACGGCGTTTTAATGCTTGCGCGCTGTTGCGGTTGCAGCTGAGTGTGGACGTGAGAGATCTGCGTGATCTGGATATGTCACTATATATATTTTCTATGGGTAAAATATACCGCGAGCACGAGCAAAATTTCGTCTTGACGGTGAGACAGCAACATTAACGCAATATACTCAAGCAGCATGTGTTCGCGCACCGATTTGAATGGCAATTGGGGCGATTCGATTTATATCATTTGCACAGAATTCAGTTTGTCAGTTAGACTCAACGATACCGCATATTTGCTAGATTCAATGCAATACTGACTTTTTAATTAACTTAATCGTCAATTTGATTTTATAAATTGTTCGTGTCGGTCCGCACAGGCACTGGGATCACAGCTGTGTGCCACTGTCCAAGTGGAAAGAAGCAGCTGCAACAGCGGGCAAGCACTTGTTATGTAAAACGTTTGAATTATTACTTAAACGAAATTTAATAAGTTAATGTGAGACTGCCAGTCTAAATATTTAATGTATAAACGCTATCACACACGTTCTTTTGCTTCGTATATTTCCAGACTCGACGAAAAGCTCACATTATATGTGCTCACCCAAGCTGGCATCAGCTGTCAAAGCAGAAATAGCATATCGATAATGCTCTGCTCGAATATCGAAACATTATATGTGCTCACCCAAGCTGACATCAGCTGTCAAAGCAGAAATAGCGTATCGATAATGCTCTGCTCGAATATCGAAACATTGCCTACAAAAAATATCGATATCGAAGCAAGATATGACCGTTTTGGAGCAATTCCGGAGTAAATAGTAATATGAATTCTTTGGCCAGACTTGGGAGCTATGTTTGCCAAAGTGTGCAAATCGCCGGCTGCGGCGTGAGTCCCACTAATATAAATATTATATTATAAACATATAAATGTATCTATCTATAGCTATTTGATTTTTGCAGTTGCAGCAAGTGCGCACAAAATACGCCGACTGGCGAATGATTCGTGATGTGAAACGGCGCAAGTGCGTCAGCGAGCATGCCAAGGAACGTTTACGGGTAAACTCGCTACGCAAGAACGACATATTGCCCATTGAGCTGCGTGAGGTGGCCGACGCAGAGATTGCCGCCTTCCCAAGGGATTCATTGGTTCGTGTGCGAGAACGTTGCGCACTTACGTCACGTCCGCGCGGAGTGGTCCACAAATATCGTCTTAGTCGAATCGTGTGGCGTCACTTGGCGGGCTACAACAAGCTGTCGGGTGTACAGCGTGCTATGTGGTAGAATTAAGCAGTTTCGTTTCATTTAGCATTGTGACAAGCCATACAAATAAATATATAAATTTAATTGAATAGCGCTGGCACAGCTGTTTGGATCGCTAATCGGCTTTCGATAACGATAGGCTGTCGGCAGCTCAGTTTGTTTACTTAAAAATGAGCAGCAGATCAAGCAAACAAAGCAATAAGTGCCGCAAGGCCACAGGATAGTCGCTCAATTTGGTTGAGTTTAGTTTTCTGGATCACAAGGCGACGCTCCGCGGGTTGCTGCTGACGAAAGGCCGCCATCAGCTGAGCCTCGTCGAGAACGATTCAGATTTCTGGAGGTTTGTCAACAAATATGAATCCATGCTGCGTAGCATTGGGCAGCCGGTGCTGCCGCCGCTGCTCACCAATTTGGAGCACACACAGCCGCAGCCATATCACAAGGGCAAGTACCTCTCACTGCGGCTGGACGAGGAGGCGTTACGGCGTGACAACAGCGGCTGTAGCAGCGATGAGCTGCAGTCGCAATTTCTGCAGTTGGTGCTTATCTACCTGGACTTTAAACAAAAAGAGAAATTCAATCGCATCAAGAAATTGCGTCAGGCCCAACGTGCGCTGCCCATTGCACGCTTCAAGAAAGATTTGCGCAGCTCGCTGGACGTGTCGCGTGTCCTCATTGTTGCCGGCGACACGGGCTGCGGCAAGTCCACGCAGGTGCCACAGTTTCTCTACGAGTTCGGCTATCGCAGCATAGGCAAGTTGAAACATAACAAATCATATTCAACACTACGCAGATTAACAAATTAGAACTACTGCATTTCCTAGCAACACTAGTCAATCATTAATATAGCTTAATAAAATGAAACAAAAGTATATCAATCAAATGTATTCCTGATATGTCTTTTGCTATACGAGCTAATCCCTCAGTTTGAAAGCCATCTTTATCCTTCGGTTTGTCATGGCTAAAATACGAATTCTTTGATTCCTTATCACAATCCTCTCTTTTTGATAGCCTGCACCCAACCACGTCGTCTTGCCTGCGTATCGCTATCAAAGCGTGTGGCGCACGAGCTGCTGGATGACTATGGCAGCAAGGTGGGCTTCCAGATCCGCTTCGAGCGCAACAAGACGCAGAGAACACACATTTTGTTTATTACGGAAGGACTGCTGTTGAGGCAGTTGGCAGTGGCCGCCAATCTGGAACAGTACGATGTACTCATTTTGGATGAGATCCATGAGCGCAATCTCTTTGGTGATTTTTTGCTGGGCGTGACCAAGTGCCTGCTGCGCGCAAAGCCGCAACTGAAGCTTATACTTATGTCGGCCACCATCAATGTGGAGCTGTTCCATGGCTTCTTCAAGGAGGAGGGCGCACGCCTGCTGCAGGTGCCCGGAAGACTGTTTCCTATCAAGCTGCGCTACATGCCGCCCCCGGCGCTGGAGCTAAAGGCGGGACAGGCCACAGCCACGGGCAGCAAGCGTTCGCAAGGTGCACGTTTCGATCCCGCGCCTTTTGTTCAAGTGCTCTCGCTCATCGACCAACAGTATCCGAGTGCGTAGCCCAAATTAATAGCAATATCCCTTTTAAATAACGTATACTCAATCTCAATCTTTATCTTTCAGCCACGGAGCGTGGCGATGTGCTCATCTTTGTCAGTGGCGTCAATGAAATCGACAGTGTTTGCGAGGCCATTAAAGAATATGCTAAGGAACAAAGCTATTGGTTGGTGCTGCCGCTCCATAGCGGACTGGCACTCGCCGAGCAGGACAAGGTCTTTGACTATGCGCCAGATGGTATGCGCAAGTGCATCGTCTCCACGAACATAGCCGAAACGTCGCTGACCGTTGACGGTGTGCGCTTTGTCGTTGACTCCGGCAAGGTGAAGGAGATGAGCTACGATGCCAGCTGCAAGGGCCAGCGGCTCAAGGAGTTCTGGGTATCTAAATCATCGGCGGAGCAGCGCAAAGGTCGTGCCGGACGTACAGGACCAGGCGTAAGTCTATAATTTGTAATCTCAGACTTGACATATCTATTTTCGCGCCATTCATTTCAAAAATGGTCGCTTATGAGGCCTCCTTAAATACCAATGTTATTCAAATTTTGCCACGAGCCTTAAGTTGTTCCTTTCAATTTACAAGAAATTGTTTGTATTTTAAGTAACATTTTCGAAAGTATTTTGAAATGCTGAATTTATAATACGCTGGGCTTACATTAGATTTGATCACCTGAGGAACAGAAACCTTTCAAACTGGTTAACCACACACTTCTCGCATGTTCCGCAGGTTTGCTTCCGATTGTTCACACAGCAGCAGTTCGATGGTTTCGAGGCGTATCCCACGCCGGAGATCTATCGCGTTCCGCTGGACACAATGCTGCTGCAAATGGTATCTATGGGTCTGCCGGATGTGCGCGCCTTTCCCTTTGTCGAGTCGCCCGAGGCGGAGCGCATCGAGCTAACGATACTGGGACTCAAGCAGCATGTAAGTGACAAGGACTTGCAACTTGCAACACTGAATCACTGAATCACTAATAAATGCAATCTATCACTGCTGCAGTGCGCACTCAGCGTGGATGAGAAGATAACGCCGCTGGGCAGCTCGCTAGCAAATCTGCCCGTTGAGCTGCCCATTGGCAAGATGCTGCTGATGGGCTGTGTCTTCCCAGAAGTGGAGCAGCTGCTCACACTGGCCGCCATGCTGAGCGTACAGAATCCGTTGACGACACGTGCCCACATGGATCAGCGCTGCGAACGGGAACGCCAGCCGCTCGAATCGGATCAGGGTGATCTCTTCACGCTGCTGCGTGCCTATCGCGAGTGGCTGCGAATGAAGCAGAGCCTGGAGAATACGCGCAAGTGGTGCCATCGTCTGGGCATTGAGGAGCAGCGCTTTTATGAGGTGTGCAAGCTGCGTCACCAATTCCAGCGCATACTCGAAACCTGCCGCATGGCGCCGCCAACTGCCGCCAGCTCCTTGACCAGTGCAGAGCGCGCCCAGCGCCATGGCGAACTACGTCAACTGAGGGGGCTGAAGCGTCGCCAACGTTTCGAGCAGCCCCGTCAGCGCAAGCTGCTCAAACAGCAACATCATAACCAGCTGGATGAGGATGATGGCCAGGGCGACGGGGATCCCAGCGAAGATATACGCGATGTTGACTTTCGGCTGCGCCACGATGCACGCCAATTGGCGCTATTGGAACGCTCGGCACATGTGGAGCGTCATCGGGATGTTATGCTGCTAAAGTTGCTGCTCGTCAGCGGCTTCTATCCGCAGCTGGCCATCGCGGATGAGTTCAACTACTGCAAGGGCGGCGGCCAGCAATTCTTTCACACACAACTCAAGCCGTTTCTCTCGCTGCATCCCAATTCACACTTCGCCAAGAGCTATGAGCTGCTCAAGCTCGCCGACAGCGATCTGCATCCGAAACCATCTTACTACACGCCCAAACAACCGCTCAGCGAACGCCATCAGCTGCTCTGCTATCAGTGAGTAGTCAGAAGACATCTCTGATATGGTCCGATGTTGGACAATCTTAGTTCTTGCACTTGTTATAGTGTTATATTCACCTTTATTGCTTGCAGATCCCTACTGGAGACGGCCAAGCCGTACCTGATGAACTGCATCCGGTTGCCGGCAGCACAGACGCTGCTGCTCTTTGGCTACGCTATCGATACCAATCTGGGCGTCTCGCGCATCGTCTGTGACGGCTGGCTGGGCCTCGACTTTCCACAGCCAGGCAGTGGGCTCCAGCTGCTTAGTCGCGCCATTGAGCTTCGCCGACGCTGGAGCAGCCGACTCTACGCAAAACTAAATGGTGCGTAAGGATACCAAATTGGGATTAGGCAATGCTCTGAATGTCATTACTATGGTCGTTATAATCTCAGTTTGCAATCAATAATCTCTATCTGACAATAACATCTACCTCCCAGCCAGCGTACTCTTACTTTTTTTTAACACATCTGTAAACTCCTTTTGATCAACAGAGCTAAACAACAGCAAGGAGTCGGCAACTACGGGATCGGATCAATCGATTGGCTTAAGTGATGGAAGCGACACACTCTGGCATGATCTGCTCAATTTTATGTGTCTCGATGTGGCCCATAGTATAAGGCGACTGCTGCCTGCCGATCTGAAGATATTGTATACCCGTTGCCCTCTGCCAGAGCGCTTAGAGGCGCTGCCAACGAACCCCTTTGCCGCCGATTATCCGCTGAGTGCGAACAGCGAGAAGGGCGGACTGAATGTCTCTGAGCACGTCGTCTACGGCTGCCTGGCCGAGTTGCCCTGGACACTGGCCATGGAGGCAGCATTGCTTGAGCAAGCGTGGCATTGTGACCAGTGTGACTTTCAGCTGCAGCAGTTCGATGTGCCCGATCAGCTGGAGCATCGCCTGCATTGTCCAGGACGACACAGCAAGGAAAAACGTCGACCGCCCGCGCCCGAACCGGAAAGCATGGATAAGGCGAGCTGTTCACGTGATGGCGCCAACTATCACTGCAACAGCTGTGGCCGGCATCTGAAACTGTCCCAGATCGATATATTGCGCCATCGTCGCATCTGTGTAAAGCCAGCTTGACTTTTCAGATGTATCTCAAATGCACATCTTGTCCGTAAATCAATGCGAATAAATACGAATAAATACGAATAAATATTCAATATAAATCTTTCAGTATTTCAATATAATCATTTCAGTCAATACACACAAGCAATTAGCCAAGACTCGAACCAAGCACTGGATGGACAAACATACGTATATGGTGGTATAGCTATCTCTCTCTATCTAATGTTACAGTGGAAAAGCTGCACAGTTAATTTAAACAGGAGTTTAGTCAGCTGCAGGTCACGAGTTTTTAAATCGTTTCAAAAAGAGGTCAATATTTCCATTTTTTTCTCCGATATATTTGAAATCTCATCATGATCCTTCTTTAGTTTCACGGCGTCCGCCCACTTAGCTCTTGGTTTGAATTAATAGTGGATGCAGCCAACTGAAATAAAACAGAAAAATGCTGATCTCTGCCGTGACATTTTATCCATAATGTTTTCATTAAAAACACTTCAAAAGCTGGTTAAAACATTTATTCTCTAAAACCACACAAAAAACGTACACACAAAAAACGGGCAATATTTTTTTCGTATTCTCATGTAAGAGAAGATTTGCCGCCCGATAAAAATATTACTTCGACTTCACGGCCGATTTCAATTCTGCAATAATTATGCTTTCCTGTGGGAATGATTTATTCATTCCCTCTTTGTCTCTTTTTAGTAATTGTTTAATTTCCTTTCTTTTTCAAAAGGGTCAAAATTCATTTCGTATTCTGTTAGAGTAGAGGAGTTTACATCTGACAATTGTATTATGTCGATTATACTGCTGATCTCAATTCTCCAATAAATATATTTGCTCTCCTGCAGGAATGATTATTTCTCATTCTATCTCTTTAGTTAATGCATGTTTATTTTATTTTGAAGCCAATGTTGTTATTCATTATTTGGTTGCCTCTTATAATATATTCATTTATAGACACACATAAATTATTTAAGCACACATATAACTCTACATTATTTCACATTAAGATTTCTTGTTCAAAATTGCAATTTTCTAATAATTATGTTTTCCTGTAGGAATGATTAATTTTCTCTGTCGCCACCTCTCTCTCTCTCTCTCTCTGTCTCTCAGCATACATATATTTCTTTAGTTAATGTATAATTAGTTGGCATTCTTAGAACAAAAAGTTGTCATTCATTATTTTGTTGCCTTTATATTTTCTTAAAATACATGTATATATATTTGTATTCTTGTATAGACACGCATAAATTACTTAAACACACATATAACTCTATATATTATTTTTCTTTAAGAACCAATCACTTAAATTTCTTCCCTCTCCTTTTGTGTCTCTTGACTTCAAACAAAATTTTGCCCTTCACATATATATTTAAATGTATTAAAACCAAAAAAAGGAACATTTAAATGAAGTTTGAAATTGCTTACGAGTAAAACTATTTGATTATATTATTTTCGACAAGAAAGATCACATCTTTCTCTCCACATCTTTGCACGATCTTTTACGTTTTTGACACATTCACGTTGACATAAATACATACATCAACAAAATTTCAGAATACTTGAGATCATTCTATCTTTTTAGGTGCGAACTTTTCCCTTTTTATTATAGTTAGTTTAAATTTAAAATCTCGATTTCAACGGATGGACTTGATTAAGTTCACGTGTTTTCTGTAAATAAGGCTCAGGTCAAAATGAAAACGAAAATTACAAGAAATATATAAAAATAAAAGTCTTGTTTTTCTTTAAGAAAGATCACGTTTGTTGTCTGTCTGTCTTTCTTTCCGTATCGTTTAATTTTTATTAGAGTCACGTTTCATTTTTCGAAATTAACTTTGCTTTCATAGTTTGGGGTTTGCTTCACAGGTCCGACTACAAAACGAAAATGTGTGGATATATTCACTCTAGTAGTATATACAGTGGCTCACACTTCATTTCAACCAATGTCATAGAACAAAAGTAATTGCTCAATCCGATTTGACGATGTGAATATCCGTTTTGGAAGTGTTCCAGGATGAGTTACCGTAGTTCAATGGTGGTCTAGTTGTCCATAGTCCTTGTTGCCTTTTTGCACCCGAGATGCAGGATAAAACTGAACTGACTACGAAGGATTGGTATATTTATACCGAAAATAGTCAACTTTAGGTAAAAAATCCGGGTTTTATGGCACCCAGGTGTCCACAATGTACCTGCTCCAAATGAAAACTACGCCTGGAAGTAGGCAACATTTATTTATAATTCTACCTAGCAGGTGGGGAAACCCCAGTGTATTGGGGTCATATATTAATTTTGGTGGTTAATATATGTACCTACCATCGGTCTTTGGAATTTTTGAAAAATAATGAATAAATAGCTTATGGCAGGCAATTACGTTTTTTCTATGACATTGGTTGAAATGAAGTGTGAGCCACTGTTTATGTAAGAGTATATATAAATATACAATTAGTGCTCCATATAATACTAATGTCTAATATTACATGCTATAAGATGCATCTTCAGGAAAATATTTAGCAACGTGGATTGATTCATTTTGTCGTCATATTGTTCTTTAGTCCAAGATGTAATCCGAATCCAATACGGGGATAAAGAAATATATATAGAGAGAGAGAGAGAAAGATACATAGAGAGAGGTGATATTGATTAATACATTCTTCAAATTTAAATTGAAATCTTCAACTCACGGTTCTTTCAGGAATCCCCTCCGATTTGACAGCGCTGACACTCGTGCTGCTGGGCTATGTATTTGTGGGGTAGAAAACAAGTTATTTACTTATACAATATATAAAGGAAGCTAATGCTAATTACCGTTATTTTAAGAGTTCTCATTAACTCACTGCTTGCCTCATCGCCAGCGCTCCGAGCAGCTGCAGTTGAGCAACATGGCTGTTCGGTGTCGTCAACAACAGCGTTGTCGCTGAAAAAAACGTCCTGTTTGAGATTGTTCTAGAAAAAATAAAGAAAATAATAATAAATAAAAGAGTTATTAGAAAAAAAAACTCAAATAAGATCGCTGTTAATTAATGGTGATATATTAGCCAAGATCGCTTATCAGTTCACTCAACAAAATATAAAAATCACATCGCTCTCTGTTGATATCTTGACAATCAAACGAACTTCTCCAATTCAGAGTTGACTCTGATTTGAGTAACTGCATCATCTCATTCCTTAACTGGAATATGCAACTACTCTCAGTTTACACCAATCTCTAGCAGGAGGCTCATTTAACTTGAAGATTTGTCTTATCTTATAAATTATTATTATATTCATTTCCATCTTAATCTTAATTAAATGAATCTCACCTTTTGGACATCACTGGGAAAATAGACCCGTCTAGAGTTCTTTGGACGATATGCCTGTATCGGCACAAAGTCCTCAATGCTTGTAATGTGTGTCCGACGATAGGGCGGCGTCTCGTTGTAGCACTCTAAAGTGGCAAGGTTGCTGTTGCCCATGATGTTGCTATGGTTGTTGTTGCCGCTGGCGCTGCTGTTGTTGTTGCTGCGGACGACGAAACTGCTGTTCAAGTTGTTGCTATTGTTATTGGTGGCATAAAAATCGGTTGGGTCGCTCTGCTGACAGTAGCTGTTGGGATATGACGAAAACAACGATGAATGGTTCAAGCCAAAGAATCCAGATGACGATGGCTCGGACTGGATTTGGAACATGCTCGAGGAAACTGGCATCTCTGACTGCATCTCTGACTGCATCTGTGGATGCATCTCTGACTGCATCTGTGGAGGCATCTCTGACTGCATCTGTGGATGCATCTCTGACTGCATATGTGGATGCATCTCTGACAGCATCTGTTTTAGCAACTGTGCCGACATCCGTGGACTTATCGCTCGAATGGCCGGTGTATGCATCAGTGGATGCATCAGTGTAGGCATCCGTGGACGTACCGCTCGAAGGAGGTCCGATGTATGCATCAGTGGATGCATCAGTGTATGCATCTGTGGATGTACCTGTGTCTCCTCTCCAGCCAGATTACAGGGCATGTGCTGGTTGGCAAAAAGGTCCGATTGCAGCTTAGCCTGCGCTTCGCGCTGCCAATACAGCGGCGGCTGCGGCAATTTCTTGCAAATTTGAATGAATAATGAATTAAGCAACATTTTCTAGTAGTGAATAATACTTAAATTTGAGATAAGGAGTCTTGATGGACTCTTGACTTTTGATGCAGATCATAAAATACATAAAAATACGTTCGAAGCATTATTAATATTATAACTTAAAACTCACCGGCATCTGACTAGGCAGCTGCGATGCCAGCGGCTGAGAGGCAAGCTGGCATAAAACATTTCCTGGCTGCTGTTGCAATGGTTGCTGTTGCAATGGTTGCTGTTGCAATGGTTGCTGTTGCAATGGTTGCTGTTGCAATAGTTGCTGTTGCAATGGTTGCTGTTGCAATGGTTGCTGTTGCAATTGTTGCTGTTGCAATGGTTGCTGTTGCAATGGTTGCTGTTGCAGTGGTTGCTGTTGCAATGGTTGCTGTTGCAATGGTTGCTGTTGCTGCGACTGTTGCTGTTGTGAACCAGACATTGACTCCGACTTCGGTGCGACTTGCTCGACTGTGTTCAAGCCCAGCAGCGAGCGAAGGGCCATTGTTTGGTTATCGGATATGTTGGCGCCGTCGGTGGCGACACCTTGCGATGAGCCGCTTTGATTGCTGGTCGTCTTAAACAACGATGACATTAGTTGCATTGGCTGCTGTTGTTGTTGTTGCTGCTGTCGTGGCAGCTGTTGTTGTTGCTGCTGCGGTTGTTGCTGCTGCTGTCGAGGCTGCAGTTGTTGTTGCAGCTGTCGGTGCTGCTGCGGTTGTTGCTGCTGCTGCCGGCGTTGTTGTTGCTGTTGTTGCTGCTGCCGCTGCTGCTGCGGCTGATGCTGCTGCCGCTGCTGCTGCGACTGATGCTGCTGCCGCTGCTGCTGCGGCTGATGCTGCTGCCGTTGCTGCTGTGGCTGATACTGCTGTCGTGGCTGCCGCTGTTGTTGTTGCTGTTGTTGGTGTTGCTGTTGTTGCTGCTGTTGTTGCTGCTGTCGTGGCTGCTGCCGGCGTTGTCGTTGTTGTTGCTGTTGTTGCTGCTGCTGCTGCCATGGCTGCTGTTGTTGTTTCTGCTGCAGCTGTGGTTTCTGCTGCTGCTCATGTTCTTGCTGCTGCTTCTGCAGCTTCTGTTGCTGCAATGAGGGCACCGTTGACAGGAGACGCCACGCTTGCACCTGCGACGACTGTGGCGCCTTCGAGGCGTACTTGGCCTCTGCAATCGCTGCAGCAGCGGCCGCAGCCGACGTGGACGCTATTGGATGGTCGTCGACAAAGGCGACAGCGGCTGCGGCACCGGGTGGGGCACCGGCTGGGGCAGCGGCTGCGGCACCGGCTGGGGCAGCGGCTGCGCCGGGCAGAAAGAATTCCTCGGAAACGCGAGTTTTCATTGTGATGGGATTATGCTCGGTGGCAGCGGCAGTCATATAACGCGTCTCATTCTTCTGCTGATCGCGCCAATCCTGACGCACTGCATCCGTTTTGCCCCGCCCCTGCTGCGACGGCTTCTTTTTCTGCTTCTGCTGTTGTAGCTGGGCGTCAGCTTGCCCCTGTTTCTCCGTGCTCTCTGCGAAAGAACGATTTCGACTTAGTTTTTAGCAAAGCAACAAGTTTGTTCTATATATATATATATATATATATATATATATATATACAAATTGGAAGGTTTAACTTAACGATTAAGCAAATGTATGAATCAAGATAGTTGAAATTTTATGGGATTATATCGACTCGGCTAGTGAACATAATCAGAAATACATATGTTTTATGGGGTCGGAGAAGATGTCTCCTTCACAGAACAAAAAAAGAAAAGAAAAGACAAAAAGAGATGAGCTCAGGTTAACTGATGCCATTTACCATTTGTATAGACGTTGATCAAGGCGCTCTCGGGTATCTTGCAGACGCGACCTTCGGCAATGCCATGTATGTTCTGGTCACAGTTGGGGATCACCTTGTCGAACAGTACGTCGCAGAAGGTATCGACGGCATTCAGGCACTCGAGTCGCACCGGATTGGGATCACTGACCGGGTAGACACCAATCACAGTGCCCGTCGACCCAAGCGGCACCATATAAATGGTGCGGACAACTGCGACACGATCGAAGAGACGCACTTCGTTCGGCGAACGGTAGATGTCGGGCAGCGTCACATTTGGCCTGACGATCAGATGGGGCTTCACCTGCAGCTTGATGTCTCTGATGGGATTGTTGCGCACATCATCGACGGCGGCGATTAGCAGCTCAATGGTATCCTTGCAGACGGTGCGAGAACCGCAGGCGATGCGATCAACTTGCATGTGCGGCTGCTGGCGCACCCAATTGGCCATGTCCTCGATGAGATGCTGGCCAACGGCATTCGGATAGATGTCCTCCTCGTAAGCGAACTCGGCCTGATCGCTGCTCCTGGTCAGATAATCGATGACGTCCGGATATAGATCGCAATAGTTACATATTAAATCGACAGCGGCACTCGAGTAGTTCCACTGATTATTCATATGGCGACAGTAGCCGGCACGCTCCTCGTTCAGTCGCGGATACTTCAGCTGCAGTCCAACATTGTGCCTTGAGGCATTCTCCATTCTCTGGCGTCGCGGTCCGAGCACCACCCAAACGGTGCCAGTCAGCCGACTGAGACACTTGCTGCTCAGATTCAAATCGCGGCACACCTGAAAGTGAAATACATAGTCCTTGTCCTGACGCGCCTGTTCCGCAATGGCCTCCGACATATCCGGCTGTGGACACACGCGTATATCAACTGTGGACAAGGACATTATGCAAATTGTTATTAGTCAGTTGCAGCACTTTTCAGAATATTTCTAATTATTAATCTAAAGTGAGCTCTTCGTAACTAAATTATCTCTCTGTTTGGGTAGATACAAAACTAAACACATCTGATCACTGAAACAATACTCAAAATATATAATACAAAAAAAAAGCAATCGAATTTTAGCAGGGCAGAGTCGACTAACAGTTCTACTTGTTGTAACGAACCTTTCAGTTCGTCCAGTTTTAGCTGGGCTAAAACTCAGTCGAGCTATGGGTTCGAGCAACAAATTTATATTTGATTGCGCTGCGATAATTAATAACACGTATCCTTTATATATTAACTAATGGTTTTATTCGGCTTCATAAATGGCGGACGCCGTTGACCTCTTCCCGACGGACAACATACTGACGTGCGAACTCCGATTCGTCCACATATCCAACAATAGTCCAGCGTATGATTTGTGCACTCTATCGCACGGTGTCCGTTCTGGCCGCAATATCTGCAGGCCATCGCTGGATTATTTATATGCGTTTGTGTATTGTCGCGTCTCGTCTTCGGGGCTGGTCTGGGTCTCGTGTCGGTTTCGACTCTCTCGTGGTACGCTTTGCTGTGTGTCCGTGCACTATCCTCTATCCGCATAAGTCGTGGCCAGTTTTGCTTTGGCGCGGGCTCTATATGGTGATAGCGACGTCTCTGTGGTGGACCCATGTGGCTCTGTTGAGGCTCTACTTGCCTTCGCTGTGGAGTGTTGTAACTCGGGTGCTCCATGCGGCTCTGCTGTCTCAACTTCTCCCTGTCTACCTCGAGTTCCTCAAACGCGGCTGCCAAATGCATCAATTCTGCCAAGTTGTTGAATTGACCTGGCCTGGCGTACGCTCGTAGGTCTGGAAGGCTGTTGCTGTAGATTTTGTGCAGTTGCTCCTCCGCCGAATACTGTAGTGGCCGCATTAGCGTCTGCATCTCCACCATGTACACCTTAAATGGCTCATTCGTAGCCTGAGTGTTCCTCTGAGATCTACTTGGAATTCTTCTCCATATCTCAAGACTTCCTCCTTCTTGAGGGTGTATACCCAGGCACGAACCATTTTTGTTTTGTTAATATATATAATGTGTATTAATTATCGCAACCACCAAAGTTGGGCGCCAGTTATGCCAAATATGATCACTCGACAATTGTCAGATGACAATATTATATACCATCATTAGTTTACAAAAAGGTCGTATTCGAACCTGATTTTCATTTTGATGTCTGTCGTTAGAGATGACAGGGATACAATTAATCTTAAGAAACAAAATTCAAAATCTTTTCTCTTTTACAATCTAAATAATAATAATAGTTGCCCAACACATACACACACACTCACACATACTTACCCTGAATGCGTCCACAGGCGTAAACGGGCTCTGTATCGAGAACGGTTCCCTCGCTGCCGGCGTAAAGATTGCCAATAAGAAAGATGGTGCTACCGATGGGGAATATTTCGTCCATTTTGTCAAAATGCTTGCGCATCCTATCGTTCACCTGGATGTTGGAAACGACACCCTGTGCCGGATATGATGTAACTGATGTGCTCCACATCTCTTTCGTAAAAATTTCGCCACGACTACCAAAGTCCACAGAGCTGCCGACATAAGTGCGTACATTGAGGAGCACTTCGTAATTGGCAAACTTGATGCCCATGCGATAAGAGAAGCTACAATGTGAATAGATCATGAATTAATATACTTATATATATACATATATGTAGAGAGAGGGAGGGAGGAGAGGGAGACTCAACTGGTCATCAAGCAATCTGCATTCGGTTTCAAAGTGTCGCTGATCGTTGGATGTGACGCCGCTCTTATCGACAAAGTGGTGGCGTGTGCAAACGCTGTCCACCTTGGCCTTGATCAGATGCGGCCATCCAATGTAGACCACCTGGTCCAGATATTGATTAGCCACAGTCTCGACTTTTGGCTCCTGAAAAATTTGCTTCTTCGGCTTCAGAATCAAGTTTTGATTACGGCTCCGCTGATCAAAGACTTTGACGTGACCGCTGCGCATCTCGAACTAAAAATACAACAATTAAATGAAAATCAAATCAAATGAAATTAAGAAAAAATACGTAAATGCATTTTAAGCTCTGCGTACATCGAAGTTTAGATGCTTCATTGTGGGAAATCCTGGAAAGAAGACATGACGTGCCGCATTCGGCAGCTCCGCGCAAACTGTGTACGGCATATGGAGGACAATCTCGTTGGCCCTGCGGGTGGTCTCCGTGCAGAAGACATTCTGTAGGGATTTCAACGGTGGCACTCCAGCCATTGGGCCCTGCGATTTCGAGGTGTAGTCATATTGATACATCGGTCCATGACTGTTGCGTAAACGCTCCTCCACGGTCAGCTGCGAATCGCATTTTGCCATGGCGTGCAGCAGGCGACGCTGATCGATGAAGGGTATCAGGACAACTGCCTCCCATTCGTGCATCTTGCCATTGAGATCGGTTTCGAACTCAGTCGGAAAGAAATCTGCCAGGGAACTGTTGGGGCTCAGCATCAGATCGTGATATACCTCCGGCAACAGGCTTGAACTGGCCGATGGCAGTACAGCCAGCAGCTGCAAACAATAATCAACAATTTAATAATCATACAAAATAAATGCTTTACACATTTTCGTATTTGGTATAAGATTTGGATTATTTACCTGCTGGAAGGGCAGAAATGGTTTGCCCATTTGAAAGTTGAATTTAGTAGCCTCAATATCGGTCATATCACTGATGAAGGGGGCATAGTGATAAGGATAATACCATTCCCACGACTGCACGCCACGATAATAATAATCGAGTACCCATTGCAGGGCCGTCAAATAATGATGTCCGAGCTCCGCAATCAGACCGTTGTGCATCTCGTTCTTGAACTTGTTCCGATAATAGTTGCGCTTGAAATTCTGGAATTCGCCATTTAAGGATGTCCCTTCATCGCTCAGATCCTCATCGCTGTCGTCCTCATACAGCTGAGTAGTAGAGAAGGATAATAAAAAAAATTAAACGGAAAATGTCAAATACTACAATCTGTTCAACTTTGAAATAGCGTTTCATGTTCAATGGAAATCTAAAGGGCCAAAAACTAACAATTAATTTAGCCCTTTTCGAACATTTCGAAATATTTGAAGAGAGATCAATTTAGATGATAAACCAACCAAAACCAAAAAAAATATTCAAAATTGAATGCTTCAAAATTCAACATTTCCAATAGAAAAACAAAAGCAAAACAAGTCTGCAGTTGAAGAGTAAAAAACACTAAGCGCATAATTTTATTCAAGGCCGAAGTGACCAGAAGTGGCTGGCGACAAACGCATGCTTATATATGCATACATATATATATATAAATACATACATACATACATACAGACAATCGCAGGTAGTGTGGCTCTGCATTGTGCCATCCCTTTCTCACACATGTGCTCGCATATTGATGCATACAAAAATTATTTATCACGGCCACAGACAAAAGCAAGTAAAAAAAACACGCTCATTTCTAACGGGATCAGCCGAAAAGGGAATTGAAAAATCGTAAACAGCCGTTGTCACACACTTCTCCCAATTTAGGCCTGATACATACCAACGGCCATTTTAAATACTGTTATATTTTACATTCTGATTCGGTATGCAAAAATGCTCCTTTTTATTTGGACGTAGAAGTACTACCGAGCAGCACGTTCAAGTGGCCCAACGATACCAAGCACGGGCTTGTTAACGCACGGACCTAAGCAAAACTGCAACCCACCTCCCACCCAACCAACCGAGGGGTGCGCCGCATAACGCGCGGTTACGAAGTTCGCGAATTGAAAGGAAGATAGGACAAGACAACTGTTTTAATAGAATAAATGGAGGAAGTACAACATATTAACGGAAAAATCGTATTATAATTAGTACACAAAATTCTAAATGGGTTATGAATAACAAAATTGGAGCTACAAGTTTTAAGAAAAAGAGGCAGAATATTCCTTGTATTTCTGATCGGAACTGTAAAATTAAGTTGGCTGATTAACTCCGAAGAATCAATCTCACCGTTTATAAGCTTGTGTAAAAAAATAACACCAAGCATTGTTCCACGATCAGAAAGAGAAGGAAGATTTATTAACAAAAGTCTACTATGGTAAGAGGGTAAGCTAATATTAGTATTCCAATGAAAACCCCTAAGGGCAAATAATAGAAATTGTTTTTGTACGGATTCTATTCTATCCTGATGAACCTTGTAATTGGGTGACCATATACAAGATCCATATTCCAGAATAGGACGCACAAGTAAGATATAAAGAGTTTTAGTAATGTAGGGATCGTCAAATTCCTTTGAAGAGGAAGAAACATGCTTGGGATCTAAAAGTATTCCCAAATCATCAACACATTCAATGCGTTTTAATGGCTTGCCATGAAGAAAATATGTATTTAAATAGGGCAATCGCCTATAAAAAGACATAAATTTGCATTTTTCACAATTTAGATTTAAAAAATTTACACGACACCAGGCTTCAAAACTAAATAAGTCAGCCTGAAGCCTCTGTCCAGCAAACGAGTCGGTAGACGACAGACACAGTTTTACATCATCGGCATACATTAGTACCCGATAATGACTTATAACGGACGGAAGATCATTTATGAATAAAGTGAATAGCAAAGGGCCAAGGTGACTTCCTTGTGGTACTCCGGAAGTAACCCGAACAGACACAAACAAATTTCATCAGAATATGTTTACCAAGGCCACAGACTAAAGCAAGTAAAAATAAAATGCTTATTTCTAACGGGATCAGCCGAAAACAGAATTACAAGACAAATGCACAGATGCACATACATCTAAATATATACATATATATACCGGTATATGAATATTTACCTTCATGCTGTTATCGATGAGTGCTGCGAGATCCTTGTCTCGATTGCGCAACTCCTCCACATCCACATCGAATGCTTCATTTTTGGAATTGGCATACTTCAGCTTATCGCTCTGCTCGTCGAACATCTGCAGCTCGACGTCTCTGAGGGCGTTCATGAACAGCGCCAAACGCTTCAGATTCAATTTGCCCTGCTCATTGATGTTGCCGCCCATCTGGGGATAGACTCGGATGTAGGTCTTGTATAGCAGCGGCAACGCATTGGTGTTGATGTGCATCAAGGGCAGACTCGGTATGAAATCGTTGCCGACAAGGAAACCCATTAGCACCCAATCGTCAATCAGTTGGGCCACATCCAGTTTACGTTCGGGTGTTGACAGCTCATAGAACTCCAATTCGAGATACTCGCGCAACAGACCCAGATGCAGCAGAAAGAAGCGCGTCTCCTCGATGGCGGTTCGCTTCACATTCTTGCCAAACGTCACCTCCTCGCGCAGCACAACAAAGTGCAGCTCGTGGGTGCACAGGCCGAGGATGATGAGATCGGCGTCGAGGCCATAGAGGCAATGGCGTGTATTGGGATCATAGTTTGGCTGTGCTTTCATGAAGCGTATGTAGTCCATGATCTTGTGCTCGCCCTCGCCGGGTGTCTCCTCGCCGCTCAAAATGATGCGGCACTTCTGCCACAGCGGATCCGTTGAGATCTTGGTGCGCAGAAAGCAGCGCAAGCCAATCTGCAATCGACTCATGAACACGGTGCCGGGCGTAATGCAATTGCTATCAAATCTCGCGTGCTCCCGCTTCTCGCCACGCTGCAGCGCTTTCGCATCAACCTGTTCGGCCTCGCGGGCCGTTCTGAAGCGGCGACTCCGCTGCTGATTCATTTTGGCGCGTGGCGCAACGCCATCAACAGACAGAAAGAACAGTTTCTGCGGCTTGATCAGATAGAACAGATTATCGATGTAGTTGTAAATGTCCTGAAAGATTTGTGCCTCCTCCAAATGAAAGTGTATGTTAGCGTCATCCGGATGCGAACAATTGTGCACAATCCCATTCATGTCCAGAAAAAGATTATCGAACTCGGGTATCTATCGATAAACCAGAAATATATATATATATGTGTAAAATATGCAAAAATGCTTATTGTCTCATTTCTTTTGCAAAATATGTATTTAATTATTGACTTCTTATTCTTAATGTTCTGTTGAAATTTGTCAATGCAAGATCATTTTTTTTTTTTTATTTTAATGAGTGAATCTTGTGAATGTTTTGTTAAATAGTTTTAAGAAGTCCACTTCATAGCAGCGAAATAAGAAAGAAAAAGTAAATGTCAATAATGTAATACTGTTTTTTTTTTTACCAAAGACATGAGAAAATATGCATTTTTCCTGTGTGTGTCTGCGTGTGTGTGTGTGTGATTGTGAAATTGAGAGGATGCCTTAATCTACGCCCACTACACACTGCCCACAGGAATAGACACCCTGTACTTACGCTGTGCTCACGCGCCAATTCACTGAGACACGGATAGCGTTCGCTGATATAACGGAAAAACTTTGGTACTCCCATGTTGCAATGAGGTCCTGGAGAAAACTTGTTTGTTAGTTATGCTTCCTTATTTGCAGGGTTGTCCTTGCTACACGTCTATTGCACTGCAGCAACGACACTGACGCTCTTTTCGCACAAAAAAATTTTCCGACTTGTTTTCAAGCGTGACTGCATTCTGCGTGTGCATAAATGCTCATATTGTGCCAACCTTCCTAAAAAAAAAATCAAGAAAAATACCAACAAAAAAATACTGACTGAGCTACAAATCAAAATGTCAGCTGTTTGCTCTGTCACTCGTAGCACTCTGCTAATTTCGACTTGTTTGTATGCAGAGTGACCGTAATCTGTGTGTGTATAAATGCCCATATCACCAGCCTACCACAAAAAAAAAATCCATCATAAATATGATGACCAAGCTGCAGATGAAAATGTCAGCTGTTTGCTTTGTCACTCGTAGCACTCAGCTAATTGTCAGCGCAGCAGAATCAGCTGTTCAAAAAATAAAAAAAACACTGCGAACGCTTCCAAAAATTTTACGTAATTTTTGATTGTGATTTGCCGTTTATTGGCCGCAATTGTTTATAAACAAGCGAAAATGTCACTAATACGCCAAGTAATGTGCCGCGCTGCACCCACTATGCAGTTGTAAGTACACACACACATTTCAACACAGCACTTCTAGCTAAGTTTACCATTCATTCCGCCAAGCACTGCACGCTGGGCATCTACTCAGGATGTTGGGCCAATTGATCCGAGCACGGCGCTGGCCCGTCCCGAGGAGCTCGAGCAGCGCAATAAGCTGAGCGGAAAAATAACGGTGCCCGTTGCCGTCAATCTGGCTCCTATTTCGGGTGTGCCCGAGGAGCAACTGAAGGAGCGACGCGTCCGCATCCACATACCACCAAAGAATGCGATGCAGAGCGGCACCGACAACATCGGCAACTGGCAAATCGAATTCGATAATCGCGAACGCTGGGAGAATCCGCTTATGGGTTGGGCCTCCAGGTGAGTAGTCCAGCTGCCGTCCTCGCCATAAACAGAGGGGGCAATTTAAAAGTTGAGCATGAGAAAGAAGCCAACAGAAATATTTATAATATGAATATTAATATTCTCGCGAATTTATTGAACTCTTTTGTGATAAAGATTAAGTAACTTTCTGTGATTGCAGCGGTGATCCTCTGTCGAATTTGAATGTGCAATTTGGCTCCAAGGACGAGGCGATTACCTACTGCGAGAGGAACGGCTGGAAATGGTACGTCGACGGCGAGCTGAAGGCAAAGAAGGAGCGCGTTAAGAATTATGGCGTCAACTTCTCGTGGAACAAACGCACGCGCGTCTCCACCAAGTAAACAGAATGCAACTGCAACTGCAACATCAACATTAACCAAGTTGCTGCCAGCAGCAAAATATAAAAAAATTACGTGTTATAAATATTTTAATTTCTTTTTTTTTCGCTACAATTAAAACTTATAATATGTGAAATCATCCAGCGTTATTTTCTTCTACGTGTCGATTTACGTACAGCTACAGTCGAGCTTGCTTACAGTGAACTAGCATTTTCTTTGCCTATTATTTGTTAATAATACTAAATAGATTTCACAATCAGTTGGCACTTTAATTTAGAGGATACAAACGTTTCTCTAAGAGATTACTGTGAAATGTTTCTCTTGTATTAATTGCAATGGAATCTCCTGTTGTGATTGCTATGGAGCGGGGATCGGGAGCGGGAATGTGCCCGATTTGAGTGTTGTTTGCTCTTATGCCTGCTGCGACTGGGACTGCGCTCCTTGCATCTCCTCCTGCTGCTGCTACTGTGCCTGCTGCGCTGATCTCTGTGTGGGGAATCTCTTGTCCGGTCGCAACTTCGAGTTGGAGTGCGTTGCCAGTGGTTCGACTCGGACTTGTCAGACCGATGTCTTTTGCATTCTCTAGCTGCGACTGGGAGCAGTTGCCGGCGTTGCTGCACCTTCAGCGCCTGCATCTGTAGCTCCACCAGCTGATGCATCTCCTCGTGGAGAGTCGGTTTGCTTTTGCGATGACGTCGCTGTTTTTTGTGCTCCTTTTTGGTGTCGGCAACGAGTTGCGCAAAATTGGCATTCTCCTCGAAGCTCTGGCGCTTACGTGGTGTCTGCTGGACAACATGCTCATAGATAAGCAGCTTCTGTGTCCCTGTGAAATTCACCTGCAGATCCTCAAATGAGCCGTTGACCAACTGCGTCGGTCTCGCAGCTGATCCGAGCAGTTGCTGCAACAATCCAAGATTGAGCTGCACGCTATGCTGTGGGGCTTCCAGGCAACTGCTTGGTAGTTGCTCCACAGCCGCAGCCACATCGACTTCGACTTCATCTGCGAGACACGCTTGCTGCAAGTGGAAATTGACAAAATGTGAAAGCCTTTTGCATAATGCACACTTGCCTGGCGCACGCCCTTCTCTGTCCAATGCAGGCGCTGCAGCAGCTGTTGCAGGCGCTTCCTGCCACTAGCTACATAGAGACGCAGTGCTTCCTGCGTGGCGGACATTATTCAAATTTGCAATTGCAATTCCAAATTTGTGTAATACATTTCTGTGATGCCGGCATTTGATCTTTTGGTTTTTTTCTTTCTTAGCTACGGTCACACTGGCTGAACAGCAAGGCGAAATGCACAACGCAACGCGAATAAAAATCAAAATCTTTTAGGTTTTTCTAGAAAACATACAATTATTGTTTAGCTCTTTGAATTAAAACTACTTAATGTAACTCTTTGCAATTCCGTAAATATTCAAAATTTAGCTCCAGAACAGCACTGTGCAAGCCATTATCAAGCAGGCGGCGCCGACCCAAGGCGATTTTCGTTCGCCAATACGCGCCATCTTCCAAAAGGTGCCCAACAAACTGTAAATGTGTAAGATTGACATGTGATTGACATTTGATATATTTTCTATATAGCAGATATAACTGTATATTACCCAGTTTTGTTCCGATCAATGATGCTGGGAAAGAGGGAACGCAAATAGGCGCAGGTACATATCAGCAACAGAATGACGGACAAAAGACTTTGAAAGTTGAAGAGCGCACTCTGGAACAATAACAAATTCCGAATGTTAATTAATTGTGTAATTGTTTTTCTGTTTTCTATTGATAACTGAGATCTTTACCATTTTATTGTTTCTTTCGTGTTGGCAGAAAATTCGACTGTATGCAGCAAAAACAACAAACAATGACGTGAGTGTGGCCGAGCTTTAAAGTGCGGCAACATATCTATCGCGTGACGTAGCTTTCAGCTTTACTTCTTGTCAACAAAAACTCTATGGAATATCGATGTGAAATTAATCGCATTTGTTAATGTATATGTGGTGTGCTCTATCGATATTTTTTGTCATTCCTTCAGCTCCGTATCTAACACTCTGCGGGATTTCTGTTGGTGTATTACTACTTTTTGTCGTAATTGTAATTTGATCGTTGAATAGAAAACTTTTTTGAATTGACGCAGCAGATACTTCAGTTTAACTTCAGTTGACGGCTCGGTTCAATTTCGGAACGAATTTCAAGTATCCGCCAATTGCATCAAATAAGAAAGAAAAACTTTTTGCTTTCTCAACTGTGTGTGTGTATATATCGGTATGCGCTGCACAGAGCGCAGCGCAGCGTTGAACTTTAAATACAAACACAAATACAAAATTGAGAGAAGCAGAATTGTGCGATTTGCGCAAGTGCTGCATGTAGATTAATATATGAGCAAAAATAACAAAGTTCAACTGCTGTGGAACGAGTGTTACTCATTGCGCATTGTGCCTCGGATTGCAGTTCCCAGTGGCAGTTGCAAGTTTCGCTTGCAAACTCATTTTTTCATTCGGTGATTCGGCTCGTTTTTCGTGATTGAGTGTGTATCAGTAAGAGTTCTAACCGCCGAAGCATTCGTTTTTTTGTGTGTGTGTGTGTGTGAGTCAGTGAGCAAAAGTTTTGGGAGTGTGCGAGCGAGCGAGCGACAACAACGAAACGAATCACAACAACTACAACTACATACATATAGTTGCAGCTCACATATACATTTGGCATGTGTGGCCTCTTGCGGATTTGGGTTGCACTTGCTGCATAGTGTGGGTAAGTGCGAAAACATATTCTCATATGAAATACTACGTTTATAAGTTTATGAAAGGGAACAGTAATAAGTTTTAATTTAAGTATGGTCACACTTAATCATTTCCAAGCAATTTAAAAACATATGTAAAGACCACGCCGGCCCACAAAACATGCATGTTAATTGTCATTGGCACTGGTCCCGTGTACATTGTCTGTTGTTTCTAACGGCACAATAACAGTCATGTTTTTTTTTTGTCTCTGAAAAGCTGCGCAACCATTGGTGGCACTTCTTGCTGTTACTGGTGCTTCTTCTGCTACTTCTACTGCTTCGTAGTTTCATCGTCGCATTCTGTTTAGCGCCATCGTCGTGTTAAGTCGGTACGTTTCCAGCAGCGGAGGCAAAGTTTTTGTTGTCTCCTGCAGCGTGTGTGTATATCAGTGCGTTTAGAAAAAAAGACAAGGTAAGAGTTGCATTTTAAATTCGTTTATTTTGCTGTCTTTTTTATAAGATACACATACATCTCACACGCACTATTTACATTTTGCATATATATATTTTTTATGCACTAAGCACACAATATGTACATTTTGCATGTACATATTTTTGTGCACTACCCACGCACACACATACACAACCTTACGTGCACAACTCGAATTTGTGTGCCACTCTCTATTTGACTTTTTATCGTTGCTCTGTTATGTGTTTTCGCTTTGTTGTCAAATGCCTGGTTTGCCTGATGTTCCTCCAGCATTTGCTTTTATTACGCACATTTATTCGCCTCGCCTTTTAAACAACATCCTTTTCAAATTTATTTTACACAAGTTTTTAACATTTCCTTTTGCGCTGCCCTCTCTTCCGACCGTCGTCTTCGTTATCTCTCTCTCTGTCTCATGCTCGTTGAAATTAACACAGCTGCATAACGCTTATATTGAGAGCTTTGACAGTGTTGCATTTAGTGGGTGTGCTTTTGCGTTTGAGCGCTTATGTTAAATTTAACATGGCAGAGAGAGCTCTGTTGCCTTATGAAGAGTATAACGCGCCGCTTAAACTAGTTTTGTTTATTATTATTTTGTAAATCAAACATAACAGAAATCTATAAACTGTTACCAGGGGGTAATAGGTATTTTCTGGTTTCATTAAAACCGAAGATTTCATTTCGTCCATGCAAAATTATAAATATCAATGATAAACGATTTCTTACAATTGTTAATTACCGTTTAACATAGGTGGAGAATTTTTAATCAATTCACAACGCCGTTCAAACATACTTTCGCGTCGCACAGCAAATGTATCGAGTTGGGTAGAATCAAATAAAAGTGCTTAACTCTTTATTTTGATTGCAAACAAACAATTAGAAATTTCTGTTATCATTGTTGGCGCTCTGTCTTCAAATTTTCTAATTAAATTAGGAAGAACAAATTTGTTTTCCCTATAAATATATTAATTTGTAAGTTGCACTTGCAGTGGTTGTTATTGTTTCTTGTTTTGTTTTGTTTTTTTTCTTCGTATCGCTCGCTTATAACGTTAACGGTAACGGCGACTGAAAACCTTAGCATTTTATAGCTAGCCCGTGGGTTGCTGTCACTGTTGCTGCTTGACAGCGACGTCACTGATTTTCGTCGCTCGCGTCCGGCAGCGATCGCTCGCGTGCCCTTTTCGCTGTTTTTTGATTTTGCTCATTCTTATTTTGACACGCAATGCGCACTGCTATCGATTGATCAAATTTAGTTGTTACGTTGGTTTACCTTTTGTGCGTACGCGGCGAGTAGTACACAGTAGTACATATACACCTATCTTTGCTTACATGTGTGTAGCGTGTGCCTCCCTAATTTTTTTTTTCGTTTTGTGTGTAGTGTGCAATAAGTGTGTGTGTGTGTGTTGAGTTGTTGAAAAAAGGAACTCGGAAGCAAAAGCATCAAAGGTCATAAGCACCTCTGCCGCGGCACGCGCGCTCTGCATTCTCTGTCAAAAGCAGCAACAGTATCAAAAATGGCTCAGTGCTGTGAAACAACACCAAAAATGTCTGCGTGTTTTGCCAACTCTGCCAGGGAATCAGCGATGCCGGCGTCCATACTGCCATGTATGTATTATTGCGCACCCTGAATTTAACACACCAAACGCACATCACAGAGACTCACGCACACACACACACATCGATATGATCTTGCTCTTGCACTTCAGTAATCTATTGTTGTCAAAAGTGATGCTTAAGAGCATCTGAATGCCTGAATGGTCACATTTATATGGTCACAAAAATATAAATAAAGATGTCGCCGGCTCCCAAAACATGCATGTGCATGTTATTGGTATTGGCACTGGTCCCGTGTGCATTGTCTGTTGTTTCTAACGGTCTCTGAAAAGCTGCGCAACCATTGGTGGCACTTCTTGCTGTTACTGGAGCTTCTTCTTCTGCTACTTCTACTGCTGCTTCTACTGCTTCGTAGTTTCATCGTCGCATTCTGTTTAGCGCCATCGTCGTGTTAAGTCGGTACGTTTTCAGCAGCGGAGACAAATTTTTGTTGTCTCTGCTGCAGCGTGTGTGTATATCAGTGCGTTTAAAACAGCGTTCGGTTGTGCAGAAAACGAAAAAAAGACAAGGTAAGAGTTGCATTTTAAATTCGTTTATTTTGCTGTCTTTTTTATAACGTAGATATACATACATCTCACACGCACTATGTACATTTTGCATATATATATTTTTATGCACTAAGCACACAATATGTACATTTTGCATGTACATATTTTTGTGCACTACCCACGCACACACATACACAACCTTACGTGCACAACTCGAATTTGTGTGCCACCCTCTATTTTACTTTTTATCGTTGCTCTGTTATGTGTTTTCGCTTCGTTGTCAAATGCCTGGTTTGCCTGATCTTCCTCCAGCATTTGCTTTTATTATGCACATTTATTCGCCTCGCCTTTTAAACAACATCCTTTTCAAATTTATTTTACACAAGTTTTTAACATTTCCTTTTGCGCTGCCCTCTCTTCCGACCGTCGTCTTCGTTATCTCTCTCTCTGTCTCATGCTCGTTGAAATTAACACAGCTGCATAACGCTTACATTGAGAGCTTTGACAGTGTTGCATTTAGTGGGTGTGCTTTTGCGTTTGAGCGCTTGTTAAATTTAACATGGCAGAGAGAGCTCTGTTGCCTTATGAAGAGTATAACGCGCCGCTTAAACTAGTTTTGTTTACTATTATTTTGTAAATCAAACATAACAGAAATCTATAAACTGTTACCAGGGGGTAATAGGTATTTTCTGGTTTCATTAAAACCGAAGATTTCATTTCGTCCATGCAAAATTATAAATATCAATGATAAACGATTTCTTACAATTGTTAATTACCGTTTAACATAGGTGGAGAATTTTTAATCAATTCACAACGCCGTTCAAACATACTTTCGCGTCGCACAGCAAATGTATCGAGTTGGGTAGAATCAAATAAAAGTGCTTAACTCTTTATTTTGATTGCAAACAAACAATTAGAAATTTCTGTTATCATTGTTGGCGCTCTGTCTTCAAATTTTCTAATTAAATTAGGAAGAACAAATTTGTTTTCCCTATAAATATATTAATTTGTAAGTTGCACTTGCAGTGGTTGTTATTGTTTCTTGTTTTGTTTTGTTTTTTTTCTTCTTATCGCTCGCTTATAACGTTAACGGTAACGGCGACTGAAAACTTTAGCATTTTATAGCTGGCCCGTGGGTTGCTGTCACTGTTGCTGCTTGACAGCGACGTCACTGATTTTCGTCGCTCGCGTCCGGCAGCGATCGCTCGCGTGCCCTTTTCGCTGTTTTTTGATTTTGCTCATTCTTATTTTGACACGCAATGCGCACTGCTATCGATTGATCAAATTTAGTTGTTACGTTGGTTTACCTTTTGTGCGTACGCGGCGAGTAGTACACAGTAGTACATATACACCTATCTTTGCTTACATGTGTGTAGCGTGTGCCTCCCTAATTTTTTTTTTCGTTTTGTGTGTAGTGTGCAATAAGTGTGTGTGTGTGTGTTGAGTTGTTGAAAAAAGGAACTCGGAAGCAAAAGCATCAAAGGTCATAAGCACCTCTGCCGCGGCACGCGCGCTCTGCATTCTCTGTCAAAAGCAGCAACAGTATCAAAAATGGCTCAGTGCTGTGAAACAACACCAAAAATGTCTGCGTGTTTTGCCAACTCTGCCAGGGAATCAGCGATGCCGGCGTCCATACTGTCATGTATGTATTGTTGCGCACCCTGAATTTAACACACCAAACGCACATTACAGAGACTCACGCACACACACACATCGACATGATCTTGCTCTTGCACTTCAGTAATCTATTGTTGTCAAAAGTGATGCTTGAGAGCATCTGAATGCCTGAATGGTCACATTTATATGGTCACAAAAATATAAATAAAGATGTCGCCGGCTCCCAAAACATGCATGTGCATGTTATTGGTATTGGCACTGGTCCCGTGTGCATTGTCTGTTGTTTCTAACGGTCCCTGAAAAGCTGCGCAACTATTGGTGGCACTTCTTGCTGTTACTGGAGCTTCTTCTGCTACTTCTACTGCTGCTTCTACTGCTTCGTAGTTTCATCGTCGCATTCTGTTTAGCGCCATCGTCGTGTTAAGTCGGTACGTTTTCAGCAGCGGAGACAAATTTTTGTTGTCTCTGCTGCAGCGTGTGTGTATATCAGTGCGTTTAAAACAGCGTTCGGCTGTGCAGAAAACGAAAAAAAGACAAGGTAAGAGTTGCATTTTAAATTCGTTTATTTTGCTGTCTTTTTTATAACGTAGATATACATACATCTCACACGCACTATGTACATTTTGCATGTACATATTTTTGTGCACTACCCACGCACACACATACACAACCTTACGTGCACAACTCGAATTTGTGTGCCACTCTCTATTTGACTTTTTATCGTTGCTCTGTTATGTGTTTTCGCTTCGTTGTCAAATTACGCAAATTTATTCGCCTCGCCTTTTAAACAACATCCTTTTCAAATTTATTTTACACAAGTTTTTAACATTTCCTTTTGCGCTGCCCTCTATTCCGGCCGTCGTCTTCGTTGTCTCTCTCTCTGTCTCATGCTCGTTGAAATTAACACAGCTGCATAACGCTTACATTGAGAGCTTTGACAGTGTTGCATTTAGTGGGTGTGCTTTTGCGTTTGAGCGCTTATGTTAAATTTAACATGGCAGAGAGAGCTCTGTTGCCTTATGAAGAGTATAACGCGCCGCTTAAACTAGTTTTGTTTATTATTATTTTGTAAATCAAACATAACAGAAATCTATAAACTGTTACCAGGGGGTAATAGGTATTTTCTGGTTTCATTAAAACCGAAGATTTCATTTCGTCCATGCAAAATTATAAATATCAATGATAAACGATTTCTTACAACTGTAAATTACCGTTTAACATAGGTGGAGAATTTTTAATCAATTCACAACGCCGTTCAAACATACTTTCGCGTCGCACGGCAAATGTATCGAGTTGGGTAGAATCAAATAAAAGTGCTTAACTCTTTATTTTGATTGCAAACAAACAAATTAGAAATTCCTTATCAATCCAGCAACAGTAGACACACATACAACATTTGTCCATCCGTACATACAAATATATACCTATCGGTTCTGATTGCTCATTGCTCGCCCGACATCCCGCAGTGACGTCAAATGTAATATTTGAACGAGAAAACAGATGAACAATTGAGTCAGCTGCTGCGCAGCACCATCAAGTATTGAAGATTAACATTAGCATTAACATTAATAAACATGCAAATACATACACACACACACACACACACACACACACATGTACTTCCATGCGCATGCACATACACACATATGAACACACACTCATACATTCATATCGACTAGGTGCATACGAGGTTTCTGTTATAGTTGTTGTCGCTCTGTCTTCAAATTTGCTAATTAAATTAGGAAGAACAAATTTATTTTTTCCTTTAAATATATTTATTTGTAAATTGCACTTGCAGTGGTTGTTATTGTTTTGTGTCATGAGACAAACGTTGCGAAAATTCTTATCGCCCGCTTATAACGGTAACGATAATGACGCACATCGCAGTCAGCGACTCAGTGCTGCCTCGAAACTCCTTTCTTCCACCAAATGTTGCTTATATAAGCTAGATTTTGTTAATTTATTAAAAACTGTGGTCGTTATTTGAAATGGATTAAATCACCATAACACAAAATTAAAAAAAGAAGAATTTGCTTAAGACTTGTCATTTTGGAGAAAAAAAAGGTGCGAAAAACCGCATTGCTATGTTTCATATTAAATGTAGCTTTTTCCCATGAAAACTTTAGCATTTTACAGCTAACCCGTGAATCGCTGTCACTGTCGCACTGTTGCTGCTTGGCAGCGACGTCGCTGATGGCGTTTCGTCGTTCGCGTCCGGCAGCGATCGCTCGCGTGCCGTTTTCGCTGTTTTTTGCTTTTGCTCATTCTTATTTTGACAAGCAACGTGTGTGGAACGCAATGCGCGCTGCTATCGACTGATCAAATTTCGTTGTTACTTTGGTTTACCTTTTGTTGTGCGTACGCGGCGAGTCCAATCAGACTAAATCACATACACACACGCACATATACACCTACCTTTGCCTACATATGTGTAGCGTGTGCCTCCCTATTTTTTTTTCGTTTTGTGTGTAGTGTGTGTTGAGTTGTTGAAAAAAGGAACTCGGAAGCAGCAGAATAAAAGGTGATAAGCACCTCTCCCGCGGCACGCGCGCTCTTCATTCTCTGTCAACAGCAGCAGCAGCTGTGAGACAACAACAACAGAAATGTCCTCCTGTTTTGGCAACACTGCCAGTCAAGCAGCGATGCCGGCGTCCACATTGCTATGTATGTATTATTAAGCACCCTGAACTTAACACAAACGAACATCCACATCCACACAGCCCACACACACACATCAAAGTCAACTTGCACTTGCACTTCAGTATTTTATTGTTGTCAAAAATGATGCTGAGTGCAACAGCAGCAGCAGATCTCATTCTATTTACGCTTTACTTAAAGTCTGGCAGACATCGGCGTGCCGCGATAAGAGAACCATGACACATGATTTGCCTAAATCGCATGTTTTTCTTACTTTCATTAAGTTGTAGAACATTGATTTGATGTTGATTTTTAAAGCACAATTATTTTGTCAGCTGCTTATTGATTTACACGCAAAAAACTCCCTTTACTCAGTGCAAAAATGTGTGTGTGTGTGTGTGTGTGTGTCAGTGTGCGAGTGTAAGTTTTTCAAGATAGTAGTATTGGTCACACTGATGGCTGGCTGCTGTGATCGCTGCGCTCTTGTTTCTTATTTTATGGGCAGAGAGAGAGAGAGAGAGACGAGACCGCATTGTTGTGCCTGCATTAAGCAGTGTTGTTATTGTGACAGTTACGCCTCTTACGCGATTTGTTGACGCCTTGACATCAACATCATCATCATCATCATCATCAACGAACATTATTATTATCGTCATCATTCGCAATTTGTAATCATCAAAACAAAAGCATACAGAGAGAGCTTTTTTTTTGTTATTGTTCTTGTTGAATGAATATATTAGAATATTTTTGCTTGCCTCTTCTGCTGAATTTCCGCATTCAGAGATGCTTTGGGTTTTGCGTTGTTTTTGTTAGTTTTTAGCAATTTGATGAGATTTTTGACGAACGTTCTACAATATATATATGTATGCATTATATACTTTCTATAATTTGTTGTGTGCGAAATTCTATCTGAACAAACACTGATAAAAATAACACTCGAATGTTTTTGGCCTTGAAGCAGCTTTCATTCATTTTGTTGTTGGCTTATATTGTTTTTATTAGTTTATTTGATTTAAGTTTAGCTGCATTTGGCAACATTTTGAACAATGAGCAAAACGTTTCAATGGAATACCTTTTATAGTTTCAACAAGTAGCTGTATTTTTTTGCCCTCTGTTTTGTGTGTGAATGATTTCTATGAAAACACTACGGATGAACGGCACTTTTGTCAGTGGCTCAGTTGTCGGTTATTGCCTCGTCTTCGTCTTACGCCAATTTTTGGGTGAAAGTTTAACCGTAATGTACCTATTCTCCCCCTTCCCCTTGTACTGCTCCGCTCTAGAGAGAGAACAAGTGAGAGCCAATACTGTGTTAATGTTTCCCAGGGGGAATTTACACGCTTACTTCTCGATTACTTACCGGGAAGCTGAGGCTGATTTCACTTCTAAGTAAACTGTGCTTGGCAACACTGCTTATTTTTATTGTTTTTATTTAAAGCACTTGCGGGACTTTTTTGTTGATGCTTTGTTGTCGCTGTTGACGTTCTGGTTGAAGAATGTTGCCAGACCCCCTCTCCCTGTCTGATGAATCAGCGACATTGTTGATTGTTACAAAACACTTGGCACGTTTTGCTTAAAAGCCCTTACAAAAAGTGCAATGAAACTGAAAGTGAAGCGATGTAATGCGATTATACATCTGTATGTTTGTACTAATGCATGTTGTTACTTGTGGGTATGTGTGGAGACATTGAAACAATGTCAATGTCAAGGTGCATGTAGGAGGTATATGCATCATTATCATCATGAATTTGTTTTGCTGCTTTATGGCAACTCTTTCTCGTATAAGCCAGAAGAAAACATATATAAATTAAATTGTTATAAAATGCGAGTGATCACTGTATCTCATCCTCATTGTTCATCTCGGGAATTTTCATTTAGCTTATCAAATTCTTTCTTAATAATTTGATTAGATTAGATTACATATTGTAAATATTCCTTATATGTTAACTTGTCAGACGTGTTGTAATAGTCATATTATACCTACCTCAACTTTCTTTTTACGTCAAATTCCAATATGTGTCACATACAGCAGCAAAGTGAATAAAACATGTTGCATAAATGCATACTTCAAAGTTTTCCACATATTGTATTGTGAGCTCATTAGTATTGCAAATGGGGACATATTTATGGCCGATAAACTAAACTGTTCTGTCTAATAACTTGTTATTACAATGTTTGACAGAGATAACGGAACTGTTGGCAATATAGACGAACAGTCAGAAACACTTGTTGAAATTGGTAAATTCTTTATTACCTATGTTGGTAGCAGCAATGGCAATAACAATGCGATTAGACAGCACTATTAGTGGTAGTCGGGGGGAAGCTCTATAAATGTACATTGATTGCATTGTTATATACAGTTTATTCCGGCGGGATTTTGATTGAGCATCGATGGTTATTTATTTTATTTTTCCTTTTTTTGTGTATTGTGCGATTCATTAGACTATCTTATCAGTAATTTCTTTTTTGCGTTCTTGTTGGCTATAACTGGCTTGGCTCTGCTCATTTGTGTATTTATTTTTTTTTGATAAGTGAGAACAGAGCGATTATCACTGGAAATGGTGTTAGATTGTGGCCGCGCGTGCCATTCAAAATAGATTGGCCTGGCCTGGCATTGCTTGACCGTGTTTAATTATGGCCAGAACACGACAGCTGCAGCTGTGAGAAACGGTTAATGAGCCTGCCTAGCACACAGCGAGCTGTGTGAATCAAATAAATACAACAAAAAAACAAAATAAATACAAAAAAAAACAAAATTGTTATCAGACAGCGTCAAAATGTAATCGCATTAACATTTTTTTTTTATGAACGAGTGGCGATAAATGCGCATTGACAAAGACAACACAATTGTGGTCACACTGGCCACGCACTCGGCGAGTGCATGCCACATTGATAACATAACGCAGCTGTTGTGTGAGCGCAAGACAGATAGAAAGAGACAGAGAGAGAAACAGCTGTTTTTACTACGACTGCTGCTTAAATAAAAGCTGCTGCTGCATAAAGGACTTTCAGCAAAGTTGCACATGCCTTTCTTCCTCATTCTTCGCTGCTGCTGTTGCTGCTTTTGCTGCTGATAGCATCCACCTTTCTTTTTTTTTTGTCGCTTTTCATCGCCTATCGCCATGGGTCAAGATCGTTTCTGTGACGCATTTCGTTGACGTTGCCGTAATCTATATGTATGCATATATATATATATATGTATATATATGTACATACTGTCTGTGTACTTGTATTATATTCAAACAATAAATATGCAAAGTTTCTTTCATATTTGTTGTTCTGGCATTTGTTCAATTGCACTTGGAATCAGTTAAGCGAGTTGCGCTCCTCTCACTGTACACCTACCCACACCACCCCATCACATCCCAGTATGTATAAACATTTTGCATACAGACACTTGTGAATTAGTCTACACACACACACACACACACACACACTTACACATATATACATATATATGCATAAAGTGCATTTTGCTGCTGCTGCAAAAGCTTGTTACTGACGTCGACGCTGTCGCCTCAGCCCCAGCCAGCTGCAGTTGCCAATCAAACAAACTCGCTGCAAAAATCGCGCCATTCGATTTTTGCAACATTTTCAAAACACTTTTGTATACCCTGATAGTTGTGGATAGATAATTAAAGGAAGATCCCATAATGTACAAATGCATCACTAGCTGAGTCGATATAGCCATCTCGGTTTATCCGATCTTTGTGTCCAGTTTCTTTGTTTTGTTTTTAACAAACAGAGTTTCCTCAGTCTTAAAGCGATCTTGTTGAAACTTGAAATATATTCGTCTGTTTGCTGAACGCGCGCGCAGTACATGTTTCAGAGTCTGGCGATTGGATCTAATTACTATATTATATAGCTGCCAGAGGAACCAAATAACTGCTCAAGTGTGGAATAACTCACATACAAATAATGTAAAATTTGCTAAAACTCCTCCGTCCTGCAAGGGAATGTCATCGTCGGTGTTTCTTAGTTAGCTGTTCGTCTTTCATTTGTTTATTTTTTTTAAATTACTTATTTAGTTTGTTTTGTGATTCTGCTTTTTAGTTTTTTTTTTTTTTTTTTGTGACCTCTGCTTGCCGGCAAATTGACAGTTATAACTGCGCTGCTGCGGTTGCATTCAGGCGGCGCAGCGTCAATTTGCTTCGATCGGTTTTTTATTGTTTTTTGCATTTAGTGCACAATTTTTAGTGTTGGCGCATCGATCGTTGTGACAGTTTCACAATATTATTTGTTATACTTTGTTTGCTTTTCGTTTCTTTGTTCGCATCTCTCTTTCATTTATTTTGACTATTCTTTCTGTGGCACGCTGTCTTACAACTTTAAACTTGGCCCAGGTAATTGCAACTGCACACAACTCACACCTACACACAAACACACACAGTGGTTGTCTTCAATTGTTATTTTGTATTACAAAACTCGCCTATTGTTGTTTGCTGCTAATGCGCATTTATATTGTTGTTGCACGAATCAATGCGGTTGTTGAAATGCATAACTGGTTTAATTCCAATTGGATTAATCAGCAAGAATAATTGAAACACCACAAGGTGCACACTTGAGCCATTTTGTGGTTGTTGTTGTACAGTGATCGCCAGTTGGAACAACAGTGGTGATTCTAATAAGCCAACTTAAACCCAATTCAACAGGTGTTGCCTGCAAAATGAATCAATTTCAGACAATAAATTTCATTTAAAGTCCAGTGATTTCTTAAGAGCATAAGCTTTGATCAATTCAATATTCAAATAATTTCTAAACAAAATAATTAGCAGAACAACCAACAAATGCAAATTGAAACCCAAATCACTTTATTAACTGTAAAGGCTTTTCATAAATAATTTAAAAAAAAGAAATCTTACACAAATTGCAGTCATTTTCTGTCAAAATACCTCGCAATTGCTATCACCAAAACAGCTGATATGTGTGTGTGTCTGCTGTCGGTGGATGTTTTGCCTGTCTGGCAGCACTGATCTGGACAGAGATCGATTGTTGTTGCTTATGCCATTTTGAGTTCCGCAAGTTGAGTTCAATTGATAAAGACAGACCAGCCCAGCCCGTCATCGTCGTTCATTTACTGCCTGTGTGTAAACACTGTGTATTGTCTGCTTAGTGGTGTAAATATGTCATTTGTCTTTATCTCTACCCAATACACACACACACCCACACCACCCACATTTATATTGCTGCATGCGGTGTGGAAAGTTATTCAGCAACGATTACGCATAAGCTGATAATTTGTTTGTAATTAACAATTGCCGCCGGCCGCTGACTCGAGCAGAATACCTGTTGCATGTGCGTATCGCCAATTGATTTTTCATATTTTTCCTCTGCTTGCTATTGTTATTCATATTTTTGATGTTTTTTGTCATACTGATCTTGCGTAACAGCTAAAAGCGCTACTCAAACTGAAAATCAATTTTAATTGCTTGGCATGCGCAAAATCTTTTTCAAAATATTGTTTGGCACATGTGCTCTTATTATGTGTTTCTTCTTCTGTTCTTATCTCTTGTTTCTTATAGTATTTTGTTCAATTGCAATTTTAACATTAAAAGCAGAGTAGCAAAAAGACAGACAACGGGATGCCAAAAGTGTTAAAAGCGTCGATAACAGCAGTCTAGCAACCAAAGCAACAAACAAACAACAAACTTTCTGCCGCATTCTTCTTAAGCAGCGCTGCGGAGAATAAGAAGCAGCAGCAGCAAAACAAGTGCTTCACCATTTTGGGTTAATCGATTGCTAATTACAGCCAGGGCTGAACTATCGATAACAAAGAACAAAATTCAGCAAGAATACACAGGCACATACTGACACAGACATCCATTCATATGCACGCATCCCTCGTGTTTCAACCAACAGCTGTTTTCCCATATCTATTACACACACATACACACAAATACGCATACAGCTGTTGCTTTCTATCGCCCACGATCATAGCACGTTTTGGTTCTCTTTTCATCACTTCCCATTCCGTTCCTTAGCTTTTGGTGTTGTACGCATTACGTTTTCTTCCATTCTTACGCGTTCGTTCGATCGATCGTTCGTCCGCTTCGTTTCTCAAGTGCAAAGAAGTCAAACATTTATCGTATATTTTAGACACATAAACACATATATTCATATATATATATATTTGCGTGTGTTTGTGTGGCTATCTAGTTTATTCCTTTTTTGATTTTTTGTGCTCTAACAAGTGTGGCTTCTCGCTTATTCTCGGGTATTGTTAACTTATTTTTAATTACACTAATTTGTACTACAATTTGGTTGGTTCTTTACTAACTTAGCTTTTGCCTCACAATATATTTTGTCCAATTCGCACACTCACACACACACACACACATATTTATGAATAATATTGTTGAGGTGCTTCATGTGGAACACGAAACAAAAAAAACAACAACAAAAACATCGTCAAATTCATCTTCAACTGCAAAAACAAGCCACACCAACCCATTCACAAAACCAACAACACAAACAACTAAAACAAATACTCGCCTAATTTCATGTTTCACACCACTACAACAACAACAACAACAACTGCTAAATGCAACAGCGCCCACAACAACAACAACAACTACAACAATTGCAACAGCAGTAACAGTATCATCAGCAACAACAGCACTAGCAGCAACAAGCCAGCAGCAGCACAACAAAATCAACAGCGACCATTCAAAACAATTAATTTACATTACAGCTAGCCAAAACAACAATAACAGCACCAACAACAGCAGCAGCAACAGCAGCAACAATTGCTTGTTAATCAGCAGCAACCAGAAGACAGACCAGGACTTTAGGGCTGAGGGCAACCTAGGCTTATTGTCAACAACACCAGCAACAACAAATCAGCAGCAGCAGCAGCTATTGCTGAACAACAACAACGATAAGGATAGTTTTAAACAACAAATTAAGTTTGCATCTTCTAACCCAACTGAGCAGGAATTAATTGATGAGAACAACCCTGGCTTATTACCCGCCGCAACACCACCAACAACAACAACTGACCAATTGTTTCCAACACTTGATAGAGAGCTAACAACTAACGCATCATCATCAACAGAAACGAACCCCCTGCCGCCCCAGCATCCGTCCAATCCGTACAGCAGCCCCTCTAATTCCTCCACCTACACCTCCATCTCGTCCGATTCCAATTCCAACTCCATCTCGTCCAATTCTGAACCGAACAGAAGCGAAAAGTTGTGCAGCTGCTGTTGTCAGCAAGTGGAACGCGACCAAAGAGAGCAACACGCCGCAATTGTCGCCGCATCCGCGTTGCTAGCAAAGCAACTGGTGCTCACAAGTATCATGGACATGCCCTATAACACCTCGCCGTCGCTACGCGTGCGCACCACCTCGCTGAATCAGCTGAAGAAGACGGCCGATCTGGCTATTGAGAATGAGCTGCATGTGTGTCCATCAGTGATGTCCGAGGAGTTGCGCAAACTGTTGCCACCCACATCGGAGACGGTGATGACCAAACCGTTCCCCATTCGGGGCGAGCGGACAATCGCCGACTGTACCACTCCGCATGTGATTGCGATGGTCGGTTTGCCGGCGCGTGGCAAGACCTTCATATCGAAGAAGCTGGCACGTTATCTGAATTGGATTGGGATTGCGACACGTGTGTTCAATTTGGGCGAGTATCGGCGGCATGCGACCACCGCGTACAAGTCGCACGAGTTCTTTCGCGCCGACAACGAGGAGGCAATGGCCATACGGAATCGTTGCGCCAATCAGGCACTCCACGATTCCTGCGAATGGCTCCTGAGCGGTTTGGGTAGCATTGCGGTATTCGATGCGACCAACTCGACCCACGATCGTCGCCAGCTGATCTATGATATTGTGGTTAAGCAGCATGGCTTTCGTTTGTTCTTTGTGGAATCGATATGCGATGATCCACAGATTATCGAGCAGAACATACTCGAGGTGAAGGTCAGCTCACCAGACTACATTAACATGAATACCGAATTGGTTGTTCGCGATTTTCTGCAACGCATCGAACACTACGAGGAACGATACCAGCCCATCGATGAGGTAGCCGAATCTCATCTCAGCTTCATGAAGGTCTATAATGCCGGCAAAAAGGTTGTCGTCTACAACAATGACGGTCACGTGGAGTCGCGCATTGTCTACTATCTGATGAACATACACATTACGCCGCGCACCATCTACTTGACGCGTCACGGCGAATCCGAGCACAATTTGAGTGGTCTCATCGGTGGCGATTCGAATTTGAGTGCACGTGGTCATCAATACGCACGCGCCCTGTCCTCCTTCATTGGCCAGCAGCAGATTGACGGACTGCGCGTTTGGACATCCTGGATGAAGCGGGCTATCCAAACCGTAGCGGATGTCAAGGCGCCGCAGGAGCGCTGGAAGGCTCTCAACGAAATCGATGCGGGCCATTGCGAGGAGATGACCTATGAGCAGATTAAGGAACGTTTCCCCGAGGAGTTTAAGGCCCGTGATGTGAACAAGTTTGCGTATCGCTATCCGCGCGGCGAAAGCTATGAGGATCTGGTGGCACGGCTCGAGCCAGTCATCATGGAACTGGAAAGACAGGGCAATGTGCTTGTCGTCTCGCATCAGGCGGTGTTGCGTTGCCTGTTTGCCTACTTTCTGGACAAGTCTGCCGATGAGCTGCCCTATTTGTATGTGCCACTGCATACGGTGATTAAGCTGACACCGGTCGCCTACGGATGCAAGGTGGAGCACATTAAGCTACCCATCGATGCGGTCGATACGCATCGTCCCAAGCCAAAAATACCCGGCGATGTCAGCGAGCCAGGACTCGATGGCCTCAGCGGTGAGCTGGTGGCGCCCGATGGCGTCGGCAAGGTGCTAATTGTGGGCGATGATGTCGCAACGGCAACCAATGGTAACGGCGGTCGTGTCGACACCCAATGACGATATCATCACCTACCCAAAACAGCATCCAAATCGAAGACATTATAAAAGGCAATACTCCACAATCTCCCACCCCCCACCCACTATCAGTCAGTCAGCCAGGCCCATTGCACTGCAATAGAAGAACAACTACAAATATAATAATAAAAACAATAATAATGATAATAATAATAATATTAATGATAATAATAATAATAATAATATTAATATTAATGATAATAATTATATATACAGACACACACATAGCGCAGGCGTTGTCGAAATCGAAACGATTGCTGTTAACAGGCAGAACAGAATGAAATGAAAAGTGACTACAAAAAACGAACGGTAAACGAACACAACTGTTACGGTTAGTTGGGAACAGCAGCTGTAATAAGCTAATTGCACTTGTTAAAGTTAACACTTACAGTGTTGATCTAGTTGATCTAACAGTTGGCTTCCATTTGGCCAGCAAGCAAACGGAATATGGAATATATCGCGAAATCTAGTGCAATGGCAACACTTTATTTAACTTGAATAGGAGGATTATATACATAATACACTCTCTCGACATAGCAGTTATTCTGACTGTATACACATTGACTGTAACATTTTTACAGCACACACTGTTAACACACACACAATTGAACATTTGGCTGTTAACGTTAACAGTCGCAGTGCGCACATCTGTTACGATGCCAGTTGCGCCTTTAACATATGCGAAATCTTTATTTTTAGTTAATTTGTACTTAGTTTTTGACTTTGTTTTTTATTTTTCTTTTTGAATTTCTTTTCGTCTTTGAAATTGTGCTAAATTGTGATTGGATTATACTATATGGAATGATGCTGTTGTTATATCAATGTATTTTTACTTAAAAAAAAAAAAATAAATTAATAGATGAACTTGAAACAAGATCTTAAAATATATCGTACCCTAACGTAAGACGAACAATTTTACAATACATATATGTAAGATTTATTAACATTTATTCAGAGATACATTTACGTGGAGTGTTTTTTTTTTTACGATCATTGATGTTTTTTCGATATATATATATATATTTGTATGTAATTGCAGCAAGTTAAGCTGTGACTTAGATTCTCTGTCGTACATTTAAACTTAAGAACAATTATATACCCTTATTATATACTCCGAAACCATAGCGATAAATGATGAATGATACGCGAGGGACGGTAGCTAACTAACTATGTGTCCATTTTTTGAGTGTGTTTTTTCCTTTCATATGTCGTCTTTTCGATGTTGTCTATATATGAGTCGTTTATACAAGCTTTAGCCCCACTTCCCCATATTGAACTAATTGAATTTGATGCGCTTACAAAATCAAAAAATCTATCTCTATGTACACCGCTATACATATACAAACATTATTCTATATATATATTGAATTATTGTAATGACATATAAATAATTACTCAAAACTATATAATACATTGATAAATACAAATAAATTAGAGCGAGATCAAAGCAAAAGTAATCGAAAATTGTGTTTTTTCGAGAGATTTTGGGATTTGGGCTATTTATAAATAAAGTTATCAAATGCATGTACGAATGTCTGTCCGTTGGGAAAGGGACTAAAAGAAGTATAAAGTGTATATGTATATTTGATCAGCATCAAAAGTCGAGTCAAAGAGACTCTTAGAGTTGATAACTTTCAATATTTTATATAAGTTCTCGTAGATTAAGCTTATTTAATTTTATCGATAAGTGCCGCAGTAATCGATACAAATCGATTTGCGATAAAGGACACATTTGTAAATGTTGGGTTTTTACGCGGCAAAAAGTGATGCACTCGTGTTGGCGGTTTGACAATGAAGAACTTTCAAAGATATAGCTATTCGATTTATATATATATAAGATAAACCAGATACGTCATTTAACAACCAACAATAAAAATCCAACAGCAGCTAAATAGTTCTTCCTCGATGTTGGCATAGACCTTTTGACTTTTGGAACTCGGACCACGCACTTCCTATGGATAACAGCAGCGGGTATTTGTGCTTTCCTGGATGCTGCCCAACTGAATTATTAATGAATGTTATGAAGTTAGACATTATTGTAGAATTTAGTATAGTTTTAAGTCTAAGCGGATTGTTCTATTTACAGCTACTTAAGAGTTGTTCAGCTCTCGCCAATGTTAATCAAATTTCTTGATAATACTTACAGCCCTATCTGCGTGCGTAACGGGAAGAGGAGATCGAAGCTTCACAGCCGACTGGCTGTGAAGCAAAGACGCTCCAAAATGCGTCGCATTCGCAACGATGAGCTGATCCCGACCAATTACCGGCCGGGAGATGTGGTATGGGTAAAATTGAAATCATTGGAGCTTTGGTGGCCGGGCAAAGTTGCCACCCCCAATGATAATTGCTATATTCCCAAGCCTACCAAAATGATTTGCGCCGTCGTCTTCTTCAGTGAGAAAACCTTGTAAGTATTCCACATGTGTTCCACATTACTACTTGTATAACCCACCCATAAACCCCCCCTAATTTGTTTTCTTTCTTTCAGTGAACCTGTTACTTCAAGAAGGAACATTTATCCGTTTCAATGTCCTCGCAAAATAGATTTCATCGATTTGGCCAAGAGTGAGTATTAGCTTTTATATACAGCATTAAGGCCGAACAGGCCATCAATTCAAATATATTTGCATAACCACATCCTCTATGGTATGGTGTGAGCGATAGTCACATCTCCAAGACGAATTCCAACATAAACCAAACAGAAAATAATTTTAATAAACAAACGATTCGATTCGATGCGATGTTGCAATGTTGACATTCTTCTCCCCCTCTCCACCTCTCGCTTGACTCTTGACCTCTTCCTCTTCCTCTTATTTGTGCTAGTCCACATCGTCATAGCTTTCCCCATTATTATAATTGGCTGCATCGATTGCGGCATCATCATCATCATTCTTGTCAGTGTCCAGCTTGTTGGGCTGTGTCCAGGCTTGATCCTTCACGTTGCTGTCGGTGAGCCAGCGATGTCCCAAATAGAGCATTGCACCCGTTGCCAGACCACCGGCGACAATTGTTCCATAGCGACGATTGATGAGCATCTGCTGTAATGGCTTCACATTCTCCACTAGCGATTGCAGACGCAGCTGCGAGATTGCCCCAGCGGCATTGATCACATTTCCAATAAAACCGTCCTCACCGACACTCCAGCCCAAGGAGCGCATGTCCTTACAGAAATCCATTTTGTTTTCGCTCGTTTCGCTTCTTTATATATATATATATATATATATATATATTATAGATATTTCTCGATTTCGTTTTTTGGATTAGTACACAAAATAAAATTCACGTAGAAAAATGAGAAAAAAAAAAATTATTTTTTTTTTTTTCTTTAGAGAACGATGTGAACTCTACGAGATGTAAAATATTTATGAGCTCTAGTTGTGATCCTTCAAATGTGGCCCAGCAAAGTCGAGTGAAAAATTCTGCGGCTACTAGATTTGTGAGAGACTCGAGAGAGAGAGAGAGAGATTTGAAAGCCCAGTAGGCGAGTAGTTATTTCTTTTATTGGGATTGGAATTGGGATTGGGATTGGGATCTCAGCAGTTATGAATTATGCAATCGATGCCAGATGGAGATATGCAGGGAATGGTTCGCTTAATAACATCATCTTCATCAATTGTAATTATTTTATTTCATTTATTTGCAGCAAAGAAAAACCTAGCAAAGGCCAAGCTGACACAGTTTTTCGGGGATGTGAAATCGGCGGAAAAGCTCAGTGCGGAGATAACGGCATCTGATGAAGCCAAGGCGGCCGCCTCCGAAAGGCCACCGGCAACCTTGATAAAGGCCCAACTCTCGAACAGCGTCCACAGCAACGCTGGCAACAACAACAAAGGCAACACCGTAGCCAAACGCAAGGGAAAGACTAATAATAGTGCCAAGGTAACGACACATTACTGATCCTCTAAAGACAGTCAGTCAGGCAGAAAGAAGAAGAAGAAACCCTGTTAAGAAGACCTATATATGTTGTTCACATATATCCCAAATATCTTAAATTCTGGTGGACGGAAGCAACTCCGACCTTATAGAGCATATATATATATATATATATATATGTATATAGAGTCATGATCAGCATAAAGCGCTCGTCTATATATAGTCTATATATATATGTGCTGAGATCCAGTTTAGCTAATTTCGAAAGGAGAGTCCAGCTGTCTTCTCTTTCGGATCACATATATATATATATATATATATATATCTAATATAGGGTCTTTGACCCGTAAAGAGTTGTGAATCTCATTCTGCCATTTTAGATAAGATCCGCTGGCGATTTATATCTTTGTCCGTTTCAGAACTGAGAATTCGAATGTTGCCTAAAGTTGAGGAGAAACCTTTGTTGTCAGCTAGTATTATTGAATAATTGAATAGATTGAATATAATTTACAGGACTCGCCGATACTAATCATGCCCCTGAGGCGCATAGACGCACATGATCTGCCCCCTGGTGATGGCGGAGATGTAAATACGACCACATATTACTTGTGCCATAACTGTGGGTTCCGTGCGCAGAGCATTAGTGTGCTAATCCTCCATTCTTACACGCATCTTCAACTGGTGGGTACGGTGCATCGGATTGTGGACAATGTTACCGTATCGGAAGCCGTTTTGTATCGTCCATCGGCTGGAACATCGCCTGGAGCATCGGATGGAACATCGGCTGGAACATCGGCTGGAACATCGGCTGGAACATCGGCTGGAACATCGGCTGGAACATCAGCTGGAACATCGGCTGGAACATCGGCTGGAACTTCAGAATGTCTGCTGACGGAAATGGATATGAATGCCGCACATGACGCAAATTACAAGTCGAAATTTCGAAGCCATACGACTAAGTCGGCGGCGCCAAAAGACAACAAACCTTGCACCATGCCCGCTCTGACCATGCAGAAGAGGAAGTGCAACTGCAGCAGCAAGCGTGTCAGAGACGAACTGAGAGCCATGTCAATGAAACGTCGGGGCGCACCGCTGCAGACGCAGCAGGAATCTGAATATGAAACAGATGTGGAAACTGACACGGAGGCGGCAGAACCTGTTGCTGACGCTGAAACTGTGGAAGTGCAAGAGGAAGTGGAGTTGAACGGTCGCACCAGTAGAGGTTGTCATTCGTTGCAGCTGAAGCATAACCTGCTGGCCGACTGGCCTTCCGATGACCAGAAGGAGCAGCAGATGCAGCAACTCTCCTGCAAGCGTCGCCTGGTGCTCTCCGAGAAGAAGGATGATCATCAAAAGCCAGCGAAGAGGCAGCGACACAGCTTTTCACCTCCCATATTAACTGACAAACGTTACACCATGTCCACTCCGGTCAACCCACAGTCCAATGACAATGACTTCGTCCATTTTGAGCAACCCATTTTCGCTTCATCGCCGAGTCAACCAACAATGTCGTCGATGGAAAACTCACTAGAATTGGGGGTGACTCGTATTCATGAGAGCCTGTGGTCCGATTTGTGTGAGGATGCGGAGGAGGAGGAGCAACAACAACTGAAGAAGACTCTGATCGAATCAAAGGTCGTCAACAAGAAGCACCAGCAAGAGGAGAAGTATGATGAGGGTCAGGAGACAGCTGGTGGCAGCGCCGACGCAACTGGTGATGCATCCTCGTCAGCGGCAACGCCACTTACAGCGGTTGCATCGAATTCGGCTGCCATTAAGAAGCGGATACGCAACATACCAAAAAAGGATCGACGCGATGTGGTTCTGCGGGAGTTTGCCGATGGGAGCGGCGATTTCGCCAGCAATGACAAGAAAGTTGATATCATTGTCGTCGATATCAGCGATACCAGTTCGACGGAAAGTGTTGTCTTTCTCGAACCGGGCGAGAAAGACATCACAGCAACAGCATCGGAATCAACGCCAGTTGCAGCTACCACGTCCGTCGCCGAGCCCTTGCCAAAAGCCGCCTCTGACCCTGGTCCAAAAAAGAAGCAGTATTCCTCTTGTTTTGATTTCGCCGAGGATGACGAAGAGGAGGACGAGGCGGTGGTACCAAACAAACCAAAGCAGCCAAAGCAGCCAGAGGAACCAAAGCAGCCAGAGCAGCTAGAAGCAGCAACAGCTGCTGCAGCAGCCGCAGCAATTCCAACAACAGCAGCAGCCACAAAAGTGCCGGGCGCCCCACAGACTCAACTCATGCACATGATGCCAACCAATGGCAAGAATAACAACAACAAGAATAACAACAAGAATAACAACAGCAAGAATAACAACAACAAGAATAACAACAACAAGAATAACAACAACAAGAATATCAACAACAAGAACAAGAATAAGGGCAACAACAACAACAAGAAGAATAACAAGAAGCGTCGCCGCAGTCCTCTTCAAACGGAAGTCAAGAAATCTGAGTCGGAAACCAAAATCCAAACTATGTCAAAAATGAAACCGCTAACGAATCCAATGAGCAGATCGTCCTCCTCAGAGGAGGAGGAGATGAATGTGAATAAGCTCCGCACGACGATGCTGGTGGAGACGGCGAATGATCGCAGCAACACGTCGCCTGCTCGGAGCAGCAAGAGCAACCACAGCAACATTAGCAAGAATAACAAGAAGGAACAGCGTCGCCCCAGTCCTCTTCAAACGGAAGTCAAGAATTCTGAGTCGAAAACCGAAATCCAAACTATGTCAAAAATGAAACCGCTAATGGATCCAATGAGCAGATCGTCCTCCTCAGAGGAGGAGGAGAATGCGGCGCCGTTGGAGGTGAAGACGAACTATCGATATTTCAGCTACAGCAACTCCTCTGAGGAGGAACGCAAACTGCAGCGATCCGCTACTCAGGCATCGGCCGACAATTCGAATCCAAATCGCGTCGTCATATTGGAGAACATATTGCTGGATACACTATATAAGGCATCGCCTGTGCATGCCTCATCCAGTGAAAACAATGAAAACAGTAACGGTTCCGACTCGACTGCCAGCCACTCAAGTGGAACGGTAAGCAGGAAGAACAACAACAACAACAGAAGCAGTTCCATTAGTTCCAGTAGTGATAGCGATGATAACAACAGTCAACGGCCAACAGCTGCTGCTGCTGCAGCTGCTTCAAACACACAGGCAAAGCCAGTGCTGCAGCAACGGCAGCAGCGGTTGTCGCGTCGACCTTACGTCGAAGAGCAGCTGGAATGTCCAAGCTCCCCCGATAATGAAATGGACAGGGGCAATCAGCAGTCGCATCAGCAGCAGCAGTCGCAGCAGCCGAAGCCGCAGCAGCCGAAGCCGCAGCAGCCGAAGCCGCAGCAGCCGCAGAAGCCGAAGCAGCAGGCGCAGCCCCAGCAGGAAATGACTATGGAGCAGCGCAGGTTGACTCGTGTCCTCAACAACCCACGCGAGAAGAATCTGAAGACTCATGAATTGGACGCGTTGATTAGATACGAAGAAGGTCTCATTACCGGATCCAACAAGGAGAGATTGCGGCTGGCAGAGCAACGCCTTGCACGCTTATCCAACGCTCACCAACTGCCTCAATCGAAATTCGAAGAGGAGAAGAGAGAGCAGGAGAAGATAGACCAGGAGAAGAAAGAGCAGAAGAAGAAAGAGCATGAGAAGAAAGAGCAGGAGAAGAAAGAGCAGGAGAAGAAAGAGCAGGAGAAGAAAGAGCAGGAGAAGAAAGAGCAGGAGAAGGCGAAGGAGCAGCAGGCAGCAAACTTAATGCTGTCAAATAACGAACGCCCCAGCACCTCCTCTGAAGCGAGGAAGAAACAGCAGAAGAAGGCGATGGAGCAACAGACGCAGCAGGCAGCAAACTTAATGCTGTCAGATGACGAACGTCCCAGCACCTCCTCTGAAGCGATTAAGAAACAGCAGAAGAAGGCGATGGAGCAGCAGAGGCAGCAGGCAGCAAACTTAATGCTGTCAGATGACGAACTCCCCAGCACCTCCTACAGATCCTCTGCAGCGTTGAACACGCAGCGCGGCAATGATGATAGCAATGGCGATGGCGATGGCGATGGCAATGTGGATAGATATGACGATGTGCTGGAGGACAGCATAACCAACGGGAACATATGCGCTGTGATGACACGTCCCGTAGCTGGCTACAGCAACACCTTCATGCTCTGCTCGCTAGGCAACAATAACAACTTAACTCCGATTTACAATGATAGACTGTATCTGGATAGCGAGAATCATTTGGTGCCTGTGCCGATGAGAGCGATGCAATTGCCAGACCAGCAGGAGGAGCACGAGCAGGAGGAGGAGGAGATGGAATTGACTGAAAGCATGTCGCCGTTGAGCCATCAAGTCACTGACAATGTTGTCGGTGATTTCAATGAGAATCTCGATGAAATTGAAATGGATGAGGATGGCGTTGCGGTGGATCGTGGTGAAGCGGCAAGTTGCTTGTCGCAAGACGAATTCTATCAGCTGTTGGAACTGGAAGACCTGCAGCTGAACGTCAATGGGCTCCAATTGCAGCTGACCCCCGAAGAAATGATGAACATTATCCAGCAGCGGGTCAACGCTGTCTGCGAGGTCGTCGGCGGCGGCCGGACAACACTGCAGGCCAGCGATGTCATCCAAGCGGCCAAAGCCTATCTGCAGGAGATGATCTATGTGAATGCGATGAACATCGATTATGATGCGGACGATGACGACGATGGCGATGAAGATGATGATGATGATAACAACAACCATGATCATGATCAGGCTGTTGCTGTCGCTGCTGCGCCCGCCATTGATATCCTGGCCGCTGCTTTGTCCGATATCATCGATGTGGGCATGGCGACGCCGCACGATCATCACCATCTGCAGCAGCAGCTAACGATGCCAACATCAACATCCACGTGCGAAACAAACTCGCAGCTGGATCAGTCGCCCATCATGTCGACGCTGGAACATCCCACTGGTGGGCTGCACATGCGACGCAACATCGCGCCGCTGCACGATGGCAATCTGGAGCATAGCCTTGCTGTCATTGGTGTCTCCAGTGGCAGCCGTCTGCCCACATCAATGGAGCTGCCCATAACAATTACCAATCCGGCCATTGCCTCCCGTCCAGCCGTTGCAAATGATGCCATAAGATTTGTACCCCTTCAGCAGATGCTGCCTGGGGAGATGGAGAATGAGGAGGCGTCGCAGGAGTCGCCGGATGAGGGAGAATGATTAGCAGCAGTATCAAAAGTCGCAGAAGACTATAAACAAAAAAAACTACAACATTCGTAGTTAGAAAGTTGAATTTATTTTGATTTTTGTTTTTTCTTGCATTATTTATTGTTTGTTACATATATTCAAGAAGTAGTAAAGTAGTAATATATATGTATGTATGTAGTCACATATATGTATGTATGTAGTCACATATATGTATGTATGTAGTCATATATATGTATCTATGTTGTAAATAAGTCTACACAAATTATCTCACAAATTATCTCTTCTTTTTTTTCTTTTTGTAGTCTATAACGAGAACTAAGTCGAACTTACTCAAGTTTTTTTTGTTTTTATTTAATCTTTTTGTTTTTTTTTGATTGAATTTTTTGTTTTTTGTATTGATTTTTTTTATTTTTTCTCTTACATTATAAATGTAATAGCAACAAGTTTATAATATTTAAGCAGACTTAACGGACGGACGGAGGACATGCTACGGAAAGCGAATACAAGGAGGTGAACCAAGAAAATTTTGTAGAGTTAAGCGCTAAAATTTAAGAAACGGAAAAAACTCATTTTCATGAATACAAATATTTACTATCAAAAGATATATATTATATGCTATATGTCTATGAAAACACATTTAAACTAATCAAATATGCTTACATTATAAATGTATTTGATCCAACTTTATATTATTAAGGAGCGGGGCACATGCTACGAAAAGGGAATGCAAAGAAATGAACAGAGAAAATTTTGTAGAGTTAAGCATTAAATTTAAGAATCGGAAAAAACCCTTTATTTCCATGAATACAAATATTTGTATAACTTTATAATATTATCTATATCTATATATATATATATATATATATATATATAACACATATTTTTTTTTATTTACGATTGACAAGCAAACAACAAAATTGAATTTAATTGAAATGAAAACTTTTGGCATGTTCTGCAGTGTGAAATCTTTGTAAAAGTTATCTTAGGTTAGTGGAACGTATGTTAATGTATTTTTTTTATAGATGTATTGAATCAAATAGACGTAAGCAATAAAATAACCAACAAAAAAATTAAATTAATTTGTTTTTATATATATATATATGGTATTTCTGTCTTTTGAGTTCACACGAAAATTTGATTCTTTGAACAGCTGAAGTTGAACGGTTTTTCTCATCCTTGATGATCCCGGCAAGTCATGTGTCCTGCAAGGCGTGGGGTACCAACTGCCCAAAGGACACCAATCGTTCTTGTAGCTTCTGATTTCAGGATCTGGACTTAGGATCGTCTTGAAGCGAATGACCCCTTGATCCATGATTGGAATTGGGTAGAGTGGACTCTAGTGATTCCAATGCACCATGTCATTCAAGAATTTGAGTTAGAGCTATTTTGCAAATAGGTATTTGTGTTTGAGTATGCTGCAAAAATGTCGATATTGTGAGCTACTTTTCCCTACATCTGTGGATTGTTCACCCAAAACGTATGCATTACATTTTTATACGTTCTCAAATATTGGAATTGGCCAAATCTGTCGAGAGCTGTAGCTAACTGAACAGTGCCTAAAGCGGGTCTCAATTGATAGTTCTCCTTTGAAGGTAAGGCTATGAATAAGGATGGGATAGGATTTATATAGGAAGGTGCGGAATTGTTATTGAAGCAGGCGACTTACATATCTATTATATTCTGCATTTACTAAATATAAATGTGTTCGACCCACCGATCGAGGCCAAAATAGCCATTCCGTAAGCCGCAGCAGATCCTCGATATCGAGGCGAAGTTGGCCGATTTGGATGGCATGAATGAGACATGCAATCAGCTGATCGGAGCAGGTCATCGTCTGCACCTCGACTATACTTACACCAAATCGAGAGTGGATGTGCAGCTATTGTGCTTTGGCCGAGTGATTGGTAATGAGTATTGCATCTTGCAAAAAGCGACCATTATATTGCTGCAGTTATAGGCTACGAGCACACCTGTGCGGACACCAATCTCTCGCAGATCGTGCTGTACCTGATGATATCTTGAACGATTCCCTTACCATTGGCGAAAAGGCAGTTATGCTCGGTAATCCAGCAGTTGGAACTCAACCCGGTCTTCAATGAAAACAGGTCCAGCATTTACATATATTCAATGGTAGAGCCAAAGATATTGCAGTGGAGTGGATGTCAATCAAGCTCAGTTATTCTTAGAGAATACTTTGATCAATACTTTGGCTACACTTCAGCACTTTCGTCTCAGCTATTTGTGAGGTCCTTGTTCTCTTTATCCACCTCGAACTTCCAATTCTTATTCATATATTTATTTAAAGATGTTCGACTCTTGTTAACTTTACATTTCTTTTATTGAGTTTTCCATACGCTTAATTATCAATAACAATTGCATATAATTAAATTCAAAATGTTTTTGTTTTTCGTATGCTGTTTAGTTCCAAGATAATAATAATAATTATTATTATATTATTATTGTAACCGGCATTATTTTATTGCACTCAACTTTCGGCTTGCCTTCGAATCTAATAATTGGTGTGTGTATGTGTGTGTGTGTAAATGTGTATACATATTTTGTGTTGCTCTTGTTTATGTTTAGAATGAATTTTACTACACATCTTTAGCGCACAAGGATAATGAAAAAAAATATAAAAATGTCTAAGCACAATTAATAAATAATAATTAATTACTATTACTTTTGTTGGCATATGTATGTATGTATGTATTTGCTATAAGTGTATAATAATAATCAAACAATAATAATTATTTATGGTTTATTAGTTAATTGAATATTTTTGGATGGCGACATATAAAGACTTGACTTTGGCTCATGCATGCCCAAGTCTATTATTTGAGTTAACAAAATTTGAAATTTTGGGATCTCAGCTAATGCAATTCAATAAATTGATTTAATAATAATTTGACGTATTCGAACATAAAAATACTTTGGGTTACTAACTCTCTTCTTTTTTTTGTTTTTGAAAAATAATTAACTAAATAAAACAAAAAATATTAGAAACTGTCGGCTTAGTTTTGTGAGTGTTTTTTGTTTTTTGTTTGTTGTTGTTGTTGTGTGGTTCTTGTTTTATTTGTTGCAGTTGTTGTTGTTGTTGTTGTTGCAGTTGTTGTTATTGTTTGCTTTTTGCTATTTGGTTTGAGGAGCGAGTGTTTTGATGTTGCTTTTAAATACAGCCAAACTGAATTTCTTGTAGTTGTTGTTGCTGCTTTTTTCAACACTCTGAACAAGTTTGTAATATGCTTGGCAACAGTGGGCAGTTTAAAGCTTGGCGCAGATCTCATTCGTGAACTCGGAGCACTTGGCACGTCCGCCGAGATCGCCAGTTAGATATTTGCCCTCCTTGATGGTCGCAAATGCGGCGCTTTCAATCTTATCGGCATGCGAATTGAGCTCCATGTGGCGCAGCATCATTACAGCGGACAGCAGCAGAGCCGTTGGATTGGCCAGATCCTTGCCAGCAATATCTGGCGCTGTACCGTGCACAGACTCAAACAGAGCACCGTTCAGACCCATATTGCCCGATGGCGTCAGGCCAAGGCCACCAACCAGACCGGCACACATATCAGACAAAATATCGCCGTACAGATTGGGCATAACCTAAAATAGATGAGAAATGATGTGGAATGTAATTATACATTCAGTAGTAGTAGTTGCAGCAATCGCTGTGATCCAACACTTACCAGGACATCGTATTTGGCTGGGTTCTGCACCATGTTCAGGCACACCGTGTCCAAGTATTTCTCCTCGAACTGAATTTCGGGAAACTTCTGCGCCATGTCGCGCACACAACGCAGAAACAGGCCGTCAGACATGCGCCTGCCAGAAAGAGGATGCAATTGTTAGAATCGAATCAAGTGGAAGTGGAAGTCGAGTTCGCTGCTTGAGTGCTTACATAATGTTCGCCTTGTGCACCACAGTCACCTTCTTGCGATTGTTGTTCTTGGCATATTGAAAGGCGTACTCGGCCACACGCTTGGAGGCCTCCTCGGTGATGAGCTTGATGCTCTGCACGACACCATCGACGATCTCGTGCTCGATGCCGGAGTATTCGCCCTCGGTGTTCTCGCGTATGGTGACAACATCGACATTATCGTACAATGTCTTGTAGCCCTCCAGACTGCGGCAGGGACGCACATTGGCATACAGATTGAACTCCTTGCGCAGAGCCAAGTTCAAAGAACGATGGCCTTTGCCAACGGGTGTCATCAGGGGACCTTTCAAGCCGATCTTGTTGGTGTTGACCGAATCGATGGCAGCCTGGGGAATGCCGAATCTGCCATCGGATCCCTGTGTGCCAATTGATTGAAATTTCAATTTATTATTTATGTACATATTTGCATTGCGTTGCCACCCTATTATTATTTTCCAAAATACCAAGTTCAATTTCATTAACCATTATATTATTATATAACTAACTAATTGGGCAGCTGCATACAATCGTTTGAATTTCTATGGCATAACTTTCTTACCAATTAACTTAGTTTCGATAACAAGTTACTTCAATATTGATTGTTGCCTGGCTGGCAACTCTCGCAAATTGAGTGCTAACTGCATTGATTTGAAAACATATGATATATGAGGATATATGCGGGAGGAAATTACTTACACGCACTGGCGTCACATCGACAGCTTCCCACTCGATGGGCACACTGGCGGCAGTGAAAATCTTTTGCACAGCAGCAGAGATCTCTGGGCCAATGCCATCACCGGGTATCAGCGTTACCTTCTTGCCGCTGGACGCATAGCCACGGGTAGCCGCCGGCGTTGTGTTGACCTGCAACAAGAAAAATCAGAAGCAAGAAACCAGTTAACTGTTAATTAAATCAAGAGTTGACAACACACAACACACACACACCCACACAAACACACACACAACAACAACAACAAGTCACGAGACATGCATATTTAACGGTTATCAACATGCCAGATGTCTGATTGGTTACATAAGCGGCATCATCTCGCATGCAGAACGAAGGAGGCGGCAGCGACGGGGGCTACATACATAGCTGCAACCGATTGTCCGGTGCGCGTTTTCCCGTTGTTGAGGTTAGAGCGCGCATCTGGCAAGCCAAGGCAGACAAGTGTTGCCAGCACTTTTTTATGCAACCCGTGCAAAAAATAAAATAAATAGAAATTGAGAAATTTATGAGGGCTCATCACCAACTGATAACTAATAAAAAGTCGTTAGCAAAAACATTTCGATAGGAGAGCCCCTTTCCCTTCGCCGATCCGCGCAGTGGTGCCCCTTCCGCGTGCACTTGTGTGTTATGTAAAAGGAACTTTTGGTTCTACATTTCTTTTGCGATTTGATTTTATAGATGCTCTGTTGCTCCTCTGTTAGGGCAGTTGTTGTCTTTGAATTTGAAGATAAGGCTGCACGAACCTTGGCTTTAAGTGTTGTTCTGGCCAAGGCCGTTGACTTTGGGGTCGCATCACGCGCAGCCCGAAAACCCAATTGCTTGAGCTGCAAATTTTGTTTTTGTTTTTTTTGCGTAATGTGTTGGCAGCATGTTGGTTGGTTTTGTCGGTAGTAGTAGTGGTTGATTGGGTGTTGCAGGGTTTTTTTTAATTGAAAAACAAAATCATAGTGTTAGTTTATCATTTTTTTTCTTTCTTTATTATTAGTTTTGTCCCCCATAAGGCCGCACGTAATCAATGGGATGAGGGAGAGAGGCAAACAAGCGAAGCACAATTTTTGCTTGTGATAACTGGCAAACCGTAGTTAATATTGTTATGCTATTATCCTTTGTATTCTTACAATTTTCTGTATAAATCTAGCAGCCATTGCGTCGCGTTTGATATTTGCACTTCGTTATTGCAAGAATAGAAAAAATTTGACCACTCGCACGTCTGAGACTTCACTTTGCGCCCGCCGTATCGCCACCTAGCGGAAAACTGATGAATGTCGAGCAGAGCAAGCCGATACGCGTTATTATAACCGAGCACGCCTAAAAGCGTTGCCACACTGCTTCGTTTTCACATGCATGGCAATATAATAGTCAGTTTTCTTTTGAGCTTTTAACAGCTTAATTTATTGTCTATTCGCATACAATACACGTGAATAGAAAATCAAAAAAAATGTATACAGAGTTAATGAATATGTATTTAAAGTGTGTTTTTGATTCAAATGGTGTGGCAAGGATTCTACTCAAATTGTACATACAAAATATTGTGGCATCTCAGATTCGATTTTGAGATTATATTGCTGGCATCACCAATCTGAAATGTTATCGAAGCACCTCCTCAAGAATACCGATATTTTCCTTATCAACCCTGCGTGTTACAGCCACAGTTTAAATTAATTTCGGCTCTTGCGTAGAATTTATTCAATATACAGCATAAAGTTGGTGTTAAATATTAAACAGTGTTTAAATAAAAGAATCTGAAATTTTTGGGCACTGTACGGATAACGCAGTTGCATGCAGCGCTTAAGCCACACCAACAATTTACCGACCAACGAAAGACAAAGCTACGCCACGGTCGTACTGGTCAAGTGTGCTGTGAACGGCCAATGCAGAAGTGTCATACTCGAGTTTTTTTTTTCGCGTTCAGTTTAGGTTTTAGTTACCTGCGCGCAACAACCCCGTCGCTGTTAGACGTGATTGCGTCCTGCGTTTTCAAATCCAAAACTCTAATACAAATCGCTGCCAACAAATGAATGCACTAGCAGTCACCTGGAAGTGCTGCGACTTGTAAATTGGCATTTAATTGTGTAAATACATAAGCGAAAGCAGCGGCGTACCCCCGTATTCCTTTTGTGAAGCGCGCGTCTTCTTTTTTGTTTTTTTTTTTGTTGCTGGCTGCTCAACGAAACAGCCACGAGCAACGTTTAAGGTAAGCTGGATGTGATTTAAATGTGGTTTTTTACGTGTTTCAAATGTGCACTTTGCTATATGCATCTCAGCTGCTTTGGCCAACAAACACGCACACACTCTCCCGCCAGCTCACACGCACACAGGCGTGCTCACACGCGTGAATACACGCACGAATACACGCACACACACATATGCATAAATATATATATATATACATGCTATGCACACACACACACACAAATACAAATGTATAACTGTTTGACAGCACACACTACGACTACGGCCGTTAGCGACAAAGTGCACAGCTCATTTGATCAAAGTAGGCGCTCAAAATGCCATTCGCAGCGCCGATTTTCTATTTAATACACAAATTTTTCCTGTCAAAAAGTTTGTGCTTTTGGAATTGACAATTTGCTCGTATATAATTTTTTTTTCGTGCGATCTTGTACAAGAAACAATAATTTAAATACTATTGTTCGCTTTGCGTTTTGCAGTTGCTCCTTCGACTTGGCCGCTTAATTCCTTGACACGCCAACGGTAGCGAGAAACATCAGCACGATGGAGAAGCAAAATAAACGCTCGCAGCTCATACGCGACAAAATGGTGTTGGCCGAGCGCAACACCAGCGACATTGTGCGCAATGGCCGCCGCTCACGTGGACCCAGCCCCAATACGCACGCAAGCGGCGCTGGCAGCGGTGGCACTGGGAATGCTCACAATGCTGCTAGCGGCATAGGAGGCGGCGGCGGTGCCGGTGGTGGCAGCAATTCCACAAATGCCACATCCAATGAAAAGGCGACTGCAACCGTTCCGGTTGGCGGCACACCGGAGAGCTCCGACGATGATAACTGTAAGTATCTATAGATTAAAATACGTAAATCTCATATTGTGGCAATATGACTTACAATTCTATATTTATCACCTATTGATCTCAACGCAGCAACAAAACGAAATGGCAAATCCAAAGCAAAGCAGTCGGAATATGAAGGTAAGTACATATCATCTTCATCCATAAAATATGCATAGTGTACCAGCTTTTGCATTTTTGTTTGCTTTGCCCAGAGAAAATACGCGTTGGACGCGATTATCAGGCGGTGTGTCCGCAGCTGGTGGCTGATGCAGATCGCCGTCAGGAGCACATCAACGAACGCGCACTGTTGGTCTGGTCGCCCACCAAGGAGATACCTGACGCGAAATGTAGGTGCAATATGGGAAATTTTAAGTCGTCGAATACTAATTGCAAGTTTTAACTTTAGTGGAGGAATACATTTCGGTGGCCAAGGAGAAGTATGGCTATAACGGTGAACAGGCGTTAGGCATGCTCTTCTGGCACAAGCACGATCTGGAGCGTGCGGTCATGGATTTGGCCAATTTTACGCCGTTTCCCGATGAGTGGACTATCGAGGATAAAGTGCTCTTCGAGCAGGCATTTCAGTTTCATGGCAAAAGTTTCCATCGCATACGCCAGATGGTAAGCTATAATTATACGATGATTGATCAAGTTGAAGCGTGTCTCTAATCTCACAAATTGTACCTGTTTCATTTATAGCTGCCAGACAAATCAATAGCCAGTTTGGTTAAATACTATTATTCGTGGAAGAAAACGCGTCATCGCAGCAGCGCTATGGACCGCCAAGAGAAAATGATAAAGGCTGCAGTTAAAGAGGGCTCCGAGAATGGCAGCGAAGTGGGCAGCAATGAGGAATCTGATAATGATGATAAGGTAATTATCATTTAAAACTTAGAGCTCAACAAACACCGACAAAGCAAGACTCCACTCCTCACCTCTATTCACAAATACTTGTGCATATGCATATACACAGACATACACTCCCCATCACACATAAATCATCATCAGCTCTATCCCGTACATGAATAAGTAATACATACCTTGAGATCTTTCCTTACACTCATCCAGCTATTAAGACTCCCATACACACGCTCACAAGCATACACACGCACACAATCAAAAAAATAAAATCAAAACACATTCACACACACTACCACTCCCACGCACATAATCACACACACGCACACAATGAAACACACCCACACAATCAAACAGACCGATAATGTAACAAGGTAGCAAAAAAGAAAGGATGGCTCTCCTTTCAGTTAGTTCTACGCACACACGTACACTTTATTCATACAAAAAATGGGTCGGGTATATTTGCATATATGGGCATATCGGTTCCACTGAACGAAAGAATCGTTGACTGATTAATAACAGATCTTAAATGTAAGGAGTAATTCATTATTCATTCATATATACTTTGGAGGTAATAAATAGACAGCAATAGGTTTTTATTGAACGTATCCGTTTTCACTTAAATAGGAAACTCGATAAGTCAGCTGAGCCAAAGTTACGTTAGAATTGTAATTATTTTTAGGTATACATAGAATCATAACATATGTATAAAGTCATCGAATGATTACAAATATGTCTCGCGGTGTCTTCTAGCTTACTTTTATTTTTTAAGTTACCCAAATTGGGAAATCTCTTGGGATATGCAACATCATTTGTTGTGCAGCGTAGTGTCGTGGAATGTGTAGCTTAGTTGCGGGGTTCAAGCCCATGTGATCGTTATATATGTAGATGTATAAATCTGATTCGTTATTCTTTCAGATAATCGCCGTGCGTGCATACATCTCATAAAAACTTAAAGCATATAAGCACCCCACACGAAACACATACCACACAACACCACACCAAACAACCATACACTTAACACATGCATACATGAAGAACTGTAGCCAAAAGCAAATCATTGACCAGCATCTTTAAGATTTACCTATACATCAAGAAAAACTATGTATTTAATATTTGATCGTACATTTTTCGGACATTCACTTTTTTTTGTCTATTTATTTTACTTTATGACCATATAGAATGAATTGCGAGCAAAAAATCAGGGGGACTTTAGACGTAAGGCAAATAGACTTTTTATTTATACAGATTATTTATACAGATTATATATATATATATATAAAATGCAAAGTACTTAGTAGTACTTTTATTTATTTTTTTTACTAAATATAAGTTATGTGCCAAATTAGTATATAGTAAATACAATCTAGTAATTTATATACAAATCAAATATTAATTTATAAAAGCATTAAATTAAAAGTATTAAAGTTAAACTAAACTAAACGAAACAAAGCACAAAAAGCATATCCAAAATGATATATACATACAGTAATAGTTATGATATATATATAGAAGTCTATAACTCAGACAGAAACAATGGATATCACGTTGATAATAATGATAAATATTATTCATGATAATGCCGATGATAATCACACACTTAATGCTAATAAATTTCATATATTGTTTGCAAGAAGATTAAACAAAAAAGAAAATTAACATTTAATTATATTATATTATGTTTCTTATTCATAAGCCTCAGGGATCAAATCTAGCCAAAGAAGAAACAACAAATGTTATAAAAATTATTTTCGTACATTCCTTCATTTGGTCTTTTGGTTCGATTTGGGTTATGTCAATTTGTCAGAGAAGAGCATATGGGCAGTAGTTCAATACCTAACCGCACACATGTCGTCTACAATGAATCGCGTTCAGCCTGATACAATTACTACTTTGTAACACTAAAGTTCAAATATGTACTATATTCACCCAATACCACATACATACACTCACACACATCACACACTACTCCTCACATGCTACCCGTAATTTCCCAAGCACTTAGTTAACTGTTTTAACTTTTAATTAATAATTGATAATCTTATAATATACACTTACACCATATGTGGCATTCATGTTGCATATGTGGGATATGTTTAGTTTTATTATTATTGTTATTTTTGGTTTGTTCCCCGATTTTGTTTAGTTTGCAATTTAACATATTTTTTTTACCACCTTTTTATTAGTTTTCCATTTCGATTTTGGTCTTGATTCGTTACTCGTTACAATTTTACTCGCTACAATTACTCGTTGTTCATTGGCAAAAAAAACTAACACGATGCAATTGGCCTTTCCACTGACTCGTTGCGTCCTCATCGTTGTGCGAGTAATACTCGTTACTTTTTCAAGCTAAACTCAGGCTAACTTTCCTAGTTTTATTGGATCTAAAGTGGAATACTTTTTTCTTTTAAGACATCCTTAAGAGACAGTGTGAGAGAGAAAGAGAGAGAGAGAGCAACACAGTGAGAGAGAGAGAGAGAGAGAGAGAGATAGGGAGACAAAAATTTGCCATATGAATCTGGTATATGTATGTATGTATGTGCGTACACATGTTTATGCATGCATGTATGTATACAGGATAGATATATATATGAATGTGTTCATAAGTACGATGTTTTGAGTTTCTTTCAGTGTAGAACATTTGGATCATTAGTCACAAAACAAGCGAAAATATGTCCTTTTCGAATTTTGAAAACGTACAACACACACACAGACGCATATATATACACATATTTATATACATTCACACACACACACACTCCACAAATACACATGCCACAATGCATACACTTATGCGCTTCGCAATCGAAAAAGCATCAAAGCGAGTTTGATAAAGAAAAAAAAAACAAAAAGAAAAAATGTCAAGATAAGCAACGAAGAAGAAGCAGCACATGTAGAGAGTTGCATTTTGTTTGATCTTCGTTTGGGGTTTGTTGCAAGCGTTTTGGTTGACGGAGGGGTGGGGTTTGGTTAGGGTGAGCTGGCATGTTTAATGTGCGGGGACTTCAACAGCAGAAACAACTACAACAGCATCAACAACAACTAAAATTACAACTACAACTACAACTACAACTACCTCTTAAGTGTTACCTAGTCAACTAAAGCAAAAACCAACAACTGTTTTTTTTCTCTTCTCTTTGCATTTAATGTCACACAACAATAAACAAAATTTCGTAAAATATCCGTCTGAAACTGACGTATAAACTACCGAATTTAATTCGTAACAACATAACGTACAATCCACAAAAAAAACCAAAAAAAAAAATGTATATATATATATATATATATATACATATATATACATGTATATAATATATTTATATGTATATATATATATGTATATTCGCTTGCTGCTACTGCTATTTGCGACTGCGTTGGCATGTTTAACCAACTTATCCACCATGATCCCCAACAAAACCCACAACAACAATAATGACGACAACAATTATTTCGGTTGGGCAGAGGGCGAACAACAACAATTCGACGACAAACAACAACAACAGCAACAACAATACTACAAATAACAACAACAATGGCAGCAGCCCCACTTCTGGAACGCCTGGAAGCAATGGAAGTGGCACAAACAGCAGCAGTGCAACAACTCCAGAAACTAACAACAGCAACAATAACGGCGGCGTTGGCAGCAGCAGCAGTAATAATAGCAACACCAACAGCAACAGTAACAGCAACGATCTGGATACGGAGCTGTGCATTTATAGAAATTCGATGGGCGATGATATGCTTGGATATACTTTGACTGGCTTTAGTCTGCAATACGATAATGATGATATTGAGAATGATAATATCGCTGGCAACGAGAATGGCAATAGTAATACCAACAACAACAACAACAATGGCAGCAACAATCGACGCGTTGTTGTGGGCGGTTTCTGCAAGAATTGCAATGTTGTCTGCTACATTTTGTACGATTCGCCATTGGGGCGCATGTGTAAAAGTTGTCACACGCATTGGAGGTAGATATTCCTATATTCCAATATATGTTAAATAACACAAAAAAAAAAAAAAAAATTCTACAAAATGAGCTAAATATGTTGTTACAATCTCAAAGCTAATGCTAAGTTTTTCTCTCTCTCTCTCTCTCCCATTTTTTCTCTCCCTGAACCCGTACAAAAAACCGAAAAAACCAACCAAAAAATGAATACAAAAAAAATAAAACAAAAAAAAAATAAAACAAAAATGTTGCATTACCTGTTGACCAACAATATGTCTAACTACAAATCAAATACACACACACACACACACACACATGGCGTAACCAAAAAAAACAACAAAAAAACACAAACATACATACATACATACATACACATGCATACATACATACATACATGCATACATACATACATACATACATACATGCATACATACATACATACATACATACATACATACACACATGCATACCTACATACATTCACAACATACTCATTGGTTTGCAATATTTTCTGTTGCTTGTGTGACCCATCTCGAGTCTCCGTCCCGCGTCCTCGTTTCGTTCCCTCCTGCATCGCTTTCATTCGCTGCTTTGACACAGACGTACTGGCAATCGGCGTCCCATCTCCGGCCCGGATAGCATTGCACTTACAAAACGTTCCACACACACAAGCGCCGCTGCTGCCGCGGCAGCTGATCGCTCCAAGCGCAAACCGCCACGCGGCATGTATATCAACCACGATGATCTCACCGCCTTGGCCGGCTGCAAAAATCCATTAGAATATTTAGCCGAAGGCGATCGTAGAGTTGCCTCCCTTATGGCCGAAGTAAGAAACTCTTCTGTAATCCTTAATCCATTCCCATCATCTATTTGTTTGTTTGTACTTGCTTCCTTGCTTGGTCCAATCACGATTGTAAATGAGAGATTCCAAATTTCACAAGCTAAAATGTCGTCTGCCCCAAGCTTAGTCAAAGTCGTACAAATATTGGTTCAGTGTTATGTGCTATGGTGTTTTATGTGTTGTTTTCTCTCAGCTTAGTTGTCCTTTTTAAGTTTTAGAATCCTTATTAGGCTCTACTCTTCAATTTGAATATCTGGAACTGGTACAGTAGCCGATTCGGGAGTGTAACTTCAGTGTTAGTTTTTCCTATTCTTTTGAGAAACTTATTATCGTAACTTAAATCTGAAAAAAATGGTTATTTTATATTTGAAATAATTTGCTGTTCAGTTTCAGCTTTTGAGCATTTGTTTTTCTTTAGCTCGATTAGATGAAAATTTGATAGATGATTTCAAATTGAATTCGGAAACAGTGAAATTGTCAACCAGGCTTGGATTGCATGTGTTTCTTTTATAGTGGCTGTTGTACATACATACACACACTCATGCACACACTCATACACACACACACACACACACACACACACACACACACACACACACAAACATCTACTCACACATGCATACATACACAATATACGCATAAAATATCACACACACACCAGCGAGACAATCGACTCACTGACCCGACTCGACCCAATTGCAGATACAGAAGAATAGGCAATCGATGGAACAGTTGGATAAGGACTGCAGCGATGTTAATCCAGATGAGGGAGCAGGAGGAGGAGGCGTTGGTGGCGGCGGTGCTGCCACTGCTGCTGCGACCATCAACACGGTTGCCAACACTGAAGCAGCCGCTTATCAACCCCGCATTTCGGCCCGTTGGACACCAAATGAGATTACAGTGGCGCGTTTCGCGTTGCGCGACTTCGGCAAAAACTTTGCGGTACGTAGTGCACTAATCTGAAGCCAGACTTATGCTACAATCCTAATTCTATGTTGTCGTTTTAGATGATAGCCAAAGTGGTGGCCACAAAGACGGAGTCGCATGTGCGCACTTTTTATATCAACAATCGCAGACGCTACAATCTTGATCAGATTATTAAGGAGTACGAAGCGAATGCGTCCACCAAGGCGGAAGAGTCGAACGTCGAGGAGGGTAGCGATGCTCCAACTGCAGTTGCTGTACCTGCAACTGCAACTGTAGGTGCAACTGCTGCTGCTGCTGCCAATGCGGTGGCTGGTGCCAATGCCAATGTGGGTGCAGTGGAAGGTGCTGCGGTTGTGGCCGTCAAATCGGCAGCCAACAACGATGCTAGCGAACCCAGCAGCCAAGAGTTGTCCAAGAAGGAGGAGGCAGCAACAGTATCTGTGTCGTCATCACCAACAACATCATCATCATCATCATCAAATGCCAGCACAAAGAAGAAGCCAGAACTGCTGAATGCCGCAGCAACAACCGCTGCGCCGAAGACAAGCGAGTGTGCCACTGCTGCAACAGTAATTACTCCAATTGCTTCTGCTGCTGGGAATGCCAATGACGCTGCAGCAGCATCTGGTAACGAATCAGTGGCGGCGTTTGCCAACGCTCCAACCATTACCATTGTGGATGAGTCAGATACGGCGACCAGCCTCAGCAGCGATCTCGCCAACAGCTGCAGCAACACCAAGCCGGAAAAAGCTGGCAATGCCAATTCGGGCTCATCGGGCATTAGCAGCACTACGAGCAGCAACGCACCAGCCAAAGCACCATCGACGAATAACAATCACAACGATGCTGACAGCGAAGAGTCGTCCGCTTCGATTAAGCGTGACAATTCCCAATTGGTAAGTTAACAAACACCAAAATCGGTGTCAATTTATTCGTTGCAAATCACTCGCTGACACTTCCATTTAACCCTGAAGGACACTATCGAAATGCCACCAGCCAAAAAAGTGGCGCTAACTGTCAGCGCCGAGTTCCTTGCTAAGTGAGAGGTGCACCCTGCTCGGCCCGAGGATTACTGAGCTGGTCTGGTCACAGGCGATATATCGCACAACGATATATCTACATCTATCTCCAACTATCGTTATATCTGCTAGCCGTTAATCCCAAAGGTTATTGTGTGTGGCTACATTTTTTTAGACTATTTTTTTTTTAGCTGCCCAAGAACTCTACTCTTAATTTTTATTTTAAGGACTTTAAGGAGACTTATCTGATGGCACACACTCATACACACAAATACGCAAACATGCAAACATGCAAACATGCAAACATTGATAGATTTGGTTAATTAGTGGATTGTATATTTATATTGCCTCTAATCTTTTTTTCTACTTAGCCATTTGAACAGGGACCGTAATAATTATAAGTTTTATTATAAATATCACAACTTAATGATTATTTTTTACACACATATAATGATTTTTTTTTGAGTTTTACGCATGCATATTTCAGACATATTTATGAAAAATAACTTATTTTAGAAAAAATGCAAAACGGATTTTTATAATTTTAGTTTTTTTTTTAAATTTTTTGGTCTCTAGAAAAATAGTAATGCCCTGAGTTGTTTTCGTAAAAATCAAAATATAATCATTATTACTTTTACACAAAGATCAGAGAAATGATAAATTTGTTTGGATACACGAAGATTATGCAATATTCAATTATTACAAATAATCATTACTTACGGTTCCTACGTTTAAAATATGCATTCTACCATATGTTTAACATTTCACGTCTTCATACGTTGATTTGGGGTGCATTTAACAATGATGAATACTAGTTGATAAACCGTTTTTTTTTTAGAACATCACAATCGCACGATAAGATATAGACCTGAGAGTAGTCTAACCCTTAATCGACTAGATTCTGATTTTCTTCTCTTTTTTAATTCCATATATATATATATATATATATATATGTTTACAAATTAAGATATTGCTATTAACTATAGAATGGAAATTAGCAATTTCAGGCGTTTCAAGTTTGGAGGAATGTCTTTTAATTTGACACACATGGACAAGAAAGATAGATAGACAGACAGACAGATACACAAATGGTAGCAAGCAGCAGATCCATTGCAGTCATAACACAAAAACAAACAACAAAAACAACGACAAAAACAAGAACAAGAACAGACAGGCAACGGCAGTAGAGAAAGAGTTACTACTACAAATTATGTATTTAATAAATATAATATTAATATTAATATAATGAAAACATTCAGCATTCAGCAGAAGTGAATACTGTATGATTATGAAGTGTTATACCTAAAACTCACACATCCAACAACTTTTTTTTTCTTGCTGTAATTTAGCATAAATATATAAATGTATGTATGTACGTTTGGGTAACGCTTGTGAACAACAACAACAACAAAACACTCACACACACACACACTCACACACACTCACACTCGCACACACAAAACAATAACACACTCCACAGAGCATGACGGGTGTTTATTATGGTACAATTTTCTTATATGAATGTATGATATATTAATTTAATTTTTTTTTAGAACTTTTAGATCATTATTTTTTGTTTATTTTTCTTTGTTTCATAAAAATTATATACATATACACACACACACAAAATTGTATACAACAAGCGAAAAACCCGTCGAAAAACATAAATAAAAACATAAAAATATTATAATTAATAGATGTTTGCGCATTTTCATTACAAATTACAATAAATAATAACGAGTTGTGCCACTCGCAATAATCACGAACAAAAGTAACGAGAGACATCCGTTAGATAAAGAATTCTAATTAATGTTCCGTTACTCGACGCGAGCAAGAGTGCCTAAGAGTAAGCTTTTAGGGAGGAATGCGTGCTTCGAGTTGATCTGCAATTCTGTAAAAAAGTCAACAACAAAGAACTATAAATTGGATTGGATGTCTGCTGTGATCTTAATATTGGCCAAAGATGAAGTGGCGACACAGCGCCCCGCTGCTCACCGTCACCATGGGCAGTTTGTCTAACTCAATGTCATCGCTGCCAAATCGTTCCAACGGACCGACAGACAACTGCGAGGAGCTGATGCCACTAGATATGCCCAGCGGTCATTCTCAAAGTCACCGATCGGTTTGGTCATGTAACATACGGGCGTTCAGGTTTACGGCATTGAGTACACTTACGGGGGCCACATCCATTCCAATTCCGGCATCTTTGAGCTGCAGCCGTGTAGCGCTGAGCAGGAGGCTCGCCCAGCTCCAGCTCTCCATTATCGGGAGAGCATACAGCTGGGCCATACGCTATACAGTCGCAACGAGGGGGCAATTGGGCCGGCAGTTCACGGGCAACATCTACCATCTGACCAGAACTAATTGTAGCCACTTCTCGGATGCAATGACTAGATTTATCTGTGGCCGTCAAATACCCAATTGGATCAATCGTTTGGCCTACTTTGTGAGCTGCGTGCCATTCCTCGTGCATTGCCTGCCGGCCGACTGGCTCCCACCCATCTAGATGGATAGACCCCAAAACAAACAAACAGACCGACAGACAGACAGACACGTTGTGGGCGGGGCATCTCTCGCATTGACAGTGGGCGGAGACAGGCACAGTGTCAGAGACAGAGACAGAGAGCAACACAGCCACAAATTGATTTTTCTTTTACTTTGTTTGCTTTTTGGGGGAAGGGCATATCAGGCAAATGTTGTTGTTGTTGTTGTTGCTTTTTGTTATTTTTTTGCATTTCGTTTTAACGAGTATATCGATTGCCAACGATTGAACGCGCACGTGTGCACTTACATACATGTATGTAGCTAAGGAAATCCACGATGAGATGAGACAAATAACATAAATATGCATATGTACATCGATATTGACAATTTAAATCGGATAAATCATAGAACAACAACTTCAGTCTTTGCCTTCTATAACTCAACCATTTTAGAGTAAAATTCATTAATAGTTTGAACTAATTTAAGTTGGAAGTATAATCATAAATGTTTTATTTTCATCATTTATAAACCATATATATAAATCATGAATGTTCTTTATGTTGACAGCTCGAATACTGTTCAATATATATGTGCGCAGACTTTTATTAAAGTTACTTACCTCGGTAGCCCTTAATATTTATTTATGACTTTAAATATGCCAGCTCTCGTATGGCTTACAATCCAAGTAGATGTCAAAATATACAAAACAAATTCTTGATTACTTATGTAGGCATAAAATACACTTAGATCCCTTTTGGGCGGCAACGGAGAATTTGCTGAGGTCTGCACTAGTCAGATTTCACAAGCATGTTATTGTTGCCGTTGATCGTGTAGTGTTTATGTCGGCAGATCGTAGAAGAAATACAGTTCAAAGATTTTTGTCGAGATTGCAAAGATTTAAACACCCTTGCAAAAGCGGTTTAGCCTGCGATCTGGGCTTCAAAACTTACCCAGAAAATAAAAAGAACTGCGGGCTGTTGAACCTATACAACTATTAATCTGATAAGCATTTCAGCCTAATTCAGATAAAATTAGTGTATCACAAAAAGAAATTTATAAAAAAAACTTAAGATAATAATAAATATACCTGTAATGATAAAAATTTGTTCATTTTTTTTTATTAGTTTTATTTATTTTTCATTTTGCTGTTTTTTGGCATAATTTGTTAAACATGTTTTTTGTTTTTCGTATTTAAATATATATAGTTTATGTAATTTTTTCATATTTTTGTTGTTGTTATATTTAATTTTTGTATTTGTTGCGGTCATTTTGGTTTTATGCTTTCATTTATTTAAATTTAGTTTTCGTTTTAGTGTTCGTTTTTATTTATAATTAATTATTAAATTTAACTCTCGCTTATGCATTGCTTAGCTAAAAAAAATCCACTTATAATTAGTTACACAAGTTTAAATAGTTTCGAATGATGTTTTTGGATAGCCATTGTAATTGCTGCGGTTGTTGGGTTGTTGAGTTGTTGAGTTGTTGGGTTGTTGAGTTGTTGAGTTGTTGAGTTGTTGGATTGATTGATTGGTTGATGTCACTCTCTTTCTCGCTACCTTTGTCGATGTGGTCTCGCCAGTTATGACAACGACGAATATTCGTATAATAAAGTAACGAGTAGCGAGTAGCTTAAACTAGTTGCATTTGGATATTATTTATGAAGCTGTAGCGAGCGACTATTGCCGACAAACGAGTGGCGTGTTTAAGAATTTAAGAACAACTGAAATTACCTTACTTATGGAGACTGTAGCTGAATGAATTAGTGGTGAATGTTTTGGGTGTGTAGAGCTCTATATCTATATGTTATTAACAATCTCTGTCTTATACTAGGCGTTGTCCCATAAACTTTTTTTTTTTGTGTTTTTTTTTTGTGTTTTTTTTTGTGTATTTTTTTTTTTTTAATATTGTGTAGTATACATAGGGTATGTGTGCTTGTGCATATCATACAATACTTGTTAGTTTTGCCTTTGGTTTTTGTTTTTGTTTTTATAATGTCACGCTAAAATCTCAATACACAATTCGCTTAGTTGCTATGACTAGTTGACTATTACAATACGCTTAAGTACGACTTTGCATTAGTTTAAAGGTTTTGTTTTTGGCAAAAAAAAAAAAAAAAATTATTACACAGAAAAATATCAACAAGTCTTAAAAGTACATGTTAATTATATGCATATATATGTAAATATATATATACATATATATATATATAAATATATTTATATACATATATATATATATATATATTTATATATAAATATGTGACACACAAGTAAATTAGAGTACTTGACGTTCAATAGCTTAAGTATTTTCACTCACACATGCAGGCACACACACACACACACACACACACACACACAGACACACACACACACACACACCCATACAGGCAATTGATAGTTGATACATACATGAGGAATAGTTCTAAATACATACAGATACAGATTTATAGCTATGCCTAACTAAGTATATGTACTATATGCATATATATATATATATATTTAAGTATACATTACTATGTGTAGTATATACTTTATGTGTAGCTGCTGCCCATTTGACGCACTCGCTCTTAAAAGATCGCACTCCAAAGGTGCCAGATTGATTTGAGATCTTTTAAAAGAAGTCGTCAAAGGTTTTTGATTATGTTTGGTATTGCAGCATCGGTGCCGATAAGTTCGGATGATGCGAGCTATTCATGCGCAATGCGGATAGGCTTTTATTATACCATTCATCCTCCGGTGACATGCCTGCTCATATGTAAGGTTCCAAAGAGAAAAAGAGACACAGATAAAGAGAGAGAGAGAGAGAGAGAGAGAGAGAGAGAGGGAAACGGGAGATTAGCTCAAGTGTAGATTGAATCAACATTTTTTTTTTTGTCATTCCTATGCATATGTACATTTTGGAAATTATTAAAGATTTCCGTGCTGCGGAAATTCACTACATAAACAAAAATCTCTGTGTAGGACACACAGGATGTGCTAATATTACTGGACATGAGAGACACGAGCCAAAAGACTTGAGAAACTTGTCTTGACTTGGTTTTCGTCTTGCTTGGCCGGAAATTCATTTGCTGAATTTTCATTCGTCGTCGCCTTTTGCACAACAATTTCCCATTCTACAACTGCCTACATTTTGTCCCTTCACGTCATAATATCCGGCTAAATTGGGTCTGTACTAAGCCATCTTTTGTTGTTATCATTATTATTAAATATACAAAAGGGTATAGTTGCCATGAGCAATAATTGTTTATCTGTCAGGTTTTGTTTATGGCTTCTGTTGATAAATTTGATGAGACAGAGGCAGAAGCCGAGACGGCGCCTCTCAGCTGAATAAATGCAGCCGACAATCATAACAATCAGCAGGAAGTTTACACATCATTTTCCAGTCTGAGCCATCAGATACATCAGATATAAACATCACATACATGTACATATATGCACGTAACCTGAGCAACAACAAAATTCACATAGACTAAGGGTATGCTCAAATTTGCATTGACTTACAGTGGTTTCGATTTAAATTTATGAATTATATATGCAATTCGCATAGAATCGGATATAATCCAATAAAAAAACCTTCCAGAGTCCTTCTGCCTTCTACCTATCGATCATCACATTCATTTGCACCGAGTATCCTTTTTTTTATAAAACCATAGATTCTTTTGGTTTGATTCATCTAAATGTCATAAGTTATCACTGATCACCCCCAAGTCCTACATTAATTGCGTTATAGGCTTCGTCCAGCTGAAAATTACTTTACGCCGAATATATACGAATATATAAGTTTCATCAAGATAGCTTTAAGATTAGTCTGCGCATAAGACTATGAAATTCGGGTGCTCGGACAAATCTATCACAACTCGGCTAGTGATGCTGATCAAGAATATATACAGCTGATGGGTACTCTGCATGGGTATGGAATAAAAAGTTATTCAACAACTGAACAAAATTGAAGAGAAACAAATGAGAGCACCAGCGTGCACCATACGAAATCAAAATAAAGATTTGTCACAGCACCCAAATAAGAGAACGCCTCAAAGAGAAACATATTGAGCAGAGTGAGAAAGTTGATTGCTTAAGTCAACCACAAAGAGAGTCAAGAGGAACTTGTGAATTCTCTTTGAGCCACTCAGTAGACGAAGCTGGACCCACAATGCGCATGCTCAAGCCAAGCATTAAGCCAAGAGCCCAAAAGCCCCCGTGTGGAATACAAGCTTGAGTGAAAGCTCCTCCTGCCGATCGTGGCAGCATTTAAAAGGCGCATAGCGCAAGCTTCGAAATTAGTTTGTGGCAAGTGGCGCTCGAAATTAAACACGTCCTAAGTGCAGTGAGAGATCAGAGCAAATTGAGTGCTTGAAATAGTATGTGATTTTGTATTTATTTAGTGAACTTACCCATCGAGTCTTGACGCACGCCCACGGAGCCCATATTCGTGCTGTGCGCCATTGAGAATGGCTGCGTCATGCCAGGATATGAGGAAGCGCCCATTTGGAAGAGATCCTGCAGTGCAAAACGGCGTAAGTTATCCACATTACAAATGTGTGTGTTTGGCTTAATTTACCTGTGGATAGCGATTCATGGTGTTGTGGTGTGGATAGGGCTGATAGCCACGGGACACGCTGTAGCCTTGAATGTTCCGCATCATGCCGTTGCACGATGGGATCACAGATGGTGCCAATGCCTTTTGCAGCTGCTTCTCCTGCTTGCGGTATTTGGCTCGTCGATTCTGAAACCAAACCTGCAACAACAAGAAAAGTGTAAGAGATAAGGAGAAATGTTCATCAATTAAAGCTTTGCCGGACCTTTAAGTTGTTTAAATTAGCCAAACGTTCCTCACCCAAAAAAATAAAATAAAAGTAAGGCAGAAAAAAAATGTCACTTTGAAAAACTCTTGCGAGGGTAAAAAACACAGTTCGCAGCAGAGAGGAGAGTGGAGGAGGATGGAAAGCGGATGATGAAGGAAAAAGGCAATGGCAAACTGTAAGAACTCGGCGCACCCCTCCTCCTCTCCCAACCCCTACCCCTGCCGTGCATTATACTGCTTGCCCCATACTGGGGGCGTTCAAGTCTGTCGACGTCGTCGTCATCGTCTTATGAGTGAAAAAATCTACAAAATTGAAATTGAAAATAAGTTGACGACGCTGTTTGTAAGCGAAACATCGACGGAAGTATGTGTGTGTGTGTGTGTGTGCGGGTGTGTGCGGGTGTATGTGTGTGTGTGTGAGTGTGCTGCTTAGACATTATTAAAGATGGTCCTCACGATTGCGACTTGGATGCAAGAGTGCGGGCTGCTGGCTGCTGGCTGCTGGCTGCTTGGGTCCTGCGTCTTGATGGCAAAAAGAAATTGCCAAGATGAAAGCCAGCGCCAGGCATAGACAACATGCAGTGGGGGGAGGGGTGGGCGGGTTGGCTAGAGGCTTTCCTGGGTTGGGGGATGTGTAAAAATTTCCGACATTTTGAAAGCTGCTCAGCTTGCTTTGAGTTACTTACAAGGCAGCGAGCGCCCCGTAATGGCGGCCCAGACAAGTCCACAGGGGGTGAGGATGAGGATGGGCCAGGGGGTAGTTTGTGTGGGTGGATCGGTTGGTGTGAGGTGGAGTGTTGCGAGTGGTGGTTTGGTTTGCTTTTACTGGGGCCAAAGGCAGTCAGACATCTTCCCCCTCATCGTCGTCGTTTCTTGGACGTCTTTGGCATTTTTCTTGTATTTATTTTATCATTATTATTATCTTTGTCCATGGCTATGTGTGTGCAACTCTCTGTGTAGGCGTGTGTGTATGTGTGTGTGTTGGTTTTAATGAAAAATACAAGCTTGCTAGCAGTCAGGCAGGCAGTCGGGCAGGCAGTCGGGCAGGCAGTCGGGCTCTTTGGCCCCTGCCCCTCTCTGCTTTGGGGGTTGTTTTCTGAGCCCACTTGATGGCTCGTTCGGTTTCATTTGGTTGGCTGCCAGCATAAAAATGCCAGCCCAGAGTACACCACGTTTATGTGTGTGTGTGTGTGTATGTGTGTGTGTTAAAAATGCTCTTAACCATCAGCTATGAGATGTTTGTTGGAGGGTTGAAATTGCTGAAACGTTGTCCCTGGTCTGCCTGTATACTTCTCAGTTTGTCTATCCAGTCACTGTATATTGCTGTGTGTGCGTGTGGGTGTGTGTGTGTGTGTGTGTGTGGGGGCGGAGTAACTCAATTAAGGATCCATTTGATGGCGCACACACACACCTACAAATAGATGCACATACAAAAAAAAAAAAGAAGAAAAAATGTAAAAACAAATTTAAAAATCGAGCGCTTTGAGATGCCCTACAATATATGTACATACATATACTCGTATGCTATGCCATCGATGCTAAATTGCTTTAGTATATCTGAAAGTACTCGAAGTGCAAAGTTCAGACGGATTTCAATATTAATCAAAATATATATTTAATTATTCATGTCTGATGTATTTTCATTTTGCATTTGCAAAACAATTTAGTCATTAAATGTTTTGTTTTTCTCTTTCGATTTGACATACAGAGAATACTAATTAATATATATTCATATTCATATTGAGTATTGGACATTAAATACTTTACATATCGATCTGTTAACATCATTTTCGAATATTTTTTTGGTTTTTTATTGTTTGCTTCTCGCTGCTGCGGATAATGTGGTCAATCTAAATAAGCAGGCAGCTTAACTAATTAGATGAATTATTACTACGAATAACCATGCATTTAAAATATACACAAACACACACACACACACACATACACCCGCACACACACACACACACAGACACATACACTTACAGTTGTTGCTGCTGCGACGGAAATATGAAAATTAAACGTATTCAAATTTAATTTACGTTCAACATTTAATCAAATTTTGACCCGCACAACGTTCAGTGCAATGTTTTGTGCTTTGGTTTTTTCAATTCAGCCTCGTTTAGGGTTTTTAGCCTAATTGTTGTTGTTGTTGTACTCCTTTGGTCTTGTTGCTGTTGTTGTTGTTGTTGTTGTTGCATTCAAGTTAGCTCAACATTTGGCTAAATGTTTGCGGTGCGTTGACCTACAATGAAGCAGCCAAACTATACTAATCTAATTGCTATTGTGTTTCACATACACGTACCATAAATAGCTAAGCGGCAAGCGGCAAGCGGCAAGCGGCAAGCGGCAAATGGCAAATGCTCGATTAGCTCATTTTTGGAGTTTAACCTTTGTTACTTTTCCAATTTCAATGATATTCTTGCTATGTGTGCAATCTGGTTATCTTTAATTCTTTTCAGTGTATCAAGCCTTCTTTTTAATTATTTCAACTCCACTTATATCATATTTCCTATACATAACTTTCGATATCTATGTCTATATAGTAACTGCCAGCTTTATCCAACTGTGAGTCTTTTGAATTACTTTGTTATATGTCTGGGAAAATCGTTTTGCTAATTATTAAGTTAAATTTATTCTAATTGTATTCATTCTCTCTCGCTCTCTCTCGCTCTCTCTCTCTCTCTCTCTTTCTGTATCATTCAATACATTTTCTTGTAGATTCCCTTATGTGTTAGAAATTTTAAAACTTTTTTAGGTCATTTCTAGTATACGAGACTAATATTGTTCGATCCTAAATCTGGAACGCATGTTAGGCTAATATAATTAATCTAAAGCATTCTTTTTTCTTACCAAATTCAATGTCTGCTTCTATTTTCGCAATGTCATCTTTCGTCTCCATGATTAAATAACATTTTTAGTAACTTTTAGTCGTGCAAAGTTTCCATTCTCAAGGACAATTGCTGAAGCAATCTTTACGCCCCGTTTTTCTGCCGTTGACTTTGCAACTCTTTAATCATTCACTTTTCAACCGGCTGCAATTGTAATTGATTCAAAAATGTACAAAAGTTAATAGCTACTAGTTAAACGGAATCCATTTGTACACTTTTATTGTTTATTTATTGGCGCACATCGAACAATTTAACTTGCCACAAAGCTGCATGTCGCTTTTTACGCAGAAAAAAGTATCTTTTGCGAATCGAGAGAAGAGTTCGGCTTTTGAGCAATCAAATTGTAATACAATATGCGAGCGAACAAAAATCGCACTTTATAATAATAACAACAACGCTTACCAGATGTTCGAGCTGACCGATTTTGTTTGCCTGATTTTTGAGATAGTAAACGAAAATTGAATGACTTCTTCAATCTAAACAAAGCACATTAGATGCTGACTCCCTTTGTCAATACTCTGTCGATGTACTAATGGGCTTCCCCTGTAGATTAATTAGGCATCTAGATATCATTCATTTGGGAAGCTATATTAGTTCTAATATTTTCATTTAGCATATTGATTCTTCGAATTGTAGTTTTAAGCGATTCTTCTTCTTATGACTTGATAAGCAAAAATGTTTTTCATACAAGAACTCATCTTTCAACCGATTGACAGCTATGTATATGATATGATATATAATCTGTTGCAAACGGGTCCAACATAAATGCTGCCGATGCATGCAGCGTGTCATCAGAGACAAGAATATATGACATTATAAATTGTTCGACAAAATTATGGTACTCTATATAAGGATATAATGATGGTTTCGACTTTGAACTCAATGTTTATACAATTTTATTTCCCATATTCGTTCTCTGTCTCTGGATTCGTTTTCCGAATATATTTTAGCTGATCCATCTATGAGTACAAATTAAAATAGTACATGATTAAGTTCTAGTTGGTTATCCCACAATAATACCTAAATAAACTGAACGAAAGTAATTGGTGGAAAATATGCTTAATTAAGGCATCAAGCATTCGTTATTCACATTCACCATTCACCATTCACCATTCACCATTCGCCATTCGCCATTCGGGTATTCGAATGTCATGCGAGTAGTTTTGGAATAAATGTGACAAATTTGGTACTTTGACAAAATCTCTGCTTGATGAATTTTCCAAGCAGATGTGGCTAGCAACGCCCACCCCTCCCACTCCCCTCGTCATCCACCACCGTCCATCCCGTCCAAAGAGACGCTTCTCGAAAGCAAGCATTAAATTTGCAATAAAATATATACACGACAAATTTCGTCAACACCAGCAACAACAACAACAACAACAACAACCAAAATTATGATGTAGACATGCCTTGTTGTTGTTGTTGTTGTTGCTGTTGTTGCATTGGCTGATTGTTGTTGTTGCTGTTGCTGTAGTTGCTAAGTGAGTGGCAGAGTCAAGTTGTAAGCAAACGCCGAGCGCACTCGTCAAATTACCAACAGAACTCAAACCTGTCTCGCTCTCTCTGTGTGTGTGTGTGTGTGTGTGTGTGCCTTGTTATTAGAGGGTTGCGGTCGCTGCATGCGAGGGGTGAGGAGAGGAGAGAGGTTAGAGGCTTGTGCACTTCCGAGGGTGTGTATGTGTAAATATTTGAACATTTGTAGAAAAATATGGTTTATGCTGTGCTAATAGCCCGGCATTTGCCTGTCATTTGATCGCCAACAAATATCCTGATTGCGAGTGCAGTTTTTAGATGCTCAATCCGATTGTAAGTATATATATGTGTATATATATCAATCAGTTGCCTATTCAGCTCACATTATTATCAGATCAGACGGCTGGCAAATAAATTTGTCATATTGCTGGTAGCTGGTAGTAAGACCAAATGGGAAATGTTGTTTCCCTTTGAATAATGACTCATAATCTCAAAAGCACTCGCTGTCAGCATTAGCTTAACAACATTAGATCAAGTGTGCTTTGAAAACTCAACGTAGCTTCTAGTTAGTTACAAGTAACAAAATTTCAGAAAATTCAGAAATTCAGTTGAAAAATAATTTAGAGAGAAAATGGTGTTGGAAATATTTTCTAAGCCTTACACTGAAGTTGATGTTAAACACTGATTTTAAATATATACCGAAAATTTTGTAAGTAAAATTTGTGAATTTTCCATAATATTTCAATAAAATAAACAACAAATTTTAGTAAACGAAATAACATATAGTAATGCAGACTTGGTTGGTAAGAGGCACAAACACGTCGGCGTCTGTGGCGGAGGCTCTTGGTTACTTTGCAAGCCTGACGACGATAATGATCCTTTTCGCTTTTGGGCAACATACGCCATGCTGTTCCGCCCTTGCGAAACATTTCTTTGGGACTAAGACCGCAATTCTTCCGCCTAAAAAGTCGCATAAAGTTTGAGAACCCATTGGCTGTAACTGGCCCGGATTTCGGGCGCTTGGTAACTCTTCTTTTGGTCTTTCGATTTTGGCGTGATTTTGGAATCCTGCGTTTCATGGCACAATTCATCTTGAGCTTGGGTTTGTGCATTCTTCAGAAATAACACAAAAATTCAAATAAAAATCAACTATATTCAAATGGCAAATATGATGAAAGGCGCTTTCAAACAACATCTTCGACCGCTCGAGTGAGTACGGCGAACTGGGGACGGGGTGTGCGGAGGGCGGTGGTTGGTAAAATTCACCCCTGACCACAGGGACATCACCACCCCCTGCTGCACTCACATGTTTCGCAGTCATGATAAAAACTATAAATTAATTATTACCGCGGCGCACTTGAAAGCGCAACAGAGTCGCAGCGCAGACGTGCAGGGGGAATGGATGTGGGGGTGGGAGAGGAGGTGGAGGCCTTAGGGCATTTGTGTGCATTGGCTGGCTTTGATGCCATGTCGCCCGGAGAGAGCACTTTAGAGCGACACCCAAATGCGAAGCATTCAATTGGAATAATCGCACACTAATCGTCTAACCGAGATGATCAGCGGAAATGGCATGCCGCCACAGGGAGGAAGGGGGCTGCGTGTGTGTGTGTGTGTAGACCATATGAAGGCGAAGGCTCAAAATCATATCAGCAAAATCCACAGTTGTGGATTGTGGATGCGTCTGCTCAAAGCAGGTGCAGTAACAACTGTTAAAATAAATTGAAAATTAAACAGTCACCGCCCCCCAGCAGCTGCACTCCTTAGTCCTTAGTCCTTGCCCACGATCTGTGTGTGGATCCCTGGTTGGAGTATTAATGTCGAGTAGCTGTTATACTCACTTGAATCCTCGCCTCGTTCAGCTTCGTCGTGCGCGCCAACTCCTCGCGACAGTAAATATCCGGATAATGCGATTTGGCGAATGCAGCTTCTAGTTCCGCTAATTGTTCCTGAAATTAAGCGGATTTTAATTAGGCTAATTTGTTGTTATATGAGCTGCACTCAAACACGCACACGCACACACACACACACACACATACTCAAACAAACTGTCTAACTTACTCAGACTCTTTCTCTCTTTCATGCTTAATACTTTGTCACTTGTTTTTTTTTTTATACAGTTTACAGTTTGGGGCTAGAGAATTTTTGAGAAGGGGGGAGGGGGTTGGGGTCGATGAAGGGTTTGTTGGCAATGGCAGAGCATTTTCTATTCCCATTGCTCATTTTCAGTGTACGGATGCAAATTGTGTTGCCTACTTTGGGGCTTGCCAAAACTTCGAGAGTTGCCAACACCAAATTTCCATTGGAAAGACTCGAATGCAGTGTTGGAAAATGACCCGACAGCCCAGTTGCTTAAATAGATTCACATAATGCGTGCCAGCAAAGACAGAATAATATTCTTCCACCTAAATTAGCTTTAGAAGCAGCAAATGCAGTTTTGCAGCACTCGAAATTAGGTGACAACAGCAAGCAAAGTGTAAATTTTATTGGGCTTAAAGCTGACGATGATGATTTCTTGAAATATCTATATATATATATATTTTTATATTATGATATACTCCTCGCTTTTTCAAGCTTGACAATAAGCATCCTTAATGTGAGACAGTCTCCGGACAAATGAAGTAATATTGTGCTAATTTTGAAATGTTTGTGCTGCCAATCATGTACAAATAATTATTAAATAAAGAGCTTGATGTTAAGATTTTATATCACATAAGTCGAATGTCCTGAAAAGGCTTCCTGTGTGACTCAACATGTCATTATTTTTGTCAGTGATTTTGACAGATACTGCAGATGCACAAGTTGATTGAGAGGCAACGCTTTGATCAAAAATTACTTTGGAATTGAAAATCGGTTCTGTTTAGACAATAATGTCATAATTTTATAAAGTCAATAAATAGTGAATACTTTGCCCTAAACTTGTATTTTGCATTTATGGAAAATTACTTAATTTAGTGTGAAGTTTGCAGTTATTATTGGAGTTTACTCAAAATTGAAACACTAATGCAATTTATACATCCCTCATCGAGGTGAGCAAACTGATGAAATTTATTTTATATTCATGATTAAATCATCATTTAAAGGCTTGTACTTTGTGTGTGTGTGTGTGTGTGTGTGTGTGTGCGCGTACAGTAGTGTACACTTAACCAGCCACTTGTTGTTGTCATGGTTGTTGTTGGCGTCATTGGCTTGCCGTTTACTTCGTAAATGCCAAAGTTTTAATCGCAAGCGTAACCTTCACGAAATCTAATTAAAATTTCTCACTACGTGCAGCAGCAGTTGCGACACAGGCAGACACTCAGAGCGGGAGAGAGAGAGAGAGAGAGGGAGACAGGGAGAGAGGCAGATTGAGGTAAGAGAGTGAGAGAGAAAGAGAGGGCTCTAGTAGGGATAGGTGTCATAGGGGCTGGCTGGCTTGCTGGCTGGATTGTTGGCTGTTTGGGCAACTGACCTGTGTGAATGTGGTTCGATGTCTTCGTCGGGCTGGCGTTGGGCAGGATGCTGTGGTTGGGGTGTGGCCGGCGTGCTGACTCAGCGAGGAAAGTCCACTTCCGGGCGATGTGATGCCGGCGGAAACCGTTGACAACCCGCTGTTGGGTTCCGGCTTCAACTTCTTGAATGCTCCTTCAGCTGCAAGAAAAATAATTATATTCATAATTACAAATATTTTCAATTTCCACCATTTGGCTTCATAAATTCTATACATTATTGTTTGCTTAAATTAAACGTATTAATTGCGTTCATTTTGACTTCGTTTTAGCTTAACTAAAAGTGAGCTAAATTTGCATTCTGTTTGTTGCTAATTTTTCGCAAGCGTCCTAGAAACAAATCTTTTCCAAATGTTTTCTATGAATAACCAAAATTCAATTTAAGCTTGAGTATTTCGATCAAGCAAATCTTAAACTTCAATATTTTCGAAAGAGTTTTTTATAATCAAATGATTTTATTATTAAATCAAAGGTGAATTCATTTTCTTTCCCTTCATTTCTACTAACTTATATAACATACATATGTATGTATATGTATATGTATGTATGGTTGATTAGTATAGGTCAAGGAAAGATGTCTGCAAATTGAAAAAAAAGTGTATATTTTATGAGGAAATGTGAAAAACTTGCTTCTTCAAACTATTTTAATTAGCTTGGATTTTATAATCGATTTTACAAAATATTTTCATGTTTGTTTTAAGGCGCCCTTTAGCGGCTTGTTGCAGGCGGCTCGCTTGTTGCGTTGACTTACAAATACTGCATAATTATGCCCCAAAAAGCGTACAACAACAACAACAATGGTTAACCGCACTGCGGCCACAAGACGCTAACGCTGGCGTCGCTGTCGCTTTTGTGGCAACGTCTCGTGTCCAGACTTTGGGTCACGTCGTCGTCGTCGTCATCGTCACATGAATATGCAATATGGGATAATTTATGCAAATTCTCTGCCACATTAATCGAGCTGGCATTTTGTGCCGGGTCCTGAGTCCTGGGTCCTGGGCCCTGGGATGCCACCTGCCACCTGGCGGCGCGTCGCGTGCCAAAAGGCGGCAAATTGCGGGGCAAAGGTCAAAGCGCAGCTCGCAAAAGTGGCCACACAAGTAGGGACATCGCCGGAGACGTGCAAGGTGAGGGGACGGGCTTGTGTACTGAATGAATTTTGACAGGATGCCACGGCCTCAACACCACCTGACAGCGACGCCAAAATTCTGACTCTGATTCTGCTTCTGCTTCTGCTGCTTGGCGCTTAATTGGCGCGCTTAGCTCGTTAACAAAATTTAAACTATTTATTCATTTTTGGGTCCGTTTACACTAATTGAATAACATACAAAGCTCTCTCCCTCTCCCGCTCTCTCTCTCTCTCTCTCTTCCTTGATACGATCCCCGCCTACCCTCTTTAGAAAAGGTGTCATTTATTTATGTTAAGTAATTCTCATTCCTTGTCGCTTCAACTATTCCTTTATCTGTCTCTCTCTCTCTCTCTCTCTCGCTCTCTCTTGACCTTGTTACTTGGCCTGAACAGTAAGGTCAAATAATTGAACACGTTAATAAATCTCCTCATTTGATAAAATTGACTTTTTAAATAAGTGAGAAAAGGGAGTTTGTAACTGATAATTATGTATGTATTATCTTTTATATTATTATAGTCTCTTCATAGCTCTTGCTATGTAAATTCCATTGCGGATAATACGTCAGATATTTCATCTTCAGTGATAATTGTGGTTGCCAGATCTAGAACAACCCTGAATGTGGTCTTCTTCCGCCCGTTATATGTCATTATCGGGTACTAATGTAAAACTGTGCCTGTCGTCTACCGACTCGTTTTCTGGACAGAGGCTTCAGGCTGACTTAGATAGTTTTGAAGCCATATGGGCAGGCAAGCCACTGGAACGCATTGAATGTGTTGATGATTTGGGAATACTTTTAGATCCCGAGTTCAAGTTTGACAAGCATATTTCTTTCTCTGTTAATCGAGCCTTTGGAGTCCTGAGTTTCATTAGGCGCTGGTCAAATGAAATTGACGATCCCTACATTACTAAAACTCTTTATATCTCACTTGTGCGTCCTATTCTGGAATATGGATCTTCTATATGGTCACCCAATTACAAGGTTCATCAGGATAGAATAGAATCCGTACAAAAACAATTTCTGTTATTTGCCCTTAGGTGTCTTAGCTTACCTTCTTACAGTATTTTATTAATCTTCCTTCTCTTTCTGATCGTAGAACAATGCTTGGTGTTATTTTTTTACATAAGCTTATAAACGGTGAGATTGATTCCTCAGAGATTATCAGCCAACTTAATTGTACAGTTCCGATCAGAAATACAAGGAATTTTCTGCCTCTTTTTCTTCAAACTTGTAGTTCGAATTACGCTATTCATAACCCATTTGGAATCTTATGTACAAATTATAATATGCTTTTCCCGTTATTAAGTTGTGCTTCATCATCATCATCATCTATCTATCAATTCGCGAACTTCGGTTGGGTGGGAGGTGGGTTGCAGTTTTGCCTGGGTCCGTGGGTTAACAAGCCCGTGCTTGGTATCGTTGGGCCACTTGAATGTGCTGCTCGTTAGTACTTCAACGTCCAAATTAAAAATTAAAAAAAAATAAACCATTATTGGTTAATCTACCATTTTTTGTGGCAAATCCAAATAAAGATTTTATAATAATTTATAACCAGTTCGCGTTGCAGGTCAATGAAGTTCTTCTTAGATCTATTTTTTACTGGATGTGTTAATTTTCCATTGAAAAAGAATCAAAGAAATATATATATATATATTCCTGATCAAGGATAACTATCTGACTTACATTTTAGTTAGCCAACAGATCACAGCAAAATAAAACTACCTCTTCTTTTGATGGCCATTCAGCTGTACTTGGATAAGTGGGTTGAATGGTTGAATGGAATGAATTGGTGGACGGACAGTTTGGCTGCTGCTTAACAGCTGATTTCCTGTAATTTGAATGCCTTTAGTATTCGTTGAGTAGATTCTCTCGACAGTCACAACAATTGTGTTAAGCCGATTGAAATGTCCGCAAATGGCAAAGGACACGAAACCGAGGTCAGACGAAAAGGTGCCAGAAGGCAGAGGGCAGGAGGCAGGAGGCGATAATCCTTGGCTTTGGCGCGTGCCCAAATGGCGGTAACAATGAAGTAAAGTCGAATAGTAAAATAAAGAAAGGTAAGCGAAAGGCGTCAAAAGGTTCGTCCTCGACAATGGATGGATGGGTTAAGAGCTGTATTCCGATCCCTAAACATCCACAAAAGACTAATACGCAGCTAATGTTCCACTCCCTGATTGTGGTGTGTGTGTGTCTGTGTGTGTGTGTGTGACTGTGCATGAGTAAGTGCATTGGTCAATAATCAGTGTTGCCATCTTAGCTTTTTCTCGTCCCTTTTTTTTGGGGCACTTCCGTCGATTCGATAAATAATATTACAATAATTGCTGAAAACTTAAAACGCGCTGTTTGCGCAATTTTACTTTGCGAATAATTCAAATTTCCTCAAAAAATTAAGGATTAAAGCATTTTAGAACGGAAACTCTTGAAATAATGTCAAATATCAAATCTCAATCTCAAATTAAGATCGGCAGGCAGCAAACAATAAACTTGAGTAGGGATTGTTTTTTGTATTGATTTTTGGGTAGCTTTTGTCTATGCAAGATGAGGTAGTTAGGACGGATTGTGGCTTACCCGAAATGGTGTGATCGGAGAGACGCGAGGGGGGTGTATGGGCCGGAGTGTGATGGTGCGAGGATGAGTCCATTCCCGGCGTGGGCAGGCCGGAGTAGAGGGCGCTGAAATCCTCGGGTGTGCTGCTGCATTTGCGCTGATGGTTTAGCGACGAAGATGATGACTTGTCCAGCGTGGTGATCGGGGAGCGAGTGTCCTGGACGGACGAGGCCAAGCTGAGCAGACGATTCTCATGCGAGCCGCTGATGCCCATTAGGCGATTATCCTGGAACGACATGAACTTGGTGTCCTGGGCAACGCCGCCATGCTGCATGCTATTCGCATGATCCTCGAGCAGCCCAGCCTGCTGCAGCCCCAACAGCCCACCCACCAGATTCGGACGCAGCTCGTCCATGCTCAGTTTGCCCGCCTGCCCGCAAGCGCCGGCCGCTGAGAAGTTCAGCTGCCGGCTGAAGATGGCCGGAAAGATGTTGAACTGCTGCGAATCCGCACTCGACTGCGGACTGAGCCCCAAGCTGTGCGATGCCACGTGGGGCAGCGATACGCTTGTTGCCACCGAAACGGACGATGCCGACGCAGAGGCGGCTGCAGCAGCAGCGGCGGCAGCGGCGGCGGCTGTTGCCGCTGATGCAGCAACCGTTGTGGCGCCTGAAACCGTATGACCCTCGGACTCCGGACCGTTGCCTATTAGCAGTGTGGGCGTAACGACGCCTACAATGTTGCTGTTGCTATTGTTGTTGCTGTTGAGCAGTTGCTGCTGCTGTTGTTGCGGCAACTGTTGTTGCTGCAGTGGCGCTGCGCCCGCTGGCAACTGTTGCTGTTGTTGCTGTTGCTGCTGCTGTTGTTGCTGTTGCAGCGGCAGCACAGTGTGCAACTGATGTGCGTGCGCTAGGGCGTGTACGTGACTGTGGGCGTGGCTATTATTACTGCTGTTGTTATTGCTGCCGTTCGCTGGCAACGCTTGCTGCTGCTGCTGCTGTTGTTGTGTGTGCTGCTGTTGCTGTGTGTGCTGCTGCTGCTGCTGCTGTAGGTGTTGCTGTTGACTGTTTGTGTTCCCGCTGTTGTTGTTGTTGTTATTGCTATTGCTGCTGCTGCTGTTGTTGTTGTTGGTGTTGCCGACGACTCCTACCACTCCAGCAGCGCCGCCACCACCGGAACCAGGGCCGCCGGCACAACTTTGATGTTTGAAATCCAATTTGTGGCCGGCGTAAAAACGCTGCGTATCGATATACGTTTTGAAGAAATCTATTGAATAATCCAACTGGAGGCTGTAACGCGGCGAACGCGCTCCGTGGCCGTAAACGAAAGTTCCTCAGAGGGGGAGGTGGGCGTGTGGGGTTGTAGGTTTCACGCTTCGCAAATTGCTTTCGTTGCCGTTTGCCGACCCGCTTAGAATCCGCTATTTACTTTTGCTATGGCTTTTACTATTAATGTTTCTCTCTTCTCACTTTTTGTTCGTATTTGCAATTATTTCTCAGTTTGTTTTGTTTTGTTATTGTTTTCGTTGCAAATGCTAAAATGACATTTGATTTGTACGACTCGCTTGAATTTCCGTATTCGACTTATTCGATTTGATTTCTTTGCCTGAAGCTTGTCTAAATCTATTTTCTTTCTTTGTTGCACTACACACTATTTATATGCATTTGTTGTTGTTGTTGTTGTTGCTGTTGCCGCTCGCTCTTAGTTGCAAAATGGCGACGGCTCTTTGCGGTTCACTTGAAAAAAAAATCGTATTGGGAATTTTTGTTTGCAAATCTTAACACGAAAGCACATTCAAAAAATATATATATATATAATTAGAGGAGCTGTTTTCTATGTTTGTTATGATTGTGTTTTTTGTTTTTTGGCTTGCAGTTGTTGTTGTTGTTGTTTTTTATTGAATTGCACAATTGCGACGTGTCACGTGTGTGTTACCGTTATGTCTAAGGCCGTTGCAGCGACTGTGGGTCTTGTTGGTTTCTTGCCCAGAGTTGCCAGTGCAAAGCAACAACAACCAAAAAAAAAAAACAAGGCTGCGACTGCGACGGCAGCCGACACAAGGACGACGACGGCGATGGCGACGGCAAATGCTAAATAATTTATCAGCTAACAAGAACAAAAAGTGCAACAAAAACTGGACACATACATAAAATAATCGATGTATTTATATATGGATATAAATTGAAATTGAAATAATGTTAATGCACAGGAAATCGGGCAACTATTGTGCGTTTGTCCGCTTTGTATTTCGCCTATGCTCAAGCCGTTCTTATTTGTGTTGTTGTTGTTGTGCTTGCTGTTGTTATTGCTTTTGTTATTATTATTTGTTGTTGCCGCTGCTGTTGCTGTTGTTGTTGTTGTTGTTGTTGCTGCACGCACGCACGGCGGTACGTATTCGCGGCCGATCAAACTTAAAATGATATACAATTTCAGGCAACATACAAAATTATAACGAAATTAAGGATCATGTGCTCACGACAACAGCGACAGCGACAGAGACTGCGACTGCGACGGCAACGCTGACGTTACTCAAAGCAGCGCTGCTGCATCCCAGCTCAGCTGCTGCTTCTGATGCTGATGCTGATGTTATTTTTGGGGGTTGCGGGCTGCGCGCGAACGATTGGTGGTTAGCAGAGCGCTGTCTGTGCATGTGTGTGTGTGTGCTGGTGTGTATGTGTGTATGTGCGAGTGTGCGAGACCACGAATCGTTAGTCGAACTAATAATTTTGAAAAATAATGAAACTTGTGTGTGCGTGTGTGTGCGTGTGTGTGCGTGTGTGTGCTTTTGTGTGTGTGTGTGCCCCCAAAGGAGATGAACGAGTCTGGCAAGGCTGGCAAGGCTGTGCTGTGCGCTGAATGCGACGGCACGAGGGCCCCTATTGTGAAAGTGAAATAATGCACTCTCTCTCACTCGCGCACAAGCGCACCAGCCAGCTGCTGCTGTCTTGCTGTCTCGCTTTAACTTGCTTTGGTTAATTTCGTTAGTTGCCGCTCAACGTTAACGTCGACGTCAGCGGCTGCGGCAGCGCCTGATGCGACACGACATTCACTGTGTGTGTGTGTGTGTGTGTGTGTGTGTGTGTGTGTAGTCCAGCAAGCAGTTCCATATGTATGCCATGTTTCTCTTGATCCAATAAGGCTCGCTTTGTATATTTTGTTGTTGCACTGCTCGCTCTCGCTCTCGCTTGCTTGCGCCTCAATTTCCGAATAGGAGAAAAATGAAACAACATTTATTCTATTAGACGGGGCACACAGAAAACTTTTCTTCTTCGCCTGCTCCAACTCGAGCCGCCACAATGTCTGACACACTTCCTTGCCAGAGCGAGCGGCAGACATTTGGCGTGAAACGTGGCAACGCTTTGGGGAATTCCATCTATTTGGCGAGCTGCTTTGGCAGTTGGTGGCCACAGCGGCAGCAGCTGCTAATTTGTCGTTGTTGTTAATTTTGATTAAGAAATGCACTTGAAACTTGCTTGAGCAGTGAAAGTGTGCAAATTAGTTGTATTCCCATTTTTCTTTTGGTTTCTCCTTTTTTTTTCTGCGCAAAAGATGCAAACCATGAAGACAAGCGTTGCCACAGTTTGACACACTTCTATCTTTTGATTTGACATTGAGCCGTAGCGATCGAGAGAGAGACAGAGAGAGAGAGAGAGAAAAAGAGAGAGAGAGACAGAGAGACAGAGAGAGAGAGAGATAGAGAGAGAAAGATTAAGAGAGAGGGAGAGCAGCGAGGTCATTAAAAGCTGTAAATAATGAAATAGCACTCTGCAACAATTCCAAATGGAATATGGTGCAGCACTACGCATAGCTCCCATCTGAAAAGGCCAGCACAAACATTCACCCACACTCACACACACACACCCACATACACACACACACACCCGCACACGCACTCGCACATAGCAACAGAAAAAATCCGCATTGAAGTCTATAGCTTAAATCATACGCATCGAGTGGCAGCATCAGCAGTACAATTTGTCGCTAGTGTTTGTTGTGCATGCTTCTAGTTGTGCTCCGAGAATGAAAATAATGCTAAAGCGACAGCAATGGCAGCAATGGCAGCAATGGCGCGCACAGCAACACTGACGCGCACAGTGCACAGTGCACAGTATGTCCGTCTCGCTCTGGCATGCGCGCGCGCAATCTAACAAATGTGCTGGCCAATCAGTGCCGAGCAGCATCAAAAATGGAGTTGCTGTTGTTGTTGCGCTGCCAGCGCAATGAATTAGTGTTCGTTAAATGTGGCAGGCACTGCTATCTCTGCTGACGTCGCTGATGCCAACGATGATGACGACGACGTCGATGCTTACGTCGACGTCGCCGTCGACGTAGGCGCTGTTGCCACATTTCTTTGCTAGTTTGTTTTATGGGGCGGCGTTGGGCGCTGCAGTTGCGCGTCGCTATAATCCTTAAAACAATACTTTTGAATTGGAAGCCTCCAAAAATGCTGCTCCAAACTTTCTTTGGCTCGTCGCCATCGTTATCCTCGCTCGTTTCGTGCCGTTTAGTTGCTTGTCCTCGTCCTCGTCCTCGTTTTACTTTTCTCGTTCCCATTCTCGATATATTCGGGGCGGGCGCGTCTGTCCAGCATTTGCTTTGATGCTGCTCTTCCAGCTGCCTCAGCTATTGTTGATTCTTTTCCTACACACTTTTTTCTCGTTTTTCTTTAATCATTTGTTTGCTTTTTCATTGCTGTATTTCTATTTCTTTTTCTGTTTTCTAATCTTAACGCTCTGCCTTGCTCGAAACGATTTTAGCTTTTTGTTGCACATACATACAAACTTACTCTGCTTTTATGTGTGTTGTGTGTATGTGCATATGGTCCTTAAGACCTTAAGGCAATTGCCGAACCTTCGTGCCTTCGTGCTGTTGGTCAGTTTGTAGGTTGTGCCGCTTAAATTGTCTATCTAAATATTCTGTAAAGAAACAAATTTGAAAAAGTATCTACACACTTTATTTATCATGCATCTGTTAGTTTGTTACATACATACATACATATATTTATTTCTTTATCAGTTAACAATAAATATATACAAATATCTAATGGTAGATACTATATAAATTAATTAAATTAAATTAAATTAATCGCCCAATATTGGTTTAGGTTATTGACAATTTTCTGAAGTTTTAATGACGATTCAGCTTAGTTTATTTATTTTTTTTTATTTTTTAGTGGATTATAAATAAACTGCGTTCATTTAAAATTGTAAACAAAAATTGTTTGCGACGTGTTCAGCTAAGTGGGCGAATTGATACACTCATCAAAAAATCGCTTTAATATTGGTAAATCGCCAATTGTTGGTCACCATATTATTCAGAAAGTAAATTTCTAAAGTTTGTGGCTGTGGCTTTCCAAAAGATAGAATTTCCAATATAAAAATTTCTGTGTGGATTTTTCTAAAATGTAGAAAATATATGACTAATTTACAGGGCGTTGTTTTCTATATAGGGAAGAGCAGAATTCTTAAGTTATTTTCGATTATGATTTCCCGGGGGATTCGAGAACCAATGCCAGTTTTTTTCTGAGTGTTGTATGAAAAGATACAACTTTTTTTTATTTACACTTAAGTTGCTTCATTGTAAATTAAATTGCGCCTTTTTGGTTATACTTGACCACAAACAAACCTATTTTATCTAGTTTATATTTACTTTGTTTTACTTTACTTTCCATACTTTGTAATGGAATGCGGCGCACTCCTTCGTCGGTTGGGTGGGAGGTGGGTTGCAGTTTTGCCTGGGTCCGTGGGTTAACAAGCCCGTGCTTGGTATCGTTGGGCCACTTGAATGTGCTGCTCGTTAGTACTTCAACGTCCAAATTAATTATACCGATATCCTTTGAGTATATCGTATATACAAATTTGCAATACAATTCTCAATCACTTTAATGTCACCAGTTTTTTTTGCCAAACTGTTTTTTTTTTCTTTTCTGATAAACTTAAATGTCCTTTAATATCATTTATATATACCCTTCAGCACTCACATTCGTATGGTCCTTTTCTGTAGCATACTTATGTGCATAAATTCATTGCATTGCCATTGCAATGGGCTTAAATCTGCTTTTAAGTGCATTGCGGAACACACACACACACGCACACACACATATACAAAATGAGAGAGAAAGAGGGAGACACACACAATCGCAATGCCAATCCCGTTGCTCAATCCACATGTTTCGGAGCGACATCAAAAGCCAGCAATAACCTGTTCTCCACACACACACACACACACACAAAATGTATATTCATATGCTGGAAAAGCTTGTCAAAGTGCACACCCACATCTACAAAGCTTGGTGTGTGTGTGTGTGTGTGGCTAGAGTCGTAGTCGGCAAACAACCAGCTGGGCTATTAAGCATCCATTTCGAATACTAATTTGTGTATCATTACAAATTGTATCTGCACACGCACACACTCACACACTCATACACTCACACACGCACACCCAAGTTACAGTTTGCAGTTTCGCATTTTGTCCAGTTTCAAACAACAACAAAAAAGCTAAAGCCAAAGCAAAATGGCAGCCATTGCCAAAATCGTAACTCATTCCAGTCATCACCTAACCCCTTAGCTGCCTTCTCTTCCCTTTCGTATATATATATATATATATACTTATATATATATACATTACACATACGCAGCGTGCACCACAAAATGCAATATTCCCAAAAACCAACAAACACATCAAGCGGATTGAAGGTTGCTGCTCCGTTTGTTGTTGTTGTTGTTGTTGTTGTTGGTGGCGCTGCTGATGATCATAACATTAATTAAGGACTCTCCCCCAAACTATTCAACCAACAAAGCCAAAACCGCAAAATGCTGACCAAACGAATGTAAAAAAAAATAAAAAAATATTAAAAAAAACAGCAACAACAAGGACATCACAGAGTTTGCTTCTTGGTTAGTTAGTTGACTGCTCGCTGCTTGTGGACATCTTTAGCTCATCATTTCCAGAAGGCCAGCTAAAAAACAAAAAGAAAAATAGCAAAGAGATGTGCCCGAGAATTGGGCAAATGATAGAAACAAGAAAATTCAGATTTGCTTGGGCATACCAAAGATTTAATACCCTCACAACTCCAACTGCACATAACTACCACATAAAAAGGATCGGCTGACTTTTCTCGGAGTGCATAGGAACAGTCCACAAGTTAATTTCTTTTGGTATGATGCTGATATAAGTGTATATAATTTAAAGGGCTCACATGTTTCCCCTGTGTTACATACTGCATGACAAGATTAAATATCCTCTATTATCGTACACAAATGGGGAAAACATGGAAAAGTTAAGAGCTACTAAAATCGACTCGAATGTTTTTGTCTGAAATTGTTAATGGATGTTGTTCGTTGGCATCGTTGTAGTTGTTGCTGTTGTAGCTGTTGTAGCTGTTCCTGTCGCTGTCCTAATACCCTGTACACACTACAAATTGCTAAAGGGGAAAAGGTATTGCGCAGTTGAGCTCGATTATGTCAGAGACAATTTTATTCGCGAGTTCATTGAGTATTGTTTTAGAACCGCTTTTGTTTATTTTTGACAAAAACAAAGACAATCAGATACATTTCGTTAATATATTAAACGGGCACAGTTGTGAAGAATGTTTCAAATTAATCGCACAAAAAGTAAACTTTCAAACACTTTCATACAAGCAAGTTTACAGATTCTTTTTTTCTATTTTGTAAATTTATACTTGAGTATGAGTAACATCTGACTTATTTGCATACTGTTGAGGCCACTTACGCCATATAGAATACTTTAGCCTCTGCTACAGGGTAGCTTTCAATCTGTCTGCTTTGTCTCTACATGACTCAGTTCAATTTGCTGCTGTGTGGCTGACTCAAATAGTTGCATTTGGCAAAAAAAATAAAAAAAATAAAAAAATCACACAAACACACACACACACACATAGATAAAGAGCTAGCTGAGTGCTTCGTGGGCTCATGGCAAACAAGAAGCCCCAAGAGCAAGCAACTCGTCAATTCCCTCCCCAGGCTTCCTCCACTCACTACTCACAACCCTGTCCGCTATCCTTGTCCCTATCCCGTCTATCCTGTCAACGTGCAACAAAGTTGATACGCAAGATAGCAAAATGTATCCCATTGATGTGGCTTTATAACTTCTCATTATTTACCGCTAAAAGCATCTTTTAAAATATTTCAAAAAGCTGACGCACAAGAAAAAAAAGACAAAAAAGTTCAGCAACAGAAAAAAGTGCACACAACAACAACAACGCATGGTTTAAATGGGAAGTGGGCGAGAAACGATGAACAAGAAGACGAAATGCGAGCGAGAGTAGACAAACAACAACACCAACACCAGCAACAACAACAACAACAACAACAACAACATCAGCAGCAACAACAAAATGGTTGCCTGCTGCCTACTCGCTCCCAATGTGGCAGCCCTCAGCTGCGACCCGAACCCCAACCTCAACCTTCGCTCTCTCTCTCTCTCTCTGTCCCTCACTCTACGCTGACTGCGACCATTTTGCCAACGTTTTGCTATCCGCAGCTGTACCCGCAGTCCCCGCCAAATCCACATCCCTCTCCCGTCAGCCAGTCATTTTCTGTTTTACCCGCCTTATTGTCCTTCAACTCATTTAGCTGATGCTGCTGTCAGTTTTTCTTTTATTCCTTTTTTGCTTTCTCTTCATTTTGCTAGAGAAACCCCCGCCACACCCCCATCGCCCACGCTATACCCACTGGCGTTCATTTTTGCTCATTTCATGATGCTTTAGCTTTATTTTTTTATTTCTTGTATGTGTATTTTTTAAGGGCTTCTGCATTTTTACCTTGATTGCAAAACGCACTTTTTATTCTCCATGCTGTGGTTAAGCGCGTTTAAAGGCTTTTTTTCTGCTTATTCTTTCTATCGTCTCTCTCTCTCTCTCTGTCTCTCTGTCTCTCTCTCTGTGACTTTCATATTCTTTTATGTTCTCTGTCGCTCTGCTCTGCTTACCTTCCTGTCACTGTTTCATTTTCAATGGTCGCCCCTCCCTCCTCCATTTCTGTCCTGCCTGCCTGCTTGACTGTCGTAGTCTAATTTAGCCTATTAGTCAGTAGATGCTTTTACCCACATACACACACACGCGTACACACACACACACACACACACACACATGTGTGCGCCTATATATTATGTGGAAACCTAAGGCAAGCCTTAAGCAACCATAAAATAAGCCCGAAGAGAACTAACTCAAAGTAAATCGACTCAAATAACACAAATAATAAGCTGAGAACTTTTATAAATCAACGAGGCCATATGAATGGTGGACATCCTTAGTCTTATACTATAAGGCCATCCGATAGTATGGTAAAGATGGTAAAGATTCTGTATTGGAATCAAATAAAAATAAAAATCCGCAAGTGCTTAATGAGTTGTGGAACTGAAGGTGTCTTAACGACCTTGACAACCTTGAGAACACCATAATTCATTGGTGTCCATCTATTATAAATCTAAAGCAAAGAGTTGATGCACAAACATTGAATCCAATGTCTCATTTAATCCCTTAACTAACTAGGCCAAAACGCTGCATGAATATTTAATCTGTAATCAACATGAAAAAAGGACATTTACTTTCTATGTTGGCTGACTCTGTTTACTTTTCGAGTTCACGTCAATAAGCAGCATGACGGATTTGTATCTGAGTATAGTGCTAAGATAAGTTCAGTCTGGGTCAAATACAATAATTGAATGCTTCAAGACAAATTAAAATAGAATTAATCTTCCTCAATGATTGTGCCAATTGAATGTACATCCATCGTTCAGTATACATCGTTCGGTATACACATACCTCAACATATCTGAATAAAGGAACAAAAGGACATCTTCTGTAATTGAGCAAAATTGTAATATTTGATTGCCATGAAATATCAAATACTGCTTTTATGTTCGATAATGGAAGTTGTCCCAAGTCTCACAAACTGATTCAAATGAATAGTATATCCCAAAAAGTGAAATTGTGAATATAGTATTTAAAAGTGGAGTATTTCAATTTCCAACTGGACGGTTTCTCTCAGCGGGTATGAAACTTTCATTTGTTTGCTTTTTATATCAAATAAAGTTTGATGTTCGTTGGAAGGCATTGTCCACATACAACATACACATATGAACAAAAGAACTAAGCTCTTGTAATGAAATGAAATATAGTCAAGAGATTTTATCCCTCTCTTTCTCTCTCTCTCTCTCTCTCTCTCTCTTGCTCTCTCTCTCTCTCTCGCTCTCTGTCGCTCTCTGAATGGAATGTTGCGACGCTTAAATGATTTAAATCTTTGGATTTAATTAGCATCATTTTAAAAAATTCAATTTTCGTTTTTGCATTTTGCTAGATTATTACAATACACAGATAGACACACAGGCAGATACATAGACAGAGGGAGCAAGAGAGAGAAAGCGCGAGAGAAAGAGAGAGAGAGAGATAGAAAGAGTAGTCGAGAGAAATGGGAAAAATTGTGTGCTCCGTCTGTGCGTAAAAGGCCTGAGGTGGAGCGGCTGTTTGAAAGCCAACTTTACCTGTGAACCACAGTCAAATAGTTGACGCCCCTCTCCCCCCCAACCCCTTCCTCAACCTTTTTTCCTTACACCTCCCCCCCACCCACTGCCACCTTCTCCACCAATCCGCTTTTGGCACACAGCTGTGTTGTCGGTGCGCGCCATGCGCCGGTCATGCCCATTAATTTTTCAATCATACAATTTGCGCAAGAAAGGACCGAAGGACCGAAGGACCTTCGGACAGTATAAGCAGCAGAGCAGATATGCCGCCAAGCGAGTCCCAGCAACAACAACAGCACCACCAACAGCAGCAACAACAACAGCAGCAACAACAACAACAGCGACATCAACAACGCGACGTTTTATCCTGGACTCTCAACTAAAATCAAGTGCATGTCCCTTGATGCTGAAGATACACTCAAAACTCAGCGACGAACACACACAAAAAAAAAAAAGAAGGAAAATAAAAAAGTGGGAAAAAATGTCGCCCTGCTGTTTCCGGAAAAGTGCTCGAGGCGCACATATGTCAACTTTTTGCACTGACTGTTGTGCCCTTGTTGTAGTTGTTGCTGGCAACTTTAGTCGAGAAGTTTTTTGGCAGCAAGCAGCCGTAGAATACACACACACACACACACACACACAGACACGAGCTGCTTTTGAAGAGCAAGAGCATCACAACTTGAAATTGGAAACTTTTGAATGTTCCTCTTATCAAAATCGTATAATTTGAATGTAATTTGCAACTGCAAAAAGGGCGACAGCAGGGCATAGGCAAAGTACGCGAACCAGCCCAAACTCAAAACCCAAAACCCAAAACTGAGACCAAGCCCAAGCTCAATAACCTACCAAGGGTTGTATTTGACTAACTCTGGAAAGGGTTGGTCTGTTTGTAGCACTGCGGTAAAGTCAATGAAACGACGATGATGACGACAGGTTTCTTTAAATGTTTAATGCGCTCTCGGATATGAAAAGACAAAGGCTCTTGGGCGTATGCTAATAACCCCAAACCCCAATCCCCAATACCCAATCCCAATACTATAGAGATATATATGTAGCTATGTTCGGTAATTATAATGAAATTGACAAAGCTAGAAATAAATGTTGCATAACATAAATGAAATAAGAATTCATCGATGTCATAATCAGCCCAGCATAAATATGAGTCTGTTTTGCCTAACTTCATGTAAATATTAAAATCAAATGCAAATTGTTTTCCAAAAGTGATATAAGAAAAATCAACAGACTCTATTCAAGATGCTTCATCCTAGAAAAATCGTAAAGCTTACTTGGATCTTTGCTGCGTGTGTCCTTTTAAAGCATTTTATTAATTGCTTAAAAAAAAGCTTAACAATCTAAGATATTTATTTTATTTTCATTACGATTCTTACGATTTTATGGTAGACTCAAGAGCAGCGCACATCTAAGCAGCTGACTTTGGCATGCATTCTTTCATGCGTGAGTAGTTAAAGATGTTCGCTCTAAGCTGTCGGCTAATCAGTTAATTTGAGCAAAACGCACTTTGAGCGTCAAAAGTCTGCCACAAAATGCAGTCTTACAGATTAGCCGCAGCTCGCAGTTTGGCTGCCAAGTGAAAGTTGGTGGAGTGGGTTGGCGAAGGGTGGTGTTGCAGCGGCAACAACAAATAGCGATGATGACAACAATTTAAAATCCATCAAGAGCACAAAAAGGCCTCATTAAGTCAAGAGGGTGACAAGAACGCAAATGGTCTGGGCGTTTGCTTGGGCGTGTTGCACGCCGTATGTGCAACACAACCCAACCCATCCAATCCATTCAACCACCCTGCATACTCTCTTCCCCCCCTTTGGCCTGGTCGCACAAAATGTAAGCATAAGACACAATAGTAATTATTGCCTAAATAATTGCAAATGATGAAGCAGCTCTCTTGTTGCTTGTTTGCTGCCAATGTGGTAGTGGTGGTGCTGGTCGTGGTGGTGGTGGTGGTGGTGTTGGTGGTGCTGGTGCTGGTGGCACACATGGTGGTCCATTTGCTGTGTCTCTTGCTGCCTGTCAACATTTGTCCAGCGGCGCAGAACACAAGTGCAGCACAATTGAGAACTGTTTCAGCAGGTTTTCAAGTTGATTCTCTGATGAGATCTGAATAATAATCCGGTCACAGGCGACTTCTGAATGCCCTACGAACAACTCAAAAGCAAACCACTTTAAATCGAGTGTAAATTCATCTTCAGGCCCAAAATATAATCTAATACTTTGCAACTTGTTGGAATTGCACGTTCCACTTGCAACATGTGCCTATATCAATCTGATCTTTGAGGGTTGCTCTTGGATGTATTGGAGAATTCCAGCAACCTCCATTGATCACTTTGATGTGGCACACAATCATCAATAATTAAAAACCAAAAATAATTTAAAAAAATAAAAAGCCCTTGAAAAAATGAATGATGTATTAATTATAAATATATTAAAACAAATTGTTGTTGGATTGGAATCACGACACTCCGTTGCTATGTAGAAATACACTGTTTAGTAATAACAATGGGTCTCGCGATTCAAATCGAATGCAATTGGTTCTTCAGCACCGATCACCACGAGGAATGCAATTTGAGCATTTTACATTGGATTAGTCTTTATCGATAACATTCGTCGTACGTAGAACACAACACAAAACAACAAAATCAAAGTACAACAGAACTTTTGCCCAACCCCGTTGGGATTTGCGATAGTCTCATTGTACGGCCATTTGATAACCAATGAGACTTTCACATCTTCGAACCGGTCATAAAGGTGAAAAGCTATCCATCAAGTTGAATACCGTGCGAGTTATAAGACTTATTTTATCCCAACTATAAAAGTGATTCAAAACTCAATCTGTATCTTCGAAAGTTCAAGTGAAGTACTAGATTATATATTTGGTATCTCTGCGATTATATATGGACTATATACACGTACACCGACTGTCTGTGACAAAATTCGCATGATGTACAAGTGGAAATCTTAACTTTTACTTCGAATTTGAGACTGATGCATTAGTTGTTGAGGGGGGAATTGGAGGGGGAGTAATATGGAGTAATACGAGTCTACAAAAATAACTATTGAGAACTAATCCAAAATGCGCATATGCTCAATTCGGGACAAATTGTTGGGACTGACAAAGACGCAGCTCGTCATTCCGAGTGACTGTCAACACCTCGGGGTGTCGCACTAAAGCGCACAGTTGTTGCACAGACACACACACACACACACACACACACTCGCAAGGGAGTGAGAGAGCGAGAGAGACAAAGAGAAAGAGTGAGAGGGGGAGTGAGGGGGCGTCATGAGCCTGATGGACAACTGCGTAAACCAGTGCCCAAAAAAACAACACACAATACTGTGAAACTAGAAATTTCAAATGCTTCGCATGCCGGGGGGTTGACTCTACCTCTCCACCCCTCTAGCCCTACCCACGGCCTTCCCCTTTGCACAGTGCCCTCGGCTGCTGGCAGAACATTCCCTAATGTGTCGATGGGCTTTGTAATTCGAGCATGCAGGCAACTGGGCTCTTAGATCTGGGCACTGGGTTCCGAATTTCGCATGCAGAATATGAAAATTGAAAACCAAGAAAACAAAGGAAAAAGAAAACAGAAAATAGGAAATAGGAAATAGGAAATAGAAATGCAGCTACATTTGTAACAGCAACAACCACAGCAACTCCAACTCCAACTCCAGCTCAAACTCGAACTCGAACATGAACAAAAACAAATGAGGATCAAATGAATTGTTGAATTATGCCACAAAATTTGAAATCAATTTGTACATGTGTTCCGTCCATTTTACCCATAGTGACTCCTGACGCGCTCGTCCTGACTCTGTTTAGGGTTGTGTCCTGAGTGGACGGGGGTGTGCATGGGAATGGGGAAGGGGAAAGGGAAGGTACAGCCGTTTTTATAGGAATATCATTATACGGAAATAACTTAATTCACTTTTGATTATATGCTGTTATAAAAGACTGCTTCATGCTTAAATAGACAATAAAATAAATAATAAAAGTAATAAATAAATATTTAGCAGATAACTTACTCCGTTTTGGAAATATCGATTTCCGATAGCGATAAAAGCCATTGTGGATTCTAATTGATATATAATATACTTGACGTATTATTGATCAACATCTAGCGTGAAACAAATGAGTTATTTTTTTTACTTTTCAGTACCTGTGCCCTAATTATATTTGGGTATACAATACTATATATGTATGTATAAATATATATTTAACAGCTGGGTTCAGGGTATATCATGGTCGAGCTCATTCGAGTGCAGCATTCTTACCAGTTATGAATGGGCTAATGAAGTATACGAGGCAAAATGAAGATACAAGTGAAAATATTATATATATTATATATAGAGAGAGTTTAAAGCTTTTTGATTACAGCCGCTTTCAATGACAAACGGGATTTAGTTAGAGTCAGCTGTAGAACTGTTGCAGTTGCATTTGAATGTAGGTGTTGTCATTTATTTTGAAGGAAGGCCGGTTGGGGCATGCGGCAGGTGTCAACGCCACGTCTTCATTTGCATCCGCTTCCGGATCCGCATCCGCTCTCGCATTTCCCCTTCGTTGTCGTTCACTTAGCCAAAGTGGTTGCCTTTTGGCCGCTTGTCGCCGTTGACGTCACCCAATTGATTGAGACACGTGCCTCCACTTTATGGAAGCCTGGCAACAACAGCAGCAACTTGGAACTGAGTCAAAAGAAGTCAAACACCATGCCTCGTGCCTCTATGTGTGTGGGTGCGTGTGCGAGTGTGAGTGTGTTAATTTTGTCATCTCCTGTGCTGCAGGAGCTACCTAATTTAATGTTGCATGATAACGGCCAGCCTCTTTCCACACCCCCCATCTGCCACCCACATTAACAACTTGTGTAAAAATAGCTTTTGCCAATTTTCATTGCGATTGTTTGTTATATATGTATACATATGTGTGTGTGTGTATGTGTGTATTTGGGTGCTTGTGTGTGATTGTGAGTATGTGTACATGTATGTAGGTCACGCCTTATATTACAGAATCTATAAATGTATTAAATGTAATCATTGCATTTGTTGCGCGCCTTACACATTTATGAGTGTATGTTTGTGTATATGTATGTATGTATATATGTTTGTATGCATGAATGGACATTTATACCCTACACTCCTTCAAGTAGGTCAACAAACTAATTCCGAACCCTTTCGAATTTTATTAATATGTTGTCAGTGCAACTGTTAGCTGTCTGCTTAGTTGATTGTCTAAATTACAGCAAAAATTTGATGGCATATTCTTAAATTTGTTTTGTCATTAGACATAGTACACTAAATAGATATATGTATATATTCCTGGTCAGTTCTCTATCTGTTTATTCCGGCTCAGAGTCTGTTAAAGTTCATATCAAGTCAAGATAATAAAAATCTAGAATGTTTCCGATATGAAGTTTGAACGGTCCAATGAGGAAACACTAAGACATTTTTGACTGAATCCGGAAGTAAATTATGGAATAGTTTTTTCAAATTGAGTTCGAAATATTAAGTATACCTAAATATTGGGTGAGTATTTCTTTCATGAAAAAATAAATTGTTTGAAAAACTTACTTGGCTTGTCTCCAAGGTGAGCAGCCTCAACAATTGTAGCTCAACTGTAACTTTGTTTTTTATTCATTCCTCTCTTTTTTTATTGCAATTTCATATTTCATTGTTCAATTAACTGCTACCATCTACAGACATGTCTATAGAGCGTGTGGGCAGTGTAGAATGTGGGCGTGGCAGTTGGGGGCTACATCTATAGCTTGCACGCACTTGCTAACGCCTACAGAGTCGTGTGCCAGCTAAATGAATTGTTTGTTGTACCATTCTGTTCGCTTTCCTCTCACACACTCAGTCAAGGGTCTTGCCTATTGTCCAGACGAGCGTGGGTTGAAGAAAGGGTGGGAAGGTGAATGTGGCATGTGGCATGGGGGATGGGGGGCGGGCTTTGTTGGCCAATTTTGTATGGTGCGTCTAATTGAATATATATTCATTTTTGCACATCTCTGGAGCTGCCCTCAGAGTTACGCCCAGCATTATTATTATTTGCAGCTCATTGTCAGTAAGTTCTTGTATGTGTATGTGTATGTGTAGGTGTGTATTTATGTGTAAGTGTGCTAAGGTATATATCCCTGGTATAGCTGGTGCAAATTTCTGCAGGAATGTATTGTATTATCAAAATGATATACTCCGAAACACAATACGATTCTTCAGAAATTCGCTGCTGTAAGTTATCGTTTTCAACCGTATAGCACGTATAGACCTGTTGACAGTTAGATCGGCTAACAATTGTTGTTGGATTGGAATCTCGACTCTCCGTTGTTATGTAGAAATACGTTGTTTAGTAATAACAATGGGTCTCGCGATTCAAATCGAATGCAATTGGTTCTTCAGCACCGATCACCACGAGGAATGCAATTTGAGCATTTCACATTGGATTAGTCTTTATCGATAACATTCGTCGTACGTAGAACACAACAAAAAACAACAAAATCAAAGTACAACAGAACTTTCGCCCAACACCGTTGGGATTTGCGATAGTCTCATTGTACGGCCATTTGATAACCAATGAGACTTTCACATCTTCGAACCGGTCATAAAGGTGAAAAGCTATCCATCAAGTTGAATACCGTGCGAGTTATAAGACTTATTTTATCCCAACTATAAAAGTGATTCAAAACTCAATCTGTATCTTCGAAAGTTCAAGTGAAATACCGGAATTTTATTTGATCACATAGTGTAAAACAGCCCTGAATATATTCCAAAATCAATTTGTTTAGAATAAGCTACCTGCACAATATTTCCAGCCGTTTATATTTAAAGAACAATTTATTGATGTAAGATTGTTGAATGCCAATCAAAAAGAAAATTAGCAGGACATGCAGTTTCATCTTTTCAATTCTGCAGTGACGAACAGACGGACGGGCGGACCGATGGACGAACGGACTGAGGGCTTCGGAGGTGCTTCGTTCTGCCTGTTCTATACATTTGCACAAACCCTTTTACCATTTTCAATGGTTTCGTGTATAAAAATCGGAAATCGGCCTTAACTTGGCCAGTTGATGGACTACCCGAATGTCCTTTGGACCAATATAAAATGGAAAATAGCTTAATCTGCCAATAAAGCAATAGAATAAAGGAAAGTTCTTCAAATAGTGGAAATACAAGTACTTTTGAAAAATAATCAGTCTGTAACAACTAGGACATTTCCATTCGGTGCCAGGGCTTTTCCGATTTTGTATTTGTGACCCCATAATCCTTATGTGTACTTCGATATAGTTGGTCCTTGCAATTCTAAAACAACATATCCTTGAAAAATTTGTATAGATACGGCCGAATTGGACCCTTGCCTCTTGAGCTTACCTAAAAGTATGCAGTAATTATTTAACTAGTGAAGGGAAATTTAGCCAATGCTTCAACCCTATTTGTGACGTTCGTGGTGTGTGCACATGCTACCTTAATCTGCAACCTGCAAAGAAATCGATGTGCAATGATAATTTTTAACAAAAAAAATCCATTTTTGGTATGCAAAGTGTTTTCTTTATTTGTAACAGAATTTGTATGTCGTTATCAGTGATGCCAATTTACCCTTTTACCTTTCCGGCAATCTATACATTTTAAATCATAAAAATTGTTTTTCGTATTACGTAAATTCATGTTTAATATGCGAGTAGTTTCATATTAGGTTTCTGGTAAACTTGAGTATTTAAGAATATATAGATTTGATTTTAGTCAAAACCAAAGATCAAAGTCGCTGAAACGAAAGTTGGCCAGAAAACAAAATAAACACAGGCGTTTAATCCAATTTTTTTACATCAGATAATCTTATATTTGTTTTCAAAATTATACTATATTTTATATTGATTTATATATGTTCACGAGAAAACACTTTTTTTTATAAGACTTGGGTTAAATAGATATGTTGGTTTGGTGCCATACGTCACATGCCTAGGCAGCACATGCAGAGGGCGAAGGCAATGAGATTATTGACGCAGCCATAAAACTTATTTAATCAAAATAGAAAAATTAACATTTGCTATAAATTTGCTGCAATATTTTAGAACGTTTTTTTTGTTTAAGTCAATCTCTCATTTTCTCATACTGCTTTTTTGAGTTGAGTGACAACTGGCTTCACTGGTCCTAAGCGACTTGTATAACTGATTTAATAAATTTTAAATATTTACTAAGCGCTCAAGTTTATATAGTATAATAATGAAAAATCTATAGATTAAAACTGCTTTTAAAGTTGCAGTGGTCAAACTGCCAGGACAAATTCTGAAATTGTATTATTACTTAACAACTATGTGATCTGGGTTAAGTAACTAAAATGTATATCAAGCTAGTTATACTTTTGCCCGATTTAATGGAATCAAAATAAATGATGGATCAGCTTGTTAGCTGATTGCACTTGTTGTCGTCGTTGTCGTTGTTGTTGTTGTCGTTATTGTTACTGTTGGGGCTCTCAAGTGCACATTAATGAACTGCTTGTATGCTTTTAATTTGCATATGTCTGTCAGTAAACGCCCAATCGATAGATAGATGGGCTTTTGATTAATTAACATACACAAGCACCCACACGCGCGCACACACACACACACACACACACACACGCACATCAATTGGCAGACAAGCAACTGCATGTGCAAGCAGGCCGCATCTGCATCCATGTCCATGTCCATGTCCATGTCCATGTCCATGTGCATGCATGTCTCCGTGTCCATGTCCATGTCCATGTCCATGTCCATGCCTGTGTCGGAGCGAGCGCCATTGCCAGCAACCATAATTGATTGTCGATAATTCATGCGAACTTAAATTGCCAATTGCATGTGGGGCAACGGGGGTGATAAGGCGTGGGCGGGTCTGTAGATGCGTTTGCTAATGGCAAGCATATAACATATACAACAGCATATGGTACAGACATACATATGTATACGTACACATACATATCTACATACGTAAGTGTATACATATTTGTCGCCGAGCGTTAGCTAATAGTTAGATCTCCAATTCTAAAAACAAAATTGCGAATCTTGATTGGAGACTATTTCATGCCAGAATTGCCAAACTTAAATTAAGAACTTAAATCTTGAATTAACAGCTACAATATCAAATCAAGCATTTGTTTTTTAAAATGACAAATGTAAGGCTATAAAGTTTTTCTTTCTTAGTGAATCTACAAATTTTCTTGACTTAGGCACATGGAAACTCAACGCATTTTTTTTTTTAAATGTGTTTTATTCAAAATTAAAGTAGTTGAGGAGTTATTAACAAAAATGGATGAGTGATTAGTCAACCCTCGTGGCCATGTTCTAGAATATGCCCAGCAAATTGGCTGTTGTGGTTGTTTAATGTGTGTGTGCGTGTATAATTGTGTGAGTTTATGTGTATATTTGTGTGTGTGTATGGGTCGTTGTCCTTCCGGTTGGGGTCGGGGGGCCCCTTTAGCGGCCAGTTGTGGCCAGTGGCCGAGCAAAAACTGCGCAACGTGATGAAAATCCATGGCGAATTAAAATTGGCACATTTTCGCACGAGAGGAACCAACCAGCAACAGACAAGGCAGCTAACCAGTGGGATGCACACAGAAGAGGAGTGTGGAGAACAGAGAGGGTTACACAGACACACATACACTCTGACAGTCACTACAACATGCGCTTAAAACAAAGCCAACAATTTTTTTTTTTTTTTTTGGCTCTCAGTTAAAATGAGTGATGTAAAATGGTTGATTGACAGCTGATTGACATGATTTATGATGATAATCACACGTGAAAACAAATAAATAGTTTGCTCTCAGAGAGAGGGAGAGAGAGAGAGAGAGTTCTTTATAAATTTAGGGAACTATTAAAATAATAATTAATAAAATAAATAATATATGTGTCATCAACCAAAATACGTGGCATTTAAGATTTAAGATTTGAGCGAACCCGAAGATGCATCTGGTAACTAGCCGTTCCTGTGTTGCCAAATAGTTGCTATAATAATTATTATTTGGCACGTCGGTGACTGCATGTTAACAGTGAGCGCACAACAATCATTATCCTAAAGGGATGGAATATCGCTTTTGCTCACCTCCATCCGGGTTTAAGATCTTCGACATTTGTGTGACCAGATCGTAGGTGAGCAGGCCGCAGTGCATGATAAAATCGCCGTGATTCAGAAGCAGAAGCCCATCAGATCATTCTCTGTGATTAGCACATCGAGAAGCATGCGTGCGGCGAAATAGTATGCATCATTGATCACACGCACATGCTGCTCATTTGTGGGATCGTATTTGAGGTTCATGTTCTGTATGGGCATCATACGCTTGCCACACTGCCGGATCACATTGAGATATTTGCCGGTGCGCAGTATCTTGTCCGAATGCCCCTCCAGGAATTTGGGTATGCATTTGTCGCGCGCGGTGTAACGCCTCTCCCAGTAATCGTCCGAATAATGCTCGGGCAGCTCATATATGTGTATGACCTCGTTATCCTCGACCAGAAATTCCCGCGTCGGGTCCATAATGATACCCTTCTGTATCCAAGTCTGCAGCATTGTCATATACGGTGCAGCAGCTTTTTCTGCCAGCAATATAATCGCTTCCTGTGCAGATTTGTCGCCCTCCAAGCGCTTGATGTGTACGCCCAAAAGCGACAGCACGGCAGCGCCATGGCAATCATTCTGTTTAGATAAAATGGAATTTACATTATCGAACACACACAGAATCATTTATGTATATATAGGAAAGGAGCTCCAAACACTTACTGTCTGCATCTCCACCACGAATGTGTAGATCGCATGCATAATCCACATGGTGGGCTGTAGATAATACTGCAGCTTGGACAAAGACAGCTGCATGCAACACGCGTTGCTTAATCTACAAAATGAAACAAGAATTTAAAAAAATAAATACAATGCTCTGATTTTGGCTATTGTAAGTTTACCCAATTATTGTCCATCAGATGTTTCCTTTCAGCTCAATTATAGAGCTATTTTACCTAAATGATATAGTGACTCGAAACGGTCAAGAGGTCAGTGTAGGAGAAACAGACAGACATACAGGACACACGGACAATGGATAATGTACCTTATCTAAGTAAATACACAGCATGCGCGCCTTATAAAAATATATAGCTTTTTGAAATATGAAGCTTAGACTATGATTTCTACTAAAGTTGCTTGCCATTTAGAATATGCATATGCAAAAATGAGGCACTTTAGCAGCAAAAGAGTGTCCAAGGTGCGTCCAAGGTGTGTCATCAACCAAAATACGTAGCATTTGAGATTTAAAGTCCTTTTTTAATTGTTATGTGAATTTTTTGACTATTCATGACAGTTAGAAGAACCTTCCTTCTCAAAAGCACTGGCAACAGCATTCGTGGTTGGGAATCTGAGCGAACCCGCAGATGCATCTGGTAACTAGCCGTTCCTGTGTTGCCAAATAGTTGCTATAATAATTATTATTTGGCACGCCGGTGACTGCATGTTAACAGTGAGCGCACAACAACCACCAGAGTATCATTATCCTAAAGGGATGGAATACTGATTCATCTATTGGCAACTCGACAAAGTGTGGCTGTGATAAGATGAGTGCGATAAGTGCAGCAGTTCGATAACACGCATAGGTCCAGCTTTATTCAGTGGTTTTGGAAGTAAGGTACATAATTCTCCTAGTTTCGAAGCCGTTGAGTAGAGATGTCCTAATGCACATCTCACCGAAACTAAATCGAATCAATCAATAAACATTTGCATTTATTTTAAAATATATAATGGATATGGTACAACTAAATGGAGAATTAATATCTTGTGCATTTCTCTTAACAACGAACAACTGTAGAGATGGGAATGATATTGGATTTACATGAAATAAATATATATATATATATATAAATGTAGATGACAAAACTAAATCCTCAATCGCAGTGGAAATTTAAGTAGAATTATTGGATGAGATTTTTTATATATCAGAGGTAACTGATTAACCTAACTCACATATAGTTTTCGACTGCAATGCAAGGAGATGTATTATGTGTTTTTATATTTATATATCTATATACAGTTGTAGACCTAGCCCATGGCATTCTCCACACACAGATTTTCCATTTGATCAGAGTAGAAACCATTGAAATTGATTCTATGCACGAGATTCATAAAGAGATCAGTGGCATTATCCTTGTCCAGATCATTGATTTGCTTAAGAAACGTTATGAGCATGCCCGTAAACTCCAGATCAAAACGTTTTACACGCTCCCCAAATGTATCCGTCTCATCTATTTTGCTCTCGTTCTGTATTATGAAAGACAGAGAAAATACAAATTTGAAATTAACAAAGAAAATATAAATAATAGTAAGAAGAGAAAAGCTTAAACGTAAATAAATAATTGTATTTATAAATGTTATTAATTGTTGTACATTGGATTAAAATGAGGGCACTTGTTGGACAAAATAAATACATACATGCAAACCAGCAAAGGATCGGCTAATATAATGATCCCATTAGGAAAATGATAATATATGATAATCCCTTGCTGGGAGGAAAAAAACAATTAAAATATAATAATGAAAAAGGAAAATGAAAATGAAAAGGAAACGAAATGCCATTTGTAGAGATTAAATATAATATTGGTACAAATTTGCACAGGGGGTCTACAACCATGTATGTGCTCTCTATTTGTGGTTATGGTATACCTGTAGCCGATCCGAAATGTCTGGCTCAGAGTCGGACTGATCCGTATTCTCATCACTGCTATCACAGACCATTGACTTAAGCTCCGCATCGAGAAAGAAACGTTGCGAACGCTACTTGCGCGATATTTGTTGTGAGATATGTCGATTATATATATATATATATATATAGGCGCAAGCATGGCAGGAGAAGAGAAACAAGGAAACAAGACACATACATATGCAAGTATGCAGATACAGGACAATGAGGACTTGCACTCACAATCACAATTCGTTAAGCCTTAAATATGACTTAGCCAATGGCGACTCCCCGGACAGACTCACCTGTATGAAATCGCAGAACTTTAGACAGATCTTACATAACTTAAATATGGCACGATTCAGATGCGAAGTTTCGGTCAGCATGCAGTTTTTCAAGCACAGATCGAGAAAGTCGTGGTGCAGCTTGAGCACCATATCTACATTCTCCACCTTCTTCATCTTCTCAATGAAGATGTGCCAATTGGGCTCGATGATCTCAATCATCATGTAATACTCCAGATTCTGTACGGCGTTCATCATCCGCTGACGCAGCGTAAATGCTGAACGATATAGTTCGGCGGATTGCGGCGAAAACTTTTTCGTTAACGAATTCTCCTTCCAAATTCTGTAATAAATTGAGCAAACATTTGTTGTTAATAACTAGGTGTATAATTCGGAGATGTATTATTATCTTCTACTGAATGGGTACAGGTTGCATAGAATTGCTTCAAACGCTGAGAATTGAGGTTTATATGTTACTCACTTGCAGAGCTGGCGTTCGACGTGCTTGCAGTGGAAGAGCTGTCGGAAGAGCATTTGATACTTGGAGATGCTGATGTGATTGAGCACCAGTGAAACGGGCCACTTTACCTCGTAGCTGAAGGCGAAGCATTCCATGCCACTCAGATCCAGACGATCGTATCTCTTCCAGTTCTCTGAAATTGTGCATAAGGGTGCAGCTTTGTAATGGGGGGATCAATCAAGAGCGCTTTTGCTCACCTCCATCCGGGTTTATGATCTTGGACATTTGTGTGACCAGATCGTAGGTGAGCAGGCCGCAGTGTACATAATCCTTGTAGGGATCGCCACGCGCCGACGACAGTCGCAGCGTCAGCCCCAACAAGTTCTCCAGTTTGATGGGCAGCACATGATCCACATTCTTGGACAGCTCATCCTCGCAGGCATCCATGAACTGCATGATAAAATCGCCGTGATTCAGAAGCAGATAACGCTTCACTGATAACAGATGGCCCATCAGATCATTCTCTGTGATTAGCACATCGAGAAGCATGCGTGCGGCGAAATAGTATGCATCATTGATCACACGCACATGCTGCTCATTTGTGGGATCGTATTTGAGGTTCATGTTCTGTATGGGCATCATACGCTTGCCACACTGCCGGATCACATTGAGATATTTGCCGGTGCGCAGTATCTTGTCCGAATGCCCCTCCAGGAATTTGGGTATGCATTTGTCGCGCGCGGTGTAACGCCTCTCCCAGTAATCGTCCGAATAATGCTCGGGCAGCTCATATATGTGTATGACCTCGTTATCCTCGACCAGAAATTCCCGCGTCGGGTCCATAATGATACCCTTCTGTATCCAGGCCTGCAGCATTGTCATATACGGTGCAGCAGCTTTTTCTGCCAGCAATATAATCGCTTCCTGTGCAGATTTGTCGCCCTCCAAGCGCTTGATGTGTACGCCCAAAAGCGACAGCACGGCAGCGCCATGGCAATCATTCTGTTTAGATAAAATGGAATTTACATTATCGAACACACACAGAATCATTTATGTATATATAGGAAAGGAGCTCCAAACACTTACTGTCTGCATCTCCACCACGAATGTGTAGATCGCATGCATAATCCACATGGTGGGCTGTAGATAATACTGCAGCTTGGACAAAGACAGCTGGTTCTCGTGCAGCTCCTCCTCAGCTTGTGCGATTAGTATCTGTCAAATAGGTGAGTGGGATAGTTCATTTAAAGTTAATAACGTTAATGAAATTTGCAGCATTCGACGTACATGGTATTCTTTAGTGATGACAGTTAATTGCGCATTGAGAGCACTGATGACCTTACCGCGACCCTCAGTGTTTGAGATGGCCATTTGGATGCCCATATAGTGAGAGGCCAGCGGCAGAATTTCTTGCACCAATTCCGCCAACGATAGGTTCAGCTCCTTGTGGATGGTAAAATGTGTTTCGTACTTGTCGAGCTGTTTATCGCGAGGCAGCGGCTGAATGTAGCTGCCACGCACACCATTCAGAATGTAAATTAGATCTTCGAGAATTAAATTCTGTTGGGCAGCAAACTGCAATGCGGCCAGATTGTGTTTGCACAGCGAATTCGTATTATCTACTTTGTAGTAGTCCCACAGCAACGTAGGATTATACTCTATTGTATTCAAACCATTGCTGGGCGGTGCATTGTGATTATGATCACCATTTTCAGTCTTCCGACTGGATGCATCCGAGGACACATTGTGCAGCAGCCCTCTGACATCTTCAGCAGCGCCGGGAGATATGCGACTGGCCCCAGTCCTGTGGTCGATGTTGGATGTGGATGTGCTGGCGCCATTGGTCATAGCTGATTTATTGCCAGACTTGCTGTTCTCCACGATCTTATCATTTGCTGGATCCGATCTTGTCGAAACGGCATTCAGCACGCGTTGCTTAATCTACAAAATGAAACAAGAATTTAAAAAAATAAATACAATGCTCTGATTTTTGCTATTGTAAGTTTACCCAATTATTGTCCATCAGATGTTTCCTTTCAGCTCAATTATAGAGCTATTTTACCTAAATGATATAGTGACTCGAAACGGTCAAGAGGTCAGTGTAGGAGAAACAGACAGACAGACAGGACACACGGACATGGCTATGTGTATAAAACCAGCTTGTTGTCCTCGTGACTATATAGCGTATTATTAATATAATAATTATAATAATTGGAATACCCTTCACAGTCTACATATGGCCTTCCTTATATACTCTCAAAATCTATTTATCTGTTATCTATAACTTCAGTAAATTGGTATCATTGGTTTGCTGCCTTGATACCAAATGCAGCTAATTACCTGTCTCAGATCAGCTCGTGAATCAGCTGGTTCAACCGCGCGCCGTCCATGCGTAACGGAGCTAGTCACTGTAGATAACGTAATAAGATCCAGAAGTTCTGAAGAGCTGAAACTGCCGGGGACAGTATTTCGGCTGCTATGCGGCAGTGGCGGCGGCATATCAACAGGAGGACTAACGGCGTTACTTGTTTTCGATGGCCACAAAGGTTTTGCGTTGATGCGTTCGGCGAAGACTAACAATGCGTACATGGGATCCTTGCTGTGCAAAAAAGAAAGCACAGTTAGATACAGTTATTTACAGTTATGTGCGTGCATTTGATGTTTGTATTTTTTTTACCGCTCTAGCATGGATTTGATTTCGTCGAGCACGTTGCGATAGTTGGGCCGCTTGAAGCTGATGGACTCGAGCAACAAGAGCAGTTCGCGGTTCGAGCGTCGCTTATCGACTGTGGCCCGAAATTCGCGGATAATGCTGTCTGGCGTATACTTTGTTCTACAATTAGAAAATGTAAATGAAAATAATATTTCTTCTCAATTTGCATGTGTATTTCAGCTCAAAAGACACAGATGATTTATGATTCAACAATAATATAGATTGAAAAGCAGCATCTGGCACATGTACTGGGTGCCAGGCACTTACTGAGTTTCGTCTATGAGAGTTGACAGTGCCGTCCGCACTGGATCGGTTTTAGTCGTCATCCGATGGGCCATATGTTTTTGTAATTTGTTAAATTAACGGCTTAAACGAACAGTAACGACGCTCAAAACACACACACAAGCCCTTTTTAGCTCAAGCCAAATTTGAGCGGGTTTGCCAAATAAATGCTCTTGCTCATTTGGTTTTGTTTTTGCATTTTCATGCAACTATGTTGCCACATAGTTCAAAATACGCTGAAGAAAATTGCAAATGTTAACGAATTATTTCGCTTATTATGAAATGTGCGCATTTTAATACGGGCATTTATAACATTTATACATATTACCAAAAATTTATAAAATATTTATTTTAAGTCAGCTGAGCAAAGAATGCCAAACTATGGCAACATTTTTTCGATGTTTACGAAAATCGATAATTTTGTGTACTTTCAACGGAAATTTTGTAAATTACCAACTTACCACTGGCAGCCTAATTAAAAAGAAAACTTATTATGGGAACTGCACAAAATATGTACATAATTGCTGTAATTCGATAAATACCAATACATCACTGATAGATAACATTTAAAGTGCAGAATCGTTCAATGGCAATTGATCTTTTTTATACGGATATTTCTCATCTACTCTGTATGTAAATGTAAAATTTAACATCACTTTTATTGCTGGTCTCAGTTGAAGCGAGCTTCAAGCCTATTAACTGTTAATTGTTGTGGCATAGCATATTAAATTAAATGCAAATCGTATTTTACATGATTAATAAGTTACATTGTTTTATGGTATGTTGGGTGCAGTCGCAACAACAGATAACAATGCGCGGAGGTAGAGGCAGCGTCAGAGAGAGAGAGAGGGAGAGCAGCTAGACCTTAAGCTGACTGAAAGCTCAACGATAAGATGTGAAATGATTTGCAAAAACAGTCGGGCAGGCAGCAAACTTTGAAGCAGTCGCAAGGTGAAATTTTCCACAAGCAGCAACAAATAATAAATAATGTGGAGCGATCTAAGCAAAAAGGTAATACTGGTGACCGGCGCCGGTGCTGGCATTGGCAATGCTCTGGTCAAACAGTTGGCCAGCGCCGGCGTCACAGTCATCGCTGTGGCACGCAACGAGGCACATCTCAAGGAATTGGCCAGCTTGGATGCGAAGAATATTAAGCCGCTGCTCGTGGATCTCAGCAATTGGGATAAGGTGCGCGAGGCACTTGCAACAGTGCCACAGCTGGATGGACTGGTGAACAATGCGGGTGTGGCCATTATCAAGCCCTTCGAGCAGCTAACCGAACAGGATTTCGATACGTAAGTATAAAAACTCAAAGCTCCCTATCTATATCTGTATATATATATATAAATATAAAGCCCATTCTCTCTTTTTGATGCAGTCAGTTTGATGTGAACATTAAGGCTGTTTTCAATGTGACGCAGACGCTGCTGCCCAAGCTGCGCGATGGCAGCTCGATTGTGAATGTGTCCTCGATCGCCGCATCCCGTAGTTTTGCTGGCCACACGGCATACAGTGCCACAAAAGCGGCTCTCGATTCGTTGACAAAATCGTTGGCATTGGAATTGGGCGCGCGCAAAATACGCGTCAATTCGGTTAATCCCACTGTTGTACTGACCAAAATGGGCCGCGACAATTGGTCAGATCCGGCCAAGAGTGCGCCCCTGCTAGCGCACATACCACTGAATCGATTCTGTGAGGTGGACGAGGTGGTCGATGCCATTGGATATCTGCTGAGCAGCAAGTCCAGCTTTGTCAACGGACATCACATCAATCTCGAGGGCGGCTATGCCGTCTCCTAAACAACAATTCAAAGTTTTGTTTGCTGCATTTTCTCAATTTCCCCATTTTACAATGTGAAATATATAAAACTGGAAATAATTTTGCTGCTGAAAAGAAAACATTCAATAAAAGAACGCTTGTTTGGACAAAGTTTGAATTTGTAAGCTGTCTTTTCAACTAGCTTGCAATTTTCACTTTTTAAATTCGTATTTAGTATCAATTGCAGCTAGCATTAGCATTAGCGTCAGCATAAATCTATATATACAAAAGTAATTCACTTGGATTTGTTGTAGTTATGTATTTGTAAGCTGTCTTTTCAAATGGCTTGCAACTTCAATTTGTGGGGGCGTTAAGCCATTAAATGCTACATAATTGTTAATTATACTCTACAAACTACAGAGAGAGACAAAAAAAAAAAAATATATATGTTTAAAAGAACATCGAGTTTAACGAACGACTTAAATGGTTAAAAATGTACAAATTTGCAATTTGTATATATTATTTGGAGGCATACAAATGATGCATATACATATGCATATGTATATATTGCATTTGGATTGCTTTGCTTAGGTGCAAACTTTGCCCTGCTGCTGGCCCTGCAACTGCTGCTGCTGCTTCTTTTCCCGTTCCCGTCGTCGCAGCTTCTTGCGCCGCCGATCGATGACAGCCAGTTCCACCTTGATCGTGTAGTAGGCCTTGCGCACATCCTGGATCTGTTTGCGCAATATTAACACGCACTGATCGTTGCTGAGCGAGGGATCTGTACAATTATATCAATCGATGAGTATCTTGTATCTAGTAAGTAAATCCATAAATATATCCACTCAATGACTTACCCAATTCAACAAGGAAGTTGTATGGACATGGTCGAACGCCTGATGCACTTGATGCAATTGATTGTGTTGGCAGCTGCAGCGGTTGTTGTTGCTGCTGTTGTTGTTGGTGCAGTTGCTGCTGCTGTTGTTGTTGTTGCAGTTGTTGCTGCTGCTGCTGTTGTTGTTGTTGTTGCGGCAGCAGTTGCTGGCGTGTGCTATGACGCTGTAATATGACAACATTGTCGGAAGTATCGTCGGTATCCGAACCAGCTGCATTTTAGTATACAAGTAAAGTCAAATAAATAAAATATTCAGGTTACAAAATAAAGAATGATCTTTATGATTGGCACTTGCCTGTTGTTGTTGCTGTCGTTTTGCGCATGCTGTTCAATTGCTGGCGGCGCCGTTTGCCCAGGACATGCAGCTCAGCGGCCGTGATGGAAGTCATGGACTGGAGAGATGAGGCGTCTATCGCCTTGACGCGTCGTATACGTCTGGTGCCGCTACCGCCGCCAGCGCCGGGCACATTACTCTCGAGTTCCGTATATTTCTTGGTGGCACCGCACTGCAGACTGCTGCTGCCCGTCTCCTCGCTGCTCTCGTCCTGGCTGGCTGGCGAATCTGGTGAGCTGTTAGGCGACACCGAAGCAGTCGTCGCTGGCTGGCTAACCAGCTGGCTGGACACTGGCGTTGCACGTTGCAACGCTGGAGTGTCTGGCGATAATGGCGCTATGCCTGCAATGGTTAGCGTTGACTGTGCTGCGCCTAACGCACCGGATGTGGAGGCGACAACTGTTCCCGTTCCTGTTCCAGTTGCAGATCCACTTATTGCTGGTGTTGTCGCTGGTGCCACCGGGCCGGCAACGTTGCTCGTGACGATCGGTTCATCCTTGCTGGTGTAGATGGGAGCCGGACTGCCCGGTATTGTCTCCTCGCACAACAAATTAATGGCCGCCTCATTGTGGGCATCACTGATTAGCGGACTGCTGGCCGCCGGCGAGACACGCATCGGTGCCGGCGTCGTCTGCATCGGCGTCGCCACCTCCTTGGCCGGCTGCAGCACAAATGGACGCGCGCGCGATGTTAGATATGGCATGAGTGCGTCGGGCGGCAGCTCATCGGACAGCCTTGGCGGGCTGTACTGGATCAAATTGTTATGATCGAGCGGCACCGGATATCTGGTGGCCATCTTATCCTCGGGCGGTGGCGAGGCGGGACTGTCGCTGGTGCAGACAATAACTGGGCTGTGCCGCATTGCGACCACCACTGAGACGGGTATTTCGGGCACAACAATCGGCACAACGATTGAGCCACTTGCTCCGCCTAGCGCTGATGCTGATTGTGTCTGTTGCGATTGCGATTGTGGCGGGGCTGCTACTGGAGACGGGGATAATGGTGTTGCGGATACTTGAGGACTGGCCGTATAGGAGTTGAGGCCAAATGGCAAATGACCGACCGCTGGCTGTAGCAGCATTATTGGCTTTAGTGCAATTGGCGCTTGAATGCCGGCAAGCTGTTTACTGCCACCAGCAACATCCGGCTCTAGTTGCACGGGCGGACTGTTTGTCAAGCTGTTGGATGCCTCCTCGGAGGCGGGACTCTTTAGCTCACAACCGCTAATAGTGCTCGGCTCCTCAATGATAACATCCTCGATGACCAGCCGTTGCTCCGAATCGGTGCTATCCATAGACTCATCATCCGAGAAACTTGTGCACACAGCCAATGCACCCACACCGGAACCAGCACCCGATCCTCCACTGGTACCCGTCACCGGTGGCGTGCCAGCTGTCGACGAGGCCAATGATTGGCCAGCCACTGGCGTCTTCCGCTGCTGTATGGCGCACTCAAGCTTCTGTATCGTTTCGCTTAGCTCACTGTTCTTTGCCGCCAACGAGGAGTCCAGCAGTGATTTGGTCTCCGGACTGTTGCTGCTGCTCGCCCGTTGATACAAATCGCTGAGTAGCGATGCGCCCGTTTGTATCTTGAGCGGCTCACTGAGCATCTTCAATTTGTCCATCTTCAAGTTCGAGCTGCTGTGCTCCAATTTAATGTTGCTTGGCAGCTGTTGTTGCTGTTGCTGCTCTTGTTGCTGCTGCTGCTGCTGTTCTTCCTTATCCGTGTCTGTTTGGCATTTGGTTTTGCTTTGCTCCGACTCTTCCTTCTTTTGGCTTATCGCTTTGAGCACCTTGTCCGCTATGGAACTGGGCTTCTGTTCGTATTTAACCGCATCGAGATCAAATGGACCCGCTGCTCCTGCCAGCAATATCTTCACATTCTCCAGCTTCTCCAGTTTGTTGTCCTTGTTCGATTCACCGGAACTGTAGCCGCTGCTCAGCTCAAAAACATTGCGCGTCTCCATAAACGGACTGCCGGCAATATGTTGCTGTTGTGCGGCTGCTCCTGCAGCTGTTGTTGTTGCTCCCGTTTTGGCTACGCCTATCGCTTGGGGCGGTGTGCTCAACTTGGGTGAAATGGGCACAGCAATTGTTGGCGCTGCTGCTGCAGCAGCAGCAACAGCAGCAGCAGTCGGCATAATTACAGCTGCTGTTGTTGCTCCTACTGGCGCTGGTGGTGTTGCTGGCGTTGTGGGCGGCTGCAGTGCATCCGTTAGAGCGCGCGTTGTCTCTTGCACAGTTTGGGCGAGCTCCTCGTTCAGAGCGGTTATGTTTAAATTGAAACTGGGCGATTTGCGCAACACATCGAAGGGTGTTGCATATCCAGGAGTTAACTGCACCTTTGCCATTAGATCAGCAACGGTTGCTGATGATGGCGTTGTTTTTGGGCAGGCTGACGCCAAAGTTGGTGTTGCCTTGACGCCACTGGGACTGTTTGCTGTTGGCGGCGATTGCTCTGCAGCAGCTGCTGATGACTGTTGCTGCTGCTGATCCAGTTTAAGCTGCTTGGGCTGCTTATCCGAGCTGGCCAACAGCAGGGTGGCTTCTTTTAGTGGGGAGCTTCGCTTCTTGGCCTTGCTGGTTGTGGCAGCTGCAATTGCACCATGAATGGAATAGTTGCGCTGTTCGTGCACCATCAATTGATGCTGATCAATGAGAACGGGAGTCGTGCTCGCTTTCAGCGCCTGTTTACGACCAGCAACACTTGTTGCTGCTCCCATATTTTTGCTGCAGCTGGCAATATTGCTGCTGCTGTTGCCACTGCTAGTGCTGGTGGTGGTGGTGCTGCTGCCACTGCCATTGCCAGTGCTAATGCTGCTGACAACAGCTGGTAGCGTTAGTGGCACTATCGCTGTACCACCCATGGCCGCCATAGGCGAGATTCGTTTCTCGAACTCGAATGGCTCCGTATCCTTGAACTCGTATACATCCGACGAGAGCAACTTGATGCCACTGATGCCGCTGCCGCTGCAGCTGCTACTATATTTGGTCTCCTTGGCAGCAGCTATTGCTGTTGCAGTTGCGCCTGCTGCAGCTGCTGCTGTCGATGTTGTTGTTGTGCCGCTGCTTATTTCCAATTTACTCATGTCCGGCAACGAACGTGTCGCCGATGAGCTGCTCAAGCTGACCGTCGTCGTCGTCGAATTATTGCTACTGGAGCAGAACGAGCTGGACGAGGAACTGGACGATGATGGCGAACAGGCTGCAGGCAGTTCCACCTTCAATGTTGCCGTCTCCTTGTGCAGCACTGGCTCAACAAACTTTTTGCTCGCATCCACAGTGCTGCTGCTGCTGCCAACAGATTGCTGCTGCTGCTGTTGCTTCTTTAATAGCTCCAGTTTCTTGGTTGCGCTTTCCGTTTTCTCCGTCTTCTTGAGCAATGTCAGCGGCTTCTCCACAATTACCGATGTGCATTTGGCACTTGGATTACTGCTGATGCTGCTGCTGTTGTTGCCGCTGTTGCTGCCGAAACGCGCCGGTGCAATTAGCGTTATGGTTGTTGTCGGTTTGATCTCGGCGCCCTTATGAAAGGGCTTCGTTGGCGTTTCCTCCTTGGGCTCCAGTTTGAACGGTTTGCGATCCTCATCGTCGTCGTCTTCGTCGTCGTCTTGGCCAACATCATCATATGCACCAACTCGCAGTTGAAAAACTTCCTTCTTCAGCTCGCTGGACAACTTTTTTTGATTCGTCATGTTGCCGTCGCTATCGACGGGAATTGCCGCTGTTATTTTGGGCTTGCATTTTCCGGTTGCTCGCTTGTGATCATCGAGCTTATCGGATGATTGAGAATCCTCGTCAATGTACGAATCCGTTTCCGAGGATTGCTCCGTAGAGCTGCCAGTTTTGGACACTTCCTGTTTGACCTGTGGGTCGCTCGGTTCGCTTTTGATGGCATCCTTGCGATCCTGCAGCTGAAAGCCTTTCAGCTCCGACCGTATCTCGCTGAGATCATAGTCACGTCCCTGTCCCTTCCCAGCAGCAACAGCAGCAGCGGCGGCGGCGGCTCCACTGCTCATTGCACGAGTGCCAGCACGTGATCGCTGCAATGGTTTCGATTGTTGCTGCACAACAACAGCAGCAGAAGCAACTGGTGTCTGTTGTTTATTTGACGCTGGTGGCTGTGGCCGTGACTGTTCCTCATCCTCATCCTCGTCGCTATCCTCGCTGGGCTCGCTGTTGCCACGTCCCTTTTTGCCAGCTGATGATGCAGCCGATGCTGCTGCGGCCGCCGCTGCTGCGGCCTTTGCTTTGTTCAACTGCTGCTCCTTGACACTGAGTCGCTTGGGACGACGCACTGGCTCATCGGAATCGCTGTCCGTTTCACTGGCCGTGGACGCATCAGAGACATTTGCCGATATCGACGCCGAGGCGGAGATGCGACGTCGCAGATTGTTGCTACTGTTGCTGCTGCTCGCTGCTTGCAACATTCGCGTTGGACGCTTGTGTTGCTTCAGTTGCGACTGTGAGGCAGCTGGCGATTTGGTGCGACTTGAATTGGAGGCAACCGATGAGGGCGTTGTGGAGCGCGGTGGCATTGAATCACTCCGACCACGTCCACGTTTGCCAACACCCGTTGTTGCTGGTGTTACGGCTGCTGATGTTGTTGGTGTTTTCGATGCCGAATGCAGCATCGAGGATGCACCAGTGCCGGCGCTTGGTGGTGGCTGCTGCTGCTGTTGTTGCTGAAGCTGTAACTGTTGTTCTCGTTCCCCCTTGGCAGATGCATCCTTTAGAGTCAACTGGCCAGGATTGGGCGCCTGGGTGGGTGCACCGCCGCTATTGGCGCTGCTGGTGCTAATTGTGCGTTGCTTCTGTTTGGAGCCCTTGGTTAGATTCTCGGCAATGCGCTCTCGGGGCACCCACTCATCGTACCGATTATTCCAGCCGGTATAGTGCACCAGATACATCGGAACGCCGCGCTGCACATTAATCTCGATGACTTTCGCTTCATAGGTGCTGCCATGTGAGCTGGGCGATTTCTTTTCGTGATAATTCACTTTGAGCTTGTCACCGATGCCAACGATAAAATCGCCAGTGTCGATTTTCTCCACAGTTATTTCATCCTTCTTCCGCTTGCCGCGCTTCTCATCGCTTTTCTCCGCTTGTTTGCGTTGTTGATGTTTCTCTTTTTTCGTTGGACCGCCGGCAGAGCTGTTTGCTGCTGCTCCTGTTGCTGCTGCTGTTGTTGTTGTTGTTGTGGACGACGCTACATCAGTTAAAGAGAGATAGACGTATAATAAAAGTATAAGCCAAACTATTGCTGTTTCATTCAAATATATTTATTCAATGGGGTATTCCACAATTAAGCGAAAATAGGTATTTCGTTAAATTGGCTTCCACTTTTTGTTGCAGTGCAAGTTATTTATTTATTTCAAATACTATGCGCATTATATATGAATAGATTTGCAACTTTTGCTTTTGCTTGATTGTTTTTTTTTTGGAACAGCACTGATAATGATCAAATGTTAATCGAGCAAACAGTGAACATATGTCGATAACACGACACAACCTATCGATAGGTGGCCCAAACTCAAGAAACACGAGCAAGAGCAAAGAAAACACGTCCGTGTACGTGTGTGTGTGCTTGGGCTTGTGCCGGGGCAACAAAAGCATCTCTGCACGCAAGCAAGCCCCCATTAAAGAAAAGACGAGATTAAATCGAAATCAACACGCTCTTATCAATAGTTCAAACAGCTGGGAGGCCAATGCCGTGACAATTATACTAATTATAATATTAGTAATAATACAACAAATAAACAGCCAGCAAAGACAAGCAAACAACGGAAACGATTCACTCTCAATTCGTGTTGCTGACTGGCGGCGACGAAGCATTAAACCGATTTGGGAATTAGTCATTTGTTGTCTAGCTGGGAATGATTATATAATCATGCGATTGCGCTTCCTGGCCACAGCCAGCCGTCAATTGGGGCTAAATAATCGATCCAACCATAATGGTAGTCTGCAGCATCGCCTGCTGGCGACAAGCAGCGCAGGAACAAAGGACGACCAACATAATAATCATCATAACAACAGCGAGGAGCAACACCAAAGTTGGCCACTTTATGGCGCTGTTGCCATGGGCGGCATCGGTGCCGGCTACTGGTTCTTCCATCAACTTGACAGAATGAAGCGCAAGCAGACCGAAAACCAGTTGACACCGCCTCTTGCTGCTGTCAAGCTGGATCTGGCGGTGGATGACGATGAGGAGAGCAAAGCGCGTCTGTGGCACAAGACAAAACGCGAGGAGCTGCCCACATACAGTGTGGAGGATGTACTGCGTCACGATAAGCCAGAGAGCGGCATTTGGATCACATATGGTCTGGGCGTTTATGATGTCACCGAATTTGCGCCCAATCATCCCGGCGGAGATAAGATTCTAATGGCTGCTGGCAATGCCATCGATCCGTTTTGGGCCATCTATCAGCAGCACAATACGCTTGAGGTGCTTCAGCTGCTCGAAAGCTTTCGCATTGGCAATCTGAACAAAGTAGGTGCGATCACTGATGATGATGTTGCGGATGAGCTAGGCTCACCGTGGGCCCAGGAGCCAAAACGTCACGTGCTGCTCAAGCCGGCCAGCAAGCGGCCATTTAATGCGGAGCCACCAATTGGAATGCTGGCCGATAAATTCTACACGCCCAACGAACTCTTCTATGTGCGCAATCATTTGCCGGTCCCGTCCATCAAGCCAGATGAATACGAGCTCGAATTGGCCGTGGAATCGGGCAATGGCCAATCAAATCGCACGCTCAACCTCGACGAGATTCAAAAGCTGCCCAAGCACACGGTCACAGCAGCCATCATGTGCGGCGGCAATCGGCGCTCCGAAATGACGCGCATTAAACCCGTCAAAGGTAAGTCACAATATTGCAGACAAAGAGTGAGTTATATATACATATATAGCAATATGGATATAGATATATAGATAGAGAGTAGGACTCAAAATGAGATTTAAATCAGAATTTTCTGTTTTGGACAATGGGCAAAATGTTAATGTTTAAAAAGTAAATAAAAATATTATGAGAATATGGGAAAAATCGACTTTAGCAAATTGAAAATGTGGATATTGAATATTCCTAGTAGCACTGCTAAAAGAGGAAAAACGATTATTAAATATTGATCAATAATCTGTCAGTTATATAGAAATGCCGTAAAAGCCGTAAAAGTTAATGAAAACCTTGCAATTTAAATTCTCGAAAAGAGCCAAAAGATATTTTGAAGAGTATTTTCTTCGATAGATCCCCATCGATATTTTTAAAAGTTTTTTTTCGGTTTCAAAATGCAAATATCGAATACAAATGGCTAATAAAAATGATAAACTCTAGGTCACAAATTAATTATACAAATCTATATATATACATAAGTATAGTCGAATTGAGAAGCTTGCTTGTGTGTGAATATGATGATGGATGATCTGTCATAAGAATTGTGTGTGCATCTATCAATCTATCTGTCTAATCATTTTTAGGTTTATCCTGGGGACCTGGCGCTGTCGGCAATGCTAAGTGGTCGGGTGCACGTTTGTGCGATGTGCTCCAGGCGCAGGGTGTGCAGCCCGATGAGCGATTACATGTTATATTCGAGGGTGCCGATCTGGATCCGACAGCACATCCGTATGGAGCATCGATACCGCTGTCCAAGGCACTGGATCCACGCGGCGATGTGTTGCTCGCCTACGAGATGAACGAGCAGCCATTGAGTCGGGATCATGGCTATCCGATTAGGGTAATTGTGCCCGGCACTGTGGGCGCCCGAAATGTCAAGTGGCTAACCCGGATCGTTGTCAGCGATTGTGAGTCGGATTCACACTGGCAGCAGAACGATTACAAGGGCTTCAGTCCGAGCACAGACTGGGATACGGTTGACTTTAGCAAGGCGCAGGCAATACAAGCGATGCCAGTGACCTCGGCCATCTGCACCCCCATGCCCGGGGAGCGTGTCAAAGTGGACAAGGATGGCTGCATTACGCTTCGCGGCTATGCCTGGAGTGGCGGCGGTCGACGCATCGAGCGCGTCGACTTGACCAGTGATGCGGGCAAATCGTGGTATGTCGCCCACCTGGATCAGGAGAATGAGCCCGACGGTAGACACTATGGCTGGTCGCTGTGGACGGCCCGTTTGCCAATCAGCGCCGATCAGCAGAAGGATCAGCATATAGAGATTTGGGCCAAGGCCGTCGACTCGTCGTACAATGTGCAGCCGGAGTCATTCGAGCATATTTGGAATCTGCGCGGTGTCCTCGCCAATGCCTATCACAAGGTCAAAGTGAAGCTATCCCAATAATACAGAAAAACTTCAATTCTTTTATACACACACAAAATATAGACACACAATAAAAAAGACTAGGATTTGAACTAAATACGAATATAGATATAGGTAAGGGTAGGAAAGGGAGGAATGGGAATTCTGGTTTTGGATAATTAGATGTGAGCAGGTGGAGGAGGAAAGGGAGGAATGGGAATTCTGGTTTTGGATAATTAGATGTGAGCAGGTGGAGGAGTACTTAATCTTCACCATGCCTAAGATACCTGTTCTTTCTAGATATTTTTTTTGAATTTGTGTTGGGCTAGGTCTGCCTGGGCGGTAAAGACGAAGATCGATGAAGCTGGGCGAATCGAGCTAACAAACGATTTATAAAAGAACGAACTTGCCACATGGATCACTCAACTAGTTGCTTCAATTGTTGCAATTGAGATGGAATCGCGAGCAGACTTACCCGTTGCTGATGCGGCTGCTGTTCCTGTTGCTGCTGGGGATGCGTCGCGACTGCGTTGCGTTTCCGATGCAGCTTTGCTCGATGCATTGCTGCCAGCGGCGCTTGGCTCCTTGTCCATGCTGTTGTTGCGCGTCGAAACAGCCGCCGCCTTGATCTTAGCCAATGGTACATCGGCCTCGGCATCCTTTGCATCCTTGGCGCTGACTGTTGTTGCTGATGCTGCTGTTGTCGCATCTCCTGCTGCTGCCGATATGGAAACCGGTGTGCTGCCAACGCTGGATGTGGTGGCGGTGGCCACTGTTGGGACAGCTACTGCACCGCCAGCTGCTGCTGATCCTCCTGCTTCTGCTGTCTCTGCTGCCGTGGCTGGCGTGACAGTTGTGGTGGTGGTGGAGTTGGTGGTTGTGTTGGTGGTAGTGCCTGCAGTTGATTTTTCCTCGAATTTCTCCACTAGATTCTTGACTTTGCTGCCACTGCTGCCTGCGGCGGATACTTTGCGCTGTTTCTTCACCGGCTCCACAACCACACTGGACTCGCTGGTGTTGCCCGATTCCTCAGCTGCTGATTGTGAGATTGCCCGGGAGCCAGCGCGAGTGGGGGTGGCAGCTGTGGCGCTGATACTACTCCCACTGTTGACTCCTGCTGCTGTTGATGATGCAGCTGCTGCTGCTGTTGTTGTTGCAGATGATGATGATGATGATGATGATGATGCTGCTGCTGCTGCTGTTGTTGTTGCTGTGCTGCTGCTGCCGGCGGCAACGTGAGCTGCCAGCGCCTGATTGGCCATCGCCAATTTGCTCATTATCTCCATTTTGGTGGTTTCCGCCGGTTTGGGCGAAGCCACCGAATTGGCGCGGACCAGGCTGCGACCCTTGCTGCGACTAGAGTTGCGCGATGTCATCAGCATGGAGCAGCCAAGCTTGCGATGAAAATCACCATATGGCTGCAGGAATTTCTTATAGGCCTGCTTCACCAGATTCATAACGCTGAACGTGCACGGCGTGAATCCCAGTCGCATGGCAATCATTTTCCATTGATTCTTGGCGGTGACGCGATTGTAGCCGCCACGCTTCTGCACCGCCCGGAACAGGCGATAGAGATCAACATCGCGGCTTTGGATTGATGGCACCTTGTTCAGCGGAGTGCCACGATCATCCATATACTTGTACAGCTGTGCCACAAACAGATCCTTCTCCTCGTGCGGCTCATCGTCCGATGAGTCCGATTCGATTTCCGCCTCATCATCGGTCGTCAAATTGGCCAGACCGAACAGTGAGTCGCGATCCCAGTGGGCGGGCAAAATGCTCTTGTCGAGAAACTCGAGGGCCGCCTGCACAGCGGGCACATCCTGTTTGCTGGCTATCTCGCGTGTAAACTCATTCGCCTCCTTCTTCGGCACCGTGTAGTAGCGTCCATCCTTAAAAGAGCGCACCAGATACTCGTCCTTGACCCGGATGCGCACAGTGGCCTACGAAAACAAATGTTGAATAAAAACTCATCTTCAAAAATGAACACCCTGTATTTATATATATATATCACATGTACTAGCTAGCTGATGCCGGACCCATGCGGCCAGCCTTGTTCATCGCGGTACCTGCTGCTGAAGTTGGATGCGCAACTACGTTATTTGCTGGCGAAGGGTTGCCGGCAGCTCGCGGCGCGACGATCGCCGCGATCCAGCTGCCTGACGCTCTGACTAGCTGATGCCTGACCCATGCAGGCCAGCCTTGTTCATCGCGGTGCCTGCCGCTGAAGTTGGATTTGCAACTACCGTTATTTGCTGGCGCCGGGTTGCCGGCAGCTCGCGGCGCGACGATCGCCGCGATCCAGCTGCCTTCATCGACAGGCCGCGATCCAGCTGCCTTCATCGACAGGCCGCGATCCAGCTGCCTTCATCGACAGGCCGCGATCCAGCTGCATTTTACATGTATTTAGACTAAGCATTTTTGTATAAATAAAGAGCCTGCTCATCAGAGCAGTTCAGTTCGATTTTACACGTCAACCTGGTTTAATCATTAAACAACTCATCAACCAATCAAGATTTTTAAGATTGTTTTGGACTGGAATGTGCCCGACATCGGGAGGCAATCATCAATTTGAAAGCTTGTTGAACTCACCTGCTTGCTGACCTGGGCGGTGGGTGCGACAACGAGAGCGGGGAACCATTTCTCCTTGTCCTTTTTCTTGGATTCGGTCTCGACGCAAACGACTTTGCCAATGTGCTCCTCCTTCTCGTTGACCACCTCCTTGGCATCGCTCTCGTCATCATCATCGGAGCTGCCATCGTTGAGTTGACCACGTCGTCGTCCGCGTCGACCGCCCACCACCGGATTGCCAAAATGCTCCGGATGCGTTAGTGGCAATTGATCCAATGTTTCGCTCTCATTGAAATGCCTGCCGCTCTTCAAGCAGAGCGCTGTTCGACGCAGCGTCGTAATGTCGCCATCATCGAAGACGACTGTATATTGGGAGCAATCCTGAATTTTAGTTATGGTCGCCTCGATGCACTCCTTGCGATCGGGATGGCGCACCTCAACGGTTGCACCGGCGCGCAGTTGTCCGGGCGCCGCCTTGATTGCATCATCTGGCACAATCCCAGAACCGAGTCCCTGTTTGTAGGCAACCTTCACCTTAATGTTGCGCACCACTTTGCTGACTTTGGCCTCGCAGAAGGCGCCCTTGTATTTGGCGCTCACCTCGGTGCCCACAGGCAGCGATGGTGGATCGTCGGCTTGCTGCAACGCAAACAGACACAATTCATTTCCAATTGTTAGCAGTGCATACTTGGATATATTATATGTGCTAGCTAGCATTTGTTGCACTTACCTGCATATTGTTAGTGAGTAGAAAACTGCGTTCGTCGTTTCGGTGAGCGTAATAATCAATAGAGGCTGTACATTTTCAGTTAAATGTTTACGTTCTTTGCGTTGGCCTTGGTAGTCTCTATATCCCAGTGAGCCTACCCCTCCACCTCCTTATGGGTCAACCTCCTTTCTGACACACACACAATTTGCCGCGTTGCGTTTTTGTTTGTTTGATTTCTCAAACTGAATACACCGCTGCACTTCTACGTTGTTCAGAAGCAATGGCGCCTTTGTACTGCAACAGTTGTTATGTTTTTTTTTGTCTTTTGCAAATATTATTTGTTACAAGTTAAAGTGAAATTTTCGACATTTGCTTTTGCGTTGTTTAGCGTCTTTGCAAAATATTAGGGATGTGCAATCATGTGGTAGCATACGCGTATCGATTATTCGACAAGTACCCTCAACGTTATCGATACATCGTTGTGAGTAAGATCGATTAGGAATAAGTAATAATATTAAAATTGTGACAAGTTAAATAAAATGCTTAACGTCACAGATTCAGTCGGGTTAATTTCAACTGGCGTTTCTTTGGAGCTATCATGAGTTATCGACATGTTAAATATTATCGATTACGTTAAGAAAATATGAGCAGTGGCACCACCACAAAATTTCACTCAAATGGCAACCTTTCATCTTACACTCAAAATTTGAGTGTAAATTCAAAGTAATTATTGCACGCCTGCGTGCTGAAAATAATAATAATAACTTGCAGTTGCGCTTTGACCACCAATTTGAAATGCAAATTACCGTTTTTCTCACGATTGACATCAATAAACACATTTTTATAATACATGTTTAATCAGTATGAATAACTGACTCAAAATAGCCAATTTTGATGAACCCTGAAATCTGGAAAGCATCTTTATTTCGTATCAAATACAGTTTTTGGGAGATAACTTGTTGTATTAAAGGAAGCGAACATCAGATAGCTATTATTTCTTGACTATATTCCACCCACATTAAAATAATGGCAATCAAATAGAGGTGTACTTCTGTAGTTCACTAATTAAAACTCATTTTCACGCGCACTTATTGAATTGCCAGCAAAGGTATCAGCACAATCCGTTCAAAGCGTAAACAGCAGCAGCAGCAGCAGCAACAGCAGCAGCAACAGCAGCAGCAGCAGCAGCAGCTGCAACAGCAGCCGCTATCAGTACGAATCCAATGAGAATTCGGCAAAGGACTTGCACCGCTGCTTTTGTCCTTGGTTCTTGTTGGAAAATATTTGACGCTTGCTTTGATTTTAGTTGCGTGCATGTTTGGTGCTGGATGTATGCATGTGTTGTGTGTGTGTGTGTGCTGTGTGTGTGCTGAGTGTGTGCTGTGTGTGACGCGAATTACAATCACAAAGCAATTAGCTAATGCTTTTATGCCTTCTCAGGAATTGTGACATGTTTTTTGCTAAAAACTTTGCGTGCGCAGCCAAAACATTATGGTTATTATGATACCACCGAATGATATGCAAATCGACTAGCGCAATTAAAAAGCAAAGAAAGAAACGCTTTACTTGATTGGGATACGTACATACATAGATAAATATATATAGATAAATATACATATATCCAAATACATATTCGAAACTGCCGAACAACTCATGTTTCAGAATTAATTAGTTTTCGTTGTCACAGATATATTGATATATACATATATAGAGTTGGCTCAAAGGGGGTCAACGGGTTACCAGCACCACTCATCACTGCAGTTTAAGTTCATTTAATAAGATGATTTGCATTTTGGTCGACTAACGTTTCATTTAGCATCGCTGCCGAACGAATTTATCTAATTTTCATCATTGCAGCGAATGTTGTGCCATTTTTTTTCAGTCTCTGATCCATTCCACTTCTTATGATCCAATGCGAAGTTTTTCTCCATCTTTAATTTTGCTTATGTAATCAAAGGAAATTTTATTATATAACACCAAACGATCATCGGTTGCTGATGAAGTTGTCTTGAACCCTAATCCTAAGAGCATTTGGAAAGAAGTTCTGTGACCGTCCAATTTTCTTGATCTTAGAGATTGCGCTCTATCTTCTATCCATGGCCCATTAAATATTATTCGATAGATCAGTTAAGCTTTTATTATAATGAATATATTCACATCTTAACACAAAATGAATTTATTGTATTTTGGACATGATATTTATTTATTTATTTTCAATTCACACGTAATTGTCTTATTTTATTATATATATGTATACTCAAACACACACACCAGAGACAGCGGGTTGAGTTATTAATTTTCCCGTTTTCATTAAAACGCTATTAGCTGAACATATCTATAGCTGCAGCCTTATTGTATTTTACTTGGCTGAATGACTTTTGGCCCACCCCCTCAAACAAAACCACCCTCAACCACCCAGGCTCCCATCAACCGCTGGCTTGGCGTGCGCGCGAAACAAAGGCCAATAATTTCTGCTGCTCCTTTTCAATTATCATTTGAAAAAGAATAAAAAGAATGCCGTAGTCGAGTGAGCTCGACTACGACACACTCTCATCCCAGTTGTTAAATCTGGACAAATTTTATTACACATTCAGATTATATTTGTTTCTCACCCGATCTGAATTTGAATGCCATTCAAATATTTTCTCTTTTATTACTATCGGAAATCGAAATATATCGATATTCGGCAAACGGTGGCAGATTTAAATGAAGCTTATCTGCGCTGATCATGATCAAGAATATGTACATAAATATACTTTATGGGGTCGTAGATGCTTCCTTCTGCCTGTTACATCCAACATGTCAAAATCATTATACCCTTCTTACGCATTTGCAGCGGGTGCTTGGTATAAAAGAAATAGCAACAGAAATAAGGAAAAATGAAAGGCAAATAAAGAGTGAAATGGCCAAAGCGCATAGAAGCGCTCAAGTAAGAAAGGGTTCCTTACTCTATCCAGTCCTTGCTCCAGCCAGTCAGCCAGTCAGCCAGTTAGCAAGGAGTAAGTAATTAGTGTGCATTTCCGTTCTGCCTGCACGTGTGTGTGTGTGTGTGCATTTACTTTTCCACTTCGTTTGCGACAATCAAATGTAACAAAAGCGTCCAAGCAGCAGTTGGAGAAATAAGTAACTGCCATTCAAGGCAAGAGAAAGCAAACAAGAAGAGGAGCCCCAAGCATGACGGGGTGAAGCAAGCTGTCAAGCAGCCAAGCAGCCAAGGAACCGGTGAAGTGCCTGCAACTGCACCCTGTTGTTGCACCTGTGCAGGCATCTCCTTATCATCTAAGGCCACAGCGTCATCATAATGAAACGTGACATTGACTTCAATCGCTGGCCAGACAGCCTCCTCAGCCTCCTCAGCCTGCTAACCATCCTCACCCCTATCCAGCACCCACGAGAGACGTGATGCGTCCACCCCGTCCGACCATGCTAATCTCTCTGTAATTAAGACCGTCACTCATTCAGTTTACCTGCATGCCTGGCTTGGTGGTTTGGTGGACAGACGAAGGCGTCGAAACAATGTGCTAATTTCCAGTGCCTTCCAATTGCATGTGGTTGTTCTTGCTGGTGCCTCCTCTCGGTGGCTCCGTTTGACTGGCGTTTGAGTGGGTGGTTTCGGTTTCGGTAGGGGGTATCTGTATCTATGTAGATTGCTGCCAAAGTGCGCTTTATGGAGCCTAGAATACCTTATACTTGCTCCTTAAATCTGTGATTGAAATCTGTTCACTTAGTCAAGGATTATAGCTGATAACTGGAAACTTTGCAAGTATACTTTTGCTATATTTCACTTATATACTTAACACTTCGATTGGGGTTTGCTTGATCGAGATAGGCGTAGACTTAAGACTCATCTTTCAACCGATTGTTCCTATTGCAGCTAAATGAGTCATCTCCGATTTATGGACTACCTTCAGCAAAACAAAAATGGCTTCTACCCTCTGGAGTCCCTCATAACTGAACTGATTTTCAATTTAAAATATATTCAAAATAATAAGCATAAATTTTCTTTATGAATAGATAAGCACCTACTTATCTCATCTCACTGCATGGATTGGAAGCTGCTTCATGTGGCATATGTGGCATATATAATGTAAATTGCAAAATGCAAATGTCAATTTTTAGTTTTTTCATCGCTAATTGGAATCATATCCAAAAATACTCACTGACAGAAACTGGAGATGATTCTGGACTCTTGGCAGCAATAATTGGATTAGCTGACATACATACAGATATCGCATATATATTTCGACTCTATAAATACACAGATGTGTGTGTGTGTGTGTGTGTGCAAAAGACTTTTGTTATTTATGTTCGTTTCTATCCCAAAATCCCATTTAGGTCGCCCTGGGAGTGAATCTGTGTGGGATGTGCATAAATTCTCAAAGTGTTACCAACAAATTTCGACGCATTTAAATGCGAGTTAAGCCATGTATTTGTATACATATATACATATTTAGTTAAATATACTCATATATTGTTGGTCTGGGCCATAGCATCTATCAAAGTGTCTGGCTGGATTTTGCAGCATGCAAACAACCAGGGGCACTCTGGTTTATCGGTGTCGAAGTTGCCAACGTCCAAAACTCTTTGCCCCCAAAAAGTGATGCAATAAATGGCCATCTGATTGAGGTAGTACTTTGCTATTTATAACAAAGTACACACACAGATGTCCATCTGCACAGATGTGCAACTGCAACTGCAACTGCAACTTTGGCAGGTTTTTGTTCTGGTTCTTCATTGGTGCCGGCAGCGATCTTGATGCGGCTTAGTTTTGGAATGTATGTGTGTTTGTCAGCTAATACTAGTTGCGGTTGCAGTTGCAGTTGTTGTTGCAGTTATTGTTGCTATTAGTATACCCTGTAATTTTTACAGGCAACACAATGCACCATGTGTGAGTGTTTGTAATATAAAATCGTAATACCCTGGCAATATTTAAGCTTAACCAAGCCCAAATATTGTCCTTGTTTGTTTGTGATTTCAGTATCCACATTTTTGGCTAGTAACCTGAATGACTACGACTACAGGGTATTTGATAGTTGTGCATCTACGACTCGACTGTGCCTTAGAAGTACTTGTCATTAATTTTTGTGTTCATTGCTGTTGCTGCTGGCAGTGTTGTGCTTATTGGTGGCAGTGTGTTTCCTGGGGGCCATTGACACCACCAACAACAACAACAACAACAACCCAACAACAACAACAACAACAACCCAACAACAGCAACTTTGCGCACGATTCGTATTTCGTATTTGGCATCTGCCATGCCATAAAGTCTTTGCTCATAGCATCTCAAACTAGGAAAAGAAACAGTTCTGTCTCTCTTTCTCTCTTTCTCTCTTTCTCTCTCTCTCTCTCTCTCTCTCTCTCTCTTTCTCTATGTCTCAACTGATCAATGATTTTCATTACTCTAAAGAAATAATAGAGTTTAAACAAATTAATATATATATATATTGATATTTGTAAGCAAAGATCAGGCATTTATTTTGAAAACTGTTTCAAAATATTTCGAGAATTTTAAAAAATATTGAAAGAGTGTGGCGAATAAATCGAACGTAGGTTATTCGGAACGAGTTTTCTTCATATTGCAATAATTAAACTAATAACTTTAAACTTACTTTAATTTTGAAGTACAAGCTGAATTTCAGCGCATCATTTGACTGTTGGGAAAGTCACAGTGGAGGTCTCACTGTGGTATTACGGCTGACCACATATCGTCACTTGACGCGGTTTCTGACTGAATGAATTTTGCTGACTGACAGCGCGACTCATTAATAAGTTGCCGCTTCAACGTGCCACAATTTGAGCAGAGCCAGCAACCAACCAAACAATCAGCAAAACAAAACAACCACACAGTCACTTCAGGGAACCACCCAACCACCCAACCACCCCTTTAGCTTTACGGTTTGCGCAACTTATTTCGGCTTGGCAGGGCCAACATTTTGAATACATACACGGAGAAAAACAAGTAAGAGTGCTGTACTAGATGGAGCTCGACTACGAGATGCCCTGCACCCTGTTGGCATATTATTAATAATCCAGTTTTATTGCCAATTTTCGCTTAAAGAAGTTTTGCACACTCAAATGTAAGCATACTCTCATTTGGTAAGGCCGGTGCAGATACACTGAAAATTAAAGTAAAAACTAAGTCATCCATATTTTTCTCTGTGTGGTGTGGGGAAGTCGGATGACACACATCCATGCACACAAGTATCCAGAAGGACGTGGACAACCGCAGCAGGGCTTAGCTCTTTTGTCTGTTTAATGGGTGTAAATGTGTGCAAAGGGGGGGTGTGCGTGTGTTGTCCCGCGCAAAGCCGCTTATCACACACCCAACAAGCCCAATTGCGGACGATCGTTAACAAATTCTTCATATTTTCTCTCTCTGGTATTTGTTTTTGTGCCCGATAGGCAAAGTAACTAAATGATTGGCCGAGCACGTAGTTTTATCGAGAACCCCCCTTAGCAGCCCCATCTGCACCCCTAGCTACCACCCCTGTGAAATTTGTGTGTGGTGTGTGTTGCATAGTTTTGTGTGTTTCCAGCTCGTCAAATGGCCATATTTGTATTTTTAAATAATAATAAAAATAAATTAAATATATAAAATAAGCTCAACAAACAAAAAAAAAACAAATTTGAATTTCAACTTCAAATCGAAACAAGCAGAAATAATTTTTTATCGGGCTTAGTCTCGGCAAGTTTTTGAAGAATTGGTTTGGTGAATAGCATAAACTGACATTTAATAACATATAAATACATATATACATATATACATATATAGATATATATATATACATATATACTGAATGATAGTATATTCACATATATATATATATTCTTAATCGGAATCAAGAGGCGAGTCGATCTTGCCATGTCTGTGTGAATTGAATCGATAACTTTGTCTCTTTCGCGAATATCGATACAAATCGATAGCACTAAAAACCACTAAAAATCTTTTAATCGAGAATTTAGTTACCTTAGCATAATCAGGCTTGCTCCAATTTGCAAAAAGGTTTCCGTTTTAAATTTTCCCCTTCCTGTTGAAGGCCCCTTCTGCATTGTTTTCGAATTATTTTGCCTGCAAGCTAGCCTATAAAAATTATTTATATAAATATTGATAATGTGTAAAAATGTCATCAAGATCGGTTGAAAGGCACTGAAAAAAAATCGTATGTTCATTGTTGCAACTGACACAGCAGCAAGCCCATGCACAATTGCTGCAATTTGAATGCGTGTGCCAACAGCTGTCGTCGGCTGCGTTAACTTTAACGGCTAATTGCAGTGCGTGCCACAAAATGTTGCACTGCATACAAATGCTTTCGTGCAGCAATCGAAAAACAAAGAAAATGCGATTTATCACGCGCCCCATCAACTTTAAAAGACTTGCAACAATGTTGCCCCATCTTGTGTTCATTTATGGCAGCTTCAATTCATGCTAATGACAGTAGTCCACAGGCCAAATTATTATTATTATTTTTTTTTTTTCATGTAGCAAATTTTATTTAATATTGATCAACCTATTGAAAGGTTATAAAATATTGTTTTGAAGATTGTAAACATAATAACAGGGAATTTAAATGAATAACATAAACAAATAATTGGTTTTAACATATTACAATATTACGTAACATCAAATGTAAGATTAAATATTACATATTACATGAGCAGGCCAATGGGTTAACATGGTTATGTAACCGGTCATTGTAACGACTTGTATGACGGTTTATTTGACTAATGACTGTCGGTACACAGAAGTCGTTGTGTAGCGTCAAATTGTTCACATGGGTTGGAGCACCAGAGATGTCTCTTAGGACCTTGTTCTGCAGAACTTGAATGTGGTTAACCCAAGATTTTGCCGCTGTGCCCCAAAATGGAATCCCATATGTTCATGCGGGCACGATGATGCTCCTGTACACCAGCAGCTTGTTGCTCAAGCTGAGTTTGCTGGATGACTTCAGCAACGAGTTGAGTTGCGCCCTCTTCGATCAGTTACCACTCCTGAGCGCAAACGTACAGTGCTGCGTCGTGACGGTTCTAAATCCAGCATTATGCTTGATAATGCCTTTTCGTCACACTTATCAAACTCAGCTTTTTCAGCCAGAGTTGCATTTTCCGATTTCACAGTTCTTCCACAAACAATTGGCCATTGGTCAGGTTGCACCAGCACACTTTTCATATGCAATGACCACGCCGCATAGTTTTCGCAATCCAACTTATTTTATTAATGGCACACAGCAAAAAAAAATTTTTTTTTATTTATTTATTCTATAATTATTCAAACACTACTCTACTTGGCGCAGTAATGCCAGATCCTTCGCTGTTCACACTGCTCTTCGTGAAGCCTGCGCACCTCTTCGCGAAATTGCAGCTTCTGATGCTAGCGCTAGTTTTGCAGCAGCTGCTACGTTTTTCAAAACCAGCGATTGTATCAGAATCTGCTATTGCACGAAGAGGCACGCAGACTTCACGAAGAGCAGTGTGAACAGCGAAGGAGATTGGCATTACATCGGCATTACACCGATGAGACCAAACAACAACACCAAACAACCATGCCCGAAGCGCGGCAGCGGTCTCCTCAAGGTGAACGGACGTCCCTTGGACCAAATCGGAAAATGCAACTCTGGCTGAAAAAGCTGAGTTTGATAAGTGTGACGAAAAGGCATTATCAAGCATAATGCTGGATTTAGAACCGTCACGACGCAGCACTGTACGTTTGCGCTCAGGAGTGGTAACTGATCGAAGAGGGCGCAACTCAACTCGTTGCTGAAGTCATCCAGCAAACTCAGCTTGAGCAACAAGCTGCTGGTGTACAGGAGCATCATCGTGCCCACATGAACATATGGGATTCCATTTTGGGGCACAGCGGCAAAATCTTGGGTTAACCACATTCAAGTTCTGCAGAACAAGGTCCTAAGAGACATCTCTGGTGCTCCAACCCATGTGAGCAATTTGACGCTACACAACGACTTCTGTGTACCGACAGTCATTAGTCAAATAAACCGTCATACAAGTCAATACAATGACCGGTTACATAACCATGTTTACCCATTGGCCTGCTCACTGGGGTCGAATACAACCCGTAGACGCTTAAAGCGCCTCCACACCAGCGAGCTCTGGACAGCTGGACGCTAATTGTAACGTTAATGTGCAACAATGCTACATTTGATCTTATAATAAATGTTACGTGATATTGTAATATGTTAAATCCAGTTATATGTTTACGTTATTTAATTTTTTAAATTCCCTGTTATTATTTCTACTTTGTACAAAACAATATTTTATGACTTTTCATTAGGTTGCTTAATATTAAATTAAATTGCTACTTAAAAAAAAAAAATAAAAATAAATAATTTTTACTTGTCTTCCGACCTCAAATCACGTTTTCAACTTTAAATGTACGATTGATTTAGGGGCAAAACTATGATCAAAAAGCCCTCGCTTTTTAATCTACGTTCAGTTTTGACGAAGTTATGGCATTTTGAAGTTTCGGCCTATGCCCATATATCGATCTATCGATTTTCGGGCTATAATTTTTACTTGTCTTCCGACCTCAAATCACGTTTTCAACTTTAAGTGTACGATTGATTTGGGGGCAAAACTATGATCAAAAAGCCCTCGCTTTTTAATCTACGTTCAGTTTTGCCGAAGTTATGGCATTTTGAAGTTTCGACCTATGCCCACATATCGATCTATCGATTTTCGGGCTATATGGCACATTTCCCGAATAGCACCTGTGCTTAAGAGAATTAACAGACTTAACAGCTTAGTTCGGGGTATCTCGTATCTTGTTGATTGATTTTTAACCTTTCAAAATAATTACATAAGTCTCCCAGACAGCTTACATGTATGCGTATATATATATATGTATGTACATATTTATATACAGTTGTCTACAGTATAGTTGTCAAAATAAGTATGTAGTAAGTATAATAAGAAAAGTAGTTCTTCAAATAAGATTTATTATTATTATTTTGTGCAAATCTGAGGAGCCATGGTTAACATAATCAGCTAAGTCTGATTGGGCCAACTTGACAAACAAAAAAGGCAGATATATGATCTAGTGATCTGTTCCGGACTGCTTGCAGCAAAAATACGGATATGTTCCATCAAGAAAGCTTAGATCATCAGAAATATATAAACTTGATAGGTTTGGAGGCGGCAGACTTAGTGGACGATGTATATGACATAAAGTTATTAATTTTGACAATTAAAAGCATTTATGCTTGTTCAATAATATCTGAAACGTACTTTTCTCCAAGTGTATTATCTGCACTGGAAATATGTTAGGCAAGCTGGCGTATTCAGGGGCATTCAAGCAGCGGCAACAGCAAGGATAACATAGTTTTTCAGCTGTTTTGAATTTTGAAAAGCCTTTTAATTGGCTGACTTCTTGAGCTCTTGGATGTATGGCTCAGTGGTGGGTCTACGACTCTATGGGTCTTCATGTCATTTTTGTGGTGTAAAGTCTTCGACCAAGGATTTGACTTGTTCGCAGCAGCAGTTATTGCAGCTCTGTAAACTATTTGATGTTGCATGCTATTGTGGGTCTAAGCGGTGGCCGTGGGGGGGGGGGGGGGGGGTGTGCTTGTGATATAGGCGCATAAAATGGCCAAAAGCATTGAAAACTGTTGGCAAATAAAAGTGAACTACAAGTGAAATGTGGCGCATTCAGCTGCAACAAAAGAGCAGCAAAGAAATGCTAAGCTATTGCTTTCGGCTGCTGATTTTACCGCTACTTCTGCTGCTGCCTCTTGGCTGCACTGTGCTGCTTGTCCTTTATGTAGCTGCTTTTACTTTTTAGCCGGCAGGATATCCTTGCAAAACTAACAGCAGCGGCAGCAACCAGAAAGCGGACCCGATTTAAATTGCTAAGATATATATTTTTGCTAGGAGCTTGAAATATTATTACGTTTTTCTACGTTGAATATTTAAATAACAATTTTCGTTTAACGCAAATATTTAAAAAAAAAGAGAAAAAAATGATTCGTTTTACACAACAATTTGTACCCTGAAGCCATCAACAATTGGTCAGAAGGGTATAATGGTTTTGTGCAAAAGGATGTAACAGACAAAGAGTTGCATCCTTGACCCCATTAGGTATTTTTATTCTTGATCAGGATCAACAGCCGAGTCATGTCCGTCTGTCCGTTCGTCTGTGTGAATACGCGGATCTCAGAGATTATAACAACTAGAGACTTCAAATATGGAATATAAGTTTTGATTTTATCTTATCATTTACAATTTATCTTTCGACCTGTTGTTCCTATGGATGCCATATGATAAAGTAGTCCGATACGGTCATTCCCGATCCGTGTACGGTCTGAAAAATTGCGGATAAAAGCCAAGTTTGCTTTCAAGATCGCTTATAAACTGATTGAGTTCTGACAGGCGGCCAAATCGACTCGATCAGTGACACTGATCAGGAATATATATACTTTACGGCGTCATAGACGTCTGCTGTAAACAAAGTTACAGTACTCTCTACAAGGGTATAATAAACGTTTCAATTTAACACACAAGTAAACGGCATAACATAAAAAACAGCTAAAAACTTTGAGAGTCACTTGTGGGGCTAGCCAGAGGGGTAGTGGTGAGCAGGGAATGGGGCGGGGGCGGGGCGTGGCTTGGGCGCAGAGTATTAATAGTTTGTGCACGCCCGCGTGTGCCCGTGTGCGCCCACGCCCACTCGACAACCCGTTTACCCTTGGGGGTCACCCGGCCCGGTTCGTCATTTCGCTTGGCTTTCGATATTTTTAGCTAGTTCAAATTGATGGAGTTGTGGCCCCATCGCAGCTTGAAGCTAACACACTCACTGGCACTCACTGGCACTAACTGGCACTAACTGGCACTAACTGGCACTCACTGGCACTCACTGGCACTCACTGGCAAATGTTTCAAAACAGGCCTGTTTCTATGCATCCTTTGGAATTTTTCATAATCATACAAATATTTGAATTTGAGCTTTCAGTTTGAGCCTGAGAACAATGTTATTCAACCAATAAAACTTTTATCTTTATTTATGGCTTAAAAAAAATAAAATAAACAATTCAAAAAATTAAAAAATAATAATCTTAAATGATGAATTGGAAATTTGACTGGATTTCTAGTTGATCAGGTTTCGGTAAGCAAGTTTTGTTAAATGTATTTAAGTGCCTAAGATAAGTTTACTATTATGGCTATTCAGGCGATGAACGCATTACGTTAATGAATTTATTATAGGCATAAACATTATATATATATATATATATATATATATATAAATATAATTTATCAGCGGTCGTTTACATTAACATAAATCGTATTTTGATTTTAAAGGGCTTTTTTTTTTGTATTTTTAGCCAAATCGCAATGGGCCAATACATATGGCTAATTATGTAGTTTATGGCTGCAACGATTACCGACAAGTTGGAGGGGGCATACAGCAGTTGGCATGCAACATGAACGTTGCAGTTCGTTTGCGCTGGAAGATGATTTGCGTGTGGCACGCGCCACTTGACGACATAAAATAAATCACTTATACGACTCTGAGAGTCGAGGCTGCCGCTCGAAATGGGGCATACCACATATCAAATATCAAATAGTTGTAATGGAAGCCGTTTTTGTGTGGCCAAAATGCACAACAAGCATCCAGTGACAATCTGATCTCCTCGCAGCTTAGCTCAGCTCAACTCGACTCAGCTCAGCTCAGCTCAGCTCAACTTTCCACTTAACCTTTTTGGTTTGATTATGGCCGTGACTACCACTTGGCTTTGCCTTTGTCTTCGCTGTCGTCGGTGGTCCTGCGTCGATAGTCCTTCGACCACTCCTTCCAATGCTACCCCCGACCCCCCCCCCCACTGTGTTGACTGCTTTTAGATTTTCACTTGGCAATTGAATTGCATACAATGAGATGTGGATGGCAAAACTTTTGGTTTTTTCTTTGTGTTATTCAATTTTGTTCCATTTTGATTCCGAGTTGCCGTGCTTCCTTCCTTCCTTCCGTCCTGTTGTGCTGCCGTCCTGCCGTCCTGTCGTCCTGCCGTCTTTCCGTGAAGGCGCTCTGTCTCATCGTCCTTTTGCAGTGGCTCGTAGCTTGATATTAATTCTATAAGAAATCCGCTGCTTGTCTAAACGTGCCCATTGAACCGCTTTACTTTGGCCTTGCCTTCGCTGGTTTTTCCTGTTCGCCTTTCGTTTTTTGGACCATCATCTGCTTGGCGCCACATTCTTATCGCTGCTCCAATTTTCTATTGCACGCACTGACTGCCACAACAACAACAACAACAACAAGTCTCAATGACTACAAATAACCATTCCATTTTGAACAAGCGAAGATTTACTTGAACTGCTCGGAAACTGTATGGAACGCTCGAAAATAAGTCTTGAAAATATTAGCATTTATAAGTAATTTATTCGAAATTCTCAAATTGAATTTCGTTTTATTTTCCAACTATTAATTGACTCAATTAACTTGACAAAATACGATTTAATATATATGTATGTATATACATATTCTTGGGCAAAGTTCTTGTCAATCATATATTTTGGATTAAAGTTGGATTTATTTGAAAAATAACTGTAGATAATCGGAAATTTTAATTGGTAATTAGTTCGCTGATTAATTTTAGTTGGCAATCAAATGGGCCAATTTGCGGCAGTAGATGGCAAGTTGCAAATCCCGTGCACAAGGTACACAGATACTCAAAGTGCATCATCATCATCATCATCAGCATCAGCATCATCATTATCAGCATGTGGAGTCGCCACTCGTCGCCATTTTGTTAAACTGTTGAGTGACTTTCAACGTTTTTTGAATTCGTCGCCTGTGAAGCAGTAACAAAAGCTTCCTGCCTGCGCCACCAAGATAAATCTGCTAAATCAAACCCATTGCCCCCCCCCCCCCCCTCGTCACCACATTTCAGCACCTCTTCAATTTCAATTCCATCTACCCTTCATATGCCTGCTGCTTCTGCTGCTTCTGCTGCACTTGATGTGATGAGCAGGAGGTCCTGGTCCCATTTATATTAATATTCAACTACACTGAAATATATATACACTGAAACTGATAAATATAATATAAGAAAAAATATATAAAATAAAAAAATAAATTTGATTTTATTTGGACTGCTTTTTACATATCGTAAAAATTATAAAATATTTCTGATGAAAATCATCAAATTTTGTTGTTTGTGAATTTAGGTCCACATTTTTATGTATATATTTTTTTTAATTTCGTATTTTTTTTGTCTAAGCCAGAGAAATGTGCTAGTTGTAGGAACAATTTTCTGAATTTGTCTGAGTGCATCTGTCGTGGTCTATCCAGCTCTCTAACTCCTTCTCTGTCTGTCTCTCTCTCTCTCTTTCTATCTCTCTCTGTTAGTCGCAGTCCATGTGGGCAAGTCAGTTGCTTTGGCATGGCGTGCAAAGTTAAGCAAATCGCATATTTTATTCATGTGTTCATTAGACGGCTACAATGTGCGACCAAAAATGTTTAAAGGAAACGCCTGCCAGGCACTCGCACAGCTCAACGTTGCAACAACTGGCCGATGGGGCGAGTGAGTTGGGGCCCTACAAATGTGTGCCATGCCCATGCAATTCATGAACCTGTTAAATGGGTCGACACTAAAAAGTAAAAAACACACTTCAAAAGGGAAACGGAGCTCCGGCTCCGTCTCCGGCTCCGGCTCCGGCTCCGACACCTGGTGCCTTGTGATGCCAATGGAACTGAGGAACTCAGAGCTGGAGTGCTGCATTATGCGGCTGGTGTGATAAAGTGACTCCAAAAACTGGGTTGATCAGTCCACACACACACACACACACCCACACACACCCACACACATATATATATATATATATATATATACGTGTATGTGCCATATTACACATACCCTTGCATACGCTCAGCTTAAGCTGCATTTTCGAGCAAACGTCGACTTTAAAGTCGCCCAAATTGTATGCCATCCATTTTCGTCAGAAACACATAGGGCGACGTAAGAGTCTGTGGAAAGGGTCGCAACCATGACAACGAAATAATGTCACTTGCAACACAACCCTTAACTTGTTGACATATTTAACAACTTCAAAATATTAAATTGCTGTTTTTCCTTTTTGACGATATTTTGCCATCATCACTGACAAGATTCATTTCGATTTAGTAATATCTTTTACTACTCTAGTTAATAGTATTATTTATTATTATTTATTACTATTATTATTAGTACTATTATAAATATATTTACTTCTCTGAACTTCACTACACACACAATCAAACACAGTATTCCATTTTCTATACTGCATTTTCAGGCACAACATCATTTAGAAGCAACATTTTCATTACTTTTGGAGTATTTGCTTCCTGAGTATGTAAGCAGTTTTCTACTTTCAATTAAAACGAAGTATAAATATATATATATTTCTTAAGTAAATGTCGGGGAACATAGAGGCTGACAAGCAAGCAAGAATGGGGGCAGAGAGACCCATGATGGCGTAGGAAGACACACAATACGGCTACAAATCAGGGACGAAGAAAGACAGATGCGGGAACGGAGCTGGGCAGAGACACCAGGACTCCGACAGCCTCCTAGGTGGCTATAATCAAAAGCCATTTAAGCAAATGATATCCATGGGGAAGAATAGACTCAGAATACTCACCGGTCTATTGACAGGACATTCTAGACTGAGAAGTCACCTAACCAAATTAGGTATTTATAGAAGCGATGAATGCAGGTTTCGCGGATACGAGGAGGAATCCTCGACGTACATCCTAACAGAATGCGTCGCCTTAATCAGTGATCAGAGCATCTTTCACAGTTGCAGCATAACCCAGTTTTTCAACCAGCTGCGCGAGGTGGGCTTTGAGCGTGTGCAGGGTCATTCAGAGGAACGGGACGTTCTTCACTTCAAGCGACAACAACTGGAGTAGCGACACCCCAATTGAGACTTACAAGAGTTTCTCCAAAGAATGTTTGATATTTATTTCAAATAATCCTAGAATAAAGCATATCAAGAGAGAACCTTGCATTCGGGTAATGGGCAATCTTAGTAGTCTACCTTCCAAGTTTCCTTACCATAGCTCTTCAATTGCGGGAGATATAGTCTTTCATCATTTTCGGAGGTGGAAGTGGGCGTGGGCCTAAACTTATTTTTGCTTTTCGAAAGCCTTTTAGTAGAATTATGTTTAGTGCAATGGACGGACTTCATTGACTTGGTATTTGCAATGTATTAGCACGAACTTCAAGTTAGGTTTTGTCGTGCTAATAAATCGACAAAGTCTGCCTCTCTTTGAAGGTGTACATTCAAAGAGACACACGCATACATACATATACGTGTATGTATGTGCCAATATATGGTGGCACGCATATTGTCAAATTCTTCTATGAACCGTAAAGCAATACAAGCAAATGAAAAGTGAGCGAACAAAGCGCGGGTAACGGCAGTTTTGTATATTTCTTTTATTGCAATGCGTTTTTCGCTCTCGCTTTGCTGCTCGTTCGTTCGTGGCTGTATGAAGATTCGTGGCGAGGCCTTCGTGTCCGCGCGGGTTTTCTGTGAATTGTTGTGGTCGGATGGGGGGGGGGGGGGGGATGGTCGACGTTGAGCCAAATCATCATTTCGCGGCAGCACTTCAAAGCACGGTCAAACCAAGCGTTTTATTTTGATTGTCGCGTTCGCCAGCGTAAGCTGAACTTTTCTTGCAGATTAATTGATTTTTTGCAAAATGCATACTTGTGTATTTACTGTTATTTATGTAGATGGGTAAGACATGTGCCGAAAGCAGAAGGAAGCAACAATACGGTACTTTGAAAAACTGAAAAGATGTCCAGCAAAAGTAAAAGAAAATCGCAAAAATGCTGCTGAACGGCTGAGCGGCTGAGGAGCTGTCAAACCAAGCCAGAAAAAATAACAGACTGCCGGAAGCAACTGAAAAACTGAAAGAAACAGATTGCTGCAGAAAAACGAAAACTTTCAATCTTGTTCAAGCAAACAATCATTTGTCGAAAGCTGCCTCTCGATATAGCAAACAAAGTCAAAGTTATTGAAGCACTAAACAGAAAGTATATCAAACTATGGAATCGTACATCGAATGCAAATTAAAGACACACATAATGCTGCTTTATTGCATCTCCTCTGATGCACATTTCAAAGTTGGCTAAGTTTAATCATAATTTTGCCATTTTCCATTTGCCATTTGCCATTTGGCCAATTCAAATACAATGTGGCAAAAACAATCAAAAGAAGACACACAAACTTTGCAGTTTGCTTCGATTTGTATACTCTGATACGAAAGCTACAAGAGCATATTTGATTTGTGAGAAGTCGGTATGAAGTTCACACTCCCAGTGATTGGTGACTGGAAACTTGAAGCATTTGTACTGACGATAGAAAAGCTGTTAACATTTTGGTACTAAGTATATTATTGCCAACACCCTTCAAAAAGCGGGGAACATGTTGGGGCGACGCCCACATCCGTGGCCAAAAAACCCAAATATCCATATCCGCCCAATTTTAGAGGTACAATTACCAAACTTGGAGTAACCTCCTCATAAGGTTGGCTGGATTATTTCTTGACCACGCCGATCCCGTTCCAAGAAATCGGAACAGCCTGCAATGTTTTTTTTTTGTAATTGTTTTTTGCGTGTTTCTATTGTTGCTAGGGGCTTTTAACTGTACATTTAGACCGTATTATTCATGATAATCACCTGTGATTTTCCGTTAGGCTTTGTTTGCTGCTGTCGCTCATCCACTTTTCGTCCAATCAGAAAAGAGAGAAAGAGAGAGAGAGATAGAGAGAGGCAATTGGTCAGGAAAGGAAACGGAATTCGCTTAGGGGTTAGGGATTAGGGGTTTGTTTGGCTAGAACAATTGCCTCTGGGCTCATGTGTATAACAATGCATGCACACGCAGCACTTTTGGGAGCAGTTCGGTTTTTGTTTTTGTGTGTTGTGGCCATTTTGCATGGCCCGGATACGGAAGCGGTTGTCATTCCCACCTGTTGTCGTTGTCGTTGTTGTTGTTGTTCCATATTCATGTTCGACATGTTAAGCGACATGACGTGTCTGCCCTTTTGACCACAGTGCACATGCATTTATCCAAAGCAGGCCAAAAACTAAACCCACTCAAGACGGGACTCGCCCCAGCCGCTAACTGCATCGGTCAGGTGTGGTGGTGATGGTAATTGGTAATGGCTGTTGCGGTCAATGGTGCTTATCACCTCCTACATCTCCTGAAGATACAAAAGGCTCGACTCGCTGACAACATCAGTGCATATGTATATACAGTAAGCTCAGCACATAGACACTGCCATTCCCCGCGGTTCTTCGAGTTGGCCAAGTGCATTCAACCCGGCTGACTACTATGCGAACCGTGTGCTGCATTTAACATAAATGCCAACAATTTGCATATTATTAGTATAATTTATAAATGAACACAAATCTTTTAAGAAAGATAAAGCTGGTGTAAGTCAATTTGAAGCGTATTTTGCCGTACGATTAAAGGGTATTCCGCAGTCGACTGCCACAATCTCAATCATTTTCTAATGCTATGCACTATGTACAAAGCTGCCTGAATAATTTGATTGTTGCCGTTTTCCCCGATAATATTATTTTCCCAATAAGAGTGGCATGCCAATGAGAACGTTGCAAGACAATGACTTTTTCTTGTTTTGGCCTTTTTGTTTTCTTGGCCGGGTTTTCGCATAAGTCGCTGGACGTGAAAGGTGAACGCGTGCGATTATTTTTTTTGTTTTTCGCCAGCCCATTACCGGAAGTGCTGATAAAATCAGTTTGTTTTGGATGTGTGGAGGGGGGTGGGGGGGGGGGGTGTGGAGGGGAATACTTAGCTAAATTATGCCTGTGGACGACAAAGACAGTTGTGGTTGTTGTTGCCAGTTGTTGTTGGCCTGGGAAGCGAAACGAACTGTGAGTGGTAGCTGCAAATGAATAGTGCAATTTACCTACGTAGTTGAGGGCTAGAAACTACTTTTATTTATTTGGAACCGATTTCTGATCCGCCACTTAAATGCATTTCCATTCAGTCGTTCCCACGACAACTAATTGCAAAACTTACACGTATATATATATTATAAATATGGAATAGATAAACTATACATATATAAAATATAAAAATATAACACAATGTTATGTATATCACAGATCACTCTATATGTAGCCTTTCAATTGATATATTTGGATAAATACAACTGTATAAATCGTATTGGGATCCGATAAGAATCACAATATGATAGCTCTGTTTCTGCTTTTTTTGTATCTTTAATTCACATTCAAATAAATAAACAAATAAATAACTCAAAATGATGGAAAAGTTGGCAAAACTCTTTTGCTCAATTTGTACATGCCTTGACAAATCGAGCATGTTTTTGGATTATGTATTAGGTATGATTTGCATATCTGAATATTTATGCGAGTTAATGTTTGACTTCTCAATGTCATTAATCATGATACATGTGTGATGCTAGGCATTTGAGAATGTGAAATGAAGTGTGTTCAGAATATGAGGCAAATTCAAAGACGGCATGCCACATTTGGGAAATACCAAGCAAATAAACAAACAAATTTCCACGCCTTTAGCAACGTCAACTTAACACAAATGTTACATTGTGACAGTTGTGTGTGTGTGATGTGTTTGGATGTGTGTGTGTGTTCTGTGTGTGAGTTGTGTGTGTTGTGTGTCGTTTGCAAAACGTGTGCGCATAAATATTTAAATGCCAAAAAGTCACGTCTTGAATAATTGTTTAACTTGCAAATGGTAGAAGCAGCAACGGGTTAATGCGGAACTTCAATGCCAGGGGGTGGTTAGGGTTGTGAACGGGAGCGATGGAGGTGGTGAGGTGGTGTGTTGGGTGGGTTTGGTGGGTTAACTAAGGAGAAGAATAATAACGACTGCTGTTGCTATTTTAGGAAGTTTTTCAACTAAGTGCAGCTGCCGACAAGATGGCATTACCAGGTCCTTAGATCCAGTTGCTGGATTCATTATTATGAACGCAAATTGCTCGAAAACACACACGGAACAGCAGCAGCAGCAGCAGCGTGTGTGTGTGTGTGTGTGTGTGTGTGGCTGTTAATTTTCATATTAAATCCGTTAAAATGTGCAAATACCCAACAGGCAGTCGCAGCAGAGCCCACGTTACTACATCCACAGCCCCGCTGCCTCAGCGCCAGTTCGCGCTTCAGTTTCAGCAGCTATGGCAACCTACACAGAACTACACCCACCCACACACACAAAGGGGCCCACATACACACACGTAGCCGAAGCCAATGCGGCAAGGAAGTCAAGTCAAGAATGGGGCACGTGCTAACCTAAATATGAATATGAATTTGAGTACGAGAATAGTGTAAGTGAAGTTATTAGAGGCACTAACGTGCACACACATAATAATGCAGTACACACACTCACACACACACACACACACACACACACGCACACATCACCACTCTGATATCCACTTTTACCTTTAAAAAACATTTCGCTGTAATTTCCCATGTAATGTGATTTTTTCACTCTCTGCGTTATTTATTATATATCCCAGCGTCAGACGGGCATGATTTATGCTGTAGCAAGATGGGCTTGCAACTGTTCTTCTTTGGGGTTGTGGCATCACCAGATAACAGAGCAGCTCAAATTTTAATTGCAACACGCATAAGCACATCATCTATATACATATATAAATATTGTGGATGCATTGGGCTGCCATTATTTGTTCGCTTTGGTCTAATCATCGTTCAGAAAATCAATAAGAATATAATAGTCGAGAGTGTTCATTTTGAATTAATTTTTAATTTGGCAACCTTAGCTCTGCAGTGGCGAGAGACTTTGACTGTGTTGGACATTGCCAACGTTACCAGCGATATATTTATGCATATATATAGAATTTGACATTATGAGTGCAACCATATATTGGCAAATACATACATGTATGTATGTGTTTTACACCTTCACAGTGCAATAAGAAAGAGAGGCAGACTTTGCCGATTTGGTGCCTTCCATATGAGTAAATATTTAGATTTTATTAGCACTACAAATCTTAACTTCCGCCTCCGAAAATTAAAAAAAAGCCTATATCTCCCGCAATTGAAGAGCTATAGTAAGGAAACTTGGAAGGTAGACTACTAAGATTGCCCATTACCCGAATGCAACGTTCTCTCTTGATATGCTTTATTCTAGGATTATTTGAAATAAATATCAAACATTCTTTGGAGAAACTCTTGTAAGTCTTAATTGGGGTGTCGCTACTCCAGTTGTTGTCGCTTGAAGTGAAGAACGTCCCGTTCCTCAGAATGACCCTGCACACGCTCAAAGCCCACCTCGCGCAGCTGGTTGAAAAACTGGGTTATGCTGCAACTGTGAAAGATGCTCTGATCACTGAACAGATGATCCTGCAATCCCAAATAGTTGACCTGCATCAGCCGACCATCGCTGGACCAATTGATGAACTCTTCACTGGCGGCCGCCATATAAAGGTTGTGGTAGAAGTCGAACAGGAGTTTTGGATCAGTGGCGGGACTGGGTGCAACAATGGCTGCCTGGCTAACTTCTTCATGCGGCTCCAGGTTCAACTCCGGCGCCGATCCCACTTCATTATAGTCTGCCCCAGTTTTCATCCGCCTCGGTTGCACGACTTGCTCATCTAAGGCATTAGGCATTAGGGTTGGCATCTTGTATTATTTTTGTCGCGTCTCCTTATTGCCGAGATATTATATCAAACTAAACGCACAAATGTTAAGCATGAAAATTCAGCTCTGTCATCCTGGCAACCAGTGATGGAAGTTTCCCAGTGCTGACAACGATTAATGCCATAGATTAGAATCAACCAATCGATATGTTTCCAAGCTCCCAATTGACATTAAAAGTGAACTGCAAATTCATACAAATATATCGCTTATTGTGTGTTCTTTATTTTTAAGATTGTGGGATATACATATGTAGGCTTATCCACTTACATCTAATGGATCTTAAGGGATGAGCTGAGGATTATGGCATAAATAGCCAAGGCAGCAAATGAGGAGCAGGCGAGCAATAAACACTTGCATGCCAACACGAGAAAATGTTGAGAAATATGCACATGCACCATTTGATTTTCGATTGTGCTTGTGCCACACTCTGCATGACACACATATTCTGAAGCAAGTGGAGGCATGTTGTACGCATAGGAGGGGTATGTGGCAAGGGGTAGGGAACGGGGACGGGGAAGGGAAAGTGAAAGTACTTGAGAGTACTTAAGTTTGTGGGAGTGAGAATAACTTGCATAGAAGTACTTGCCGAAGGTGAAGAGCTGCGACTAGCTGCGACTATCTGGGACTAGCTGAGCAGGCATCACAACTGTACCTGCTGCCTTATGTGGCATCAAGCTCGTCTCCGCTGGCAGCCTTTGTGGCACGTGCTCTGACTGTATAAGATGGCGCTTTAGCGCATTCCTCAGACGATGGTCATAAAAAGCCAGGCAAGCATTAAACATGCCCACAAATTAGTGGTGCATTTGGGACTTTAACTACGTAATGTATGTGTCTGTGTGTGTGTGTGTGTGTGCAAGTTGTGGCTGTCTGTCGTGCAACAAACTTGAAAACGCCAAAAGAGAAGAGCAGCCAACAACATTTTGAGACACATTTGCAAAGAGTCGCCCAGCAATGATTTTCAAGATTTTCAAGATTTTTAATGGCTTGCCACGTGCGCCCGAATGGCAAATGAAATTCGTTTCCAGATGTCGCTTGTGGCACAACCAGCAGCTGCATGTCAACTACATTATTAAATGCCATTCACATTGCTCACATTTTATATATTTTTTGCATTCATTGTCAATCATTTAAACAACTTTTCAACTCTTTTTCGCATTTTGCATTTTGCATTCGACTTTCATTATTTGAGTATTTGAGTTGAACAAAATGAAGAACAATTTATCTAATTGCACTTCAAATGAACAATTTTGGAAAAGTAACATTTATCATTTATCATTTAGTATTTATTATCTAACACCCTCGATCATCCCCAACCGGAGCACACTCTGCCCCGCCCCGCCCCTGGCACATTTATTGATTCAGTCGAGACAGGAGCTGGGAATAAGTGTGAGTTGTGGTAAATATTTACAGATTGCTGATATGCAATTAAATATTCAAATAGCCGTAATGGGAAAGGACACTGTTGACAGCACACTTAAATAAATAAATAAACATGCCTCAGTTCATAAATGAAGTAAACATGAATAAATACACACAACTTGCAACTCGCAACTCGCAACTCAGTTGCTTGTCTATTTGCAGTCATTTAAGTTTAATGTGAATGTGGTGAGTGCAATTCATGTCATGTTTCTCGCTCAGTTGTCTAAATAATTGCAATTAATATTACGTCAATAAATGGTGTGCACATTAGTTAATAATTAACTGTCATTCAGCTCAGCACACTGTGTGTGATAATATATGACAGCAATCACAGTAACTGGCGGCAACTACCAACGATAACTAATCCTGTAAACTGTCTGGGCTGCCGGGGCGAATACTTAATAAGCTCAGTCGTAAGCCGTCTTCGCTCCCAACCACTCAACTTGAGCAGCTCCTTTGCATTCAGGTAATGCAAATACAAGGACCAATAACAGCAAGCTTGACTGGATGTGATTGTACGTGAGACTTACTCATATCTACTCACTATTCAGTATTCACATTTGACATGAGTTGTTGCTGCTACAAATTTAATAATTGAGTGTGAGGCACTCACAAACAACAATTGTAATTAAATCAACAGTGTACGTGAGTGCTGCCTCATTAGTAATTAAATATACATTAATGCATTCTGGTTTGCATCTATTGATTTTAACTATTATTACATTTGTTAATTACAACTTCACAGTGATAAGATAACACATTTGGATTTGGATTTTCATTTGTGCAATTACAATCTTGAACATATATATTCTACATAAATTGTTTAAGCTTCTTCTTCTTCTTCTTGTTATTTGTTTAAATTCTCTAATTAATAACATCTGAATTACAATTGAAACTTTAGATTTGCGCTTTTCACAAAGTTATGCTTCAATGGAATTCAATTTGAATATGCAAATTTTAGTTTGTTCGCAAATCTTAGTTAACGGTGCTTTGCGTCTAATTTGATATATGTTTGGGGATTATTAGATATATGTGTAGTGGGAGTTGAATCTTTAGCCAACGTAGGTGGTGCGCAGCAGGGCAAAGAATTGATACGACATGCTGATGACCTTCATGAACGTGTTGAACGAGATGGGCGGAAATGTGGGCGGTCGTATTGAGGCTGGCTTCTGGCTGCGCATCATAACATAGCACATCATCTGATTGTACTTGGAGCCGCAGCCCAGCCAATTGTGATTGAATGCCGAGTCACCAACGCGCGTGCTCTATGGAATATAGAATATATAGTATATAATATAGAAAATGGATTATTAATATTAATATTGAGTGAGACTCACTGAGGATATCATCTCATCGCCATAAAAGCACACCACAAACACCTGCAGCAGCGATGCGGTGAAGAATATGAAATACAGCACAGTATCCTCCACATTCGAGGCGGTGATCTGAAAGCCAGCAAAACAAATGACCAACGAGGCAGCGATGAAGTTCCACAAGATTGTGACGCTGAAGATGTTGTTCACCTCCTCACTGATACTGCAATAATGATAATCATTAAATTGGCAGACAGCAATACTACAGATCAATCTGTATCTGTGTGCTGGCAAACTTACTCCAAGGTGCGCGAATGATAAGCCACAAAGTCGGCGGCAAACTTGAGATTCTCTTCCTGGGTGTGGGCATCGCCATCGTAGGCCTCCAGTGTGTCGGCCAAGTAGTTGAAGTGCATGGTCAGCTGGGTGATAATGGTGATGAGGATGAGATCGACACAGACGTAGGAGACACCGGCCACATAGGCACAGTGGGCCAACCCCCAGTAGGTGCACCAATAGACAGTTAGGTTCGTTTCGGCATCGAAGGGAAACAGGATAAGAAATCCGAAATTGCGCTCAAATATCTCTGTGCCCATAAAATAATATCTAATGGTCGATCTGATCGCCGGATAGAAGCTGAACGATGAGGTGTACGTCATACAGAGTCCCGTAAATAGCCACATGACGCGTGTCATGTGCTTTTTATAGAAGGACACCCGATACTCCAGCTGCTTCTCCTTGGTCAACGGAAAGAGCTCAGACAGATCGTCCAGCAGCTGGATCAATCCCTTGCGATTCACCGTCATGCCAAACTGCTTGAAATCGGCCATGAAACTGAAGCCAATGCAGGGTGCCACAGCCGTCGCCTCCAGCAACGTCGTCATCGATGCGATGTGCACTATGAAGTAGGCAATCTCACCCACAACATACATATTGAAGTTGAGGAAGCCGAGCACCAGATAGAGGCGCAGCAAATAGCGGCGCAATCGATTGGGATCCCGTGCCGAATACAGATCTTCGCCAATCGTCTTGTAGAATGTCATCGGGAAGCGTGTCAGATCCGCAAAGGTGTACACATCGCGTTGCTCCCTTTTGCGCCAGAACATCGTGCCGTTTGCCACTTGTCTGCCTTTGGCATGCCACCAACTGGGGACACGGCTTTTATAGCTGAGCCTGGCTGCAGCCTGGCTGCATACGCATGCAATACTCATGAGGGAAGCCAGACAGTTGGACACGACTCCACTTCGCCACTTCGCCACTTCTCCACTCCTGGTTGTGCTGCGGGCCAATGGTTACTCAATTGAGCAATTATCGACACCTGCCTTGGGTCACTGGCATTCGACCACTGAAATTTTGATGCTGTTATTAACACCTTGCATATTCAGGTTAAAAAACACTTTTTACCTGAGATCCATAAATAAATAAATGCCGTTGGCCATTTCCATCGATTTTGTTCTCACAGCTGAAAAATTATATTCAAATAAGAAAAAGCAAAATTTGATTTTAGTCTTGTGAATAAAGATTCGACGCTAAATAATCTTTAATGAATATTTATAATCAAATTAGAAATCGTTTAGAAAAAATTCATAAATATTTTGTGCAACGATTAAATGATAATAATAAATTTTGTTATCTGTCACAATCATGTCAAGTTGGGAATCGGGGAAATTTTCAAATAAATAATTAAATATCGACTTTTTTATAGTCCTCTCAGGTGCGCTTGCTTGCACATTGATAATAATAATAAAGAATAAATAAAATATTAAATATTAAATATTTCGAGTTGAAAATGTCATCAAAATCGCAATGGCAAAACCATAAAAAACGGATGAGACTGAAAGTAAAGCTGAGCACGCGAACAGATAAAAAACAGATAATGCTTTTGGGAAATACTCGACACGACTCTGTAACACACTTGAGGAGTGTAGTTGTGCGAAGGGGTCGCGAGCGGTGGATGAGGGGGAGAGGGAGGGAGGGGGGAGTTGCTTGTTAACATCAAAGTATTTTGTGGAAAATCAAGTGCAAGAAAGCGCCCTGCAGCGATTTGGCAGAGATGAGTGCGGTTGTCAGTCAAAGTTTTCATTTAGCCAAATATCTTTATTTGTGGACGGATTGGGTGGTTGTGTGGTTGGGTGTTTGGCTGGTTGACTTGACAGTACTGGCGGTTATTTGAACTGGCTGAGAAAGTGGCGACCACAGTTTGATGTTCACGCGCTTCAAACGTTCTCTTGGAAATTGTTTCAATTATTCATTGGGAATTCGGCTCAAAGGCGAGCAACATGACGGATTTGTGTCAGAATGGCTTATTGTCTGACTGGCGGACTGGCGGACTGGCGGACTGGCGGACTGACTTGACTGACTTGCCTGACTTGCCTGATTGACTGTTTGAGTGCAAGAAATTATTTATTTAGGGACTTACCACTGACTTTATATATCCATTTCAATTAGATATAATCACAGCAAAGTTCGTGTATTATCGATTACAATCGCAAAACTCTAATCGCATCGATATGTAAGCGATTATAGTGGAATGACATTGCTTGCATTTATTTCTATATATATATTTACAAATTGGAGAACATCGATTTTAAGATTAATCAACTTTGGCTATTAGAAAACACTCTCAACGGACGTTTCCCAAAATTACTATTGTTTTTGAGTAATAAAAACGTTTTGACTTAAATTAACTAGTTAAGTATAATATATATATGTATATATATATACATACATACATATACATAAATATATTCCTGATTAGCAGCAATAGCGGAATCGCTCTAGAATGAAGAAGCCAATTTCAGAGACTATAAGAGCTAGAGATTTCAAATTGGGAATACAAGTTCAAAAATGCCATACACAGATCACGATTATTATATCGACAGCTCACCCTGCCAATGAACTATCGATAGCAATATAATCCACAATTTGAAAGGTAGACCAACATGTTGTTGCCAATGGAATATATTAATGTGGCAAGCATAGCTCTGGCATTCTTGCGCGTTTTGTGGCTACCTCGTTTGAAGGCACTGTCCGCATCTTGACGAGGATTTGCTTGAATTTCTCCTCCACAATCACTTTAATCTTAATCTCCGTGCATGAGTCATGTGTATATTATGTATTACATTTATATATATATGTATTGCATTTATGCAGATGTATGATAAATAATTTAGTTTAAGGGAACATCCATCATCAAGTTTTCTGATGCGCCAACTTTTCCCACCTGGATAAGCAGAAGTAAAATTAAATCTATTGCCAAATTTCCTCAGTGTGCGACAAAAGTATATATATATATATATATATATATATATATATCCATATTTTGATGATTTCACTTGCCGACGGTGTAATATACTCACAAATTTGTTTGTTTTGATCATTTAAATATTGAATTATTTTATTTAATTCATTGCTTAACATTCAACTCAATTGGAACTGTTGCTGCAGACACAAAACAACTCTGCAAAGGGCTGGCAACCCTAAGGCGCCGCTGTCTGTCTGTCTGTCTGGCTGCCTGTCAGCCAATTACATTTTCATATTTATTTGCTTTTTCATAATTATTGTTTTTTTTTTTTGTGTTTTTGTGTTTGTGCTGTTATTTTGCAATTTGTTTTCAGTTTTTTGTTGACTGTGCGAAAGTGGAGAGAAGCTAGAAGAGAATGCATTCAATCCACATGTGGATGGTATGTAAAAATGTTTATATTTGTGTATTGCATTATGGTTGTGTGTGTTGTGTATTGTGGGTGTAATTATCCGCACAATTGATTAACCTATTCATGGCGGCCATTTTGCGTTTGAACTTAGATTTGTAATCGCAAATTGCAGGCCAATTAATTAACTAGTTATTTGGGCCTTATGCTAAGCAGAGTGATTGTCCCTTACCTGGATATGACAAGCAAATAGATCCTAATTGAGTAATCCATAAATCCTTTGTTCTTGGATGCTTATCACTCAGGTGCAGAGTTAACTAAACTAACTGATTAACTGGACTTGAATAAACAATCAGTGGTGCATACAAGTGGAGCTGTTAATAATAATCCGCTTCCTTCTCCATTTGGCTCACTTATGCCCAACATTGGATGGCTGTGCCCAGTGGGAGATTGGCAAATCGTTGGCATCGATAGTAGGTGCCGGGGTGGAATATCGCATCTGATTTTATTTGATCCGAAGACCCTATCGAGACCGAAACATCGTACCCGAACATCATATTCGCATGTGCTTTTATTCAAGCTGGTATATTCCGGAGATTAACCCATTCAATGAGTTGAGGGGGAGAACGCCCATTTTGTATTCGGTTCACCTTTGGCACCTCAATTTAGTTATACATTTTAAAAACTGACCGAACTATATATTATATTTTTCCGATGTTTATTCTTTTCCTCAAATGATATCAGAATATTACGTAAAGATAATTGAAAACCGGAATTTGTACACAGCAGAATTGGAATCGGTATCTAACTTCGATTCAGTTTCGATTCAGTCAGCAAATTTGGTTGGTGGATTATAATTCGACTCCGAATGGGAAGGGTATCATTATGTGATGGCACCTGCAATGCGTTGCACTCATCCCAACCGACTTATAACATACCCTGTAAACTCTAGGTACTTTCTACAGTCTGCTGGCTAAGAAGGTGGGCTTAAATTTAGTTTGAAGTTGGAGTGCAGTTGGAGCTTTAGTTGCTGCCTCTATTGGCCTTCATTTCACATATTATTCGCATTCCTTCATGTGAATTACTCGAATTTTCTTTAACAGAATCATGGCAAAGTCCACAGAATTGGCCAACAGAATTTATGCCGTACACGAACTTTTCCTTTCTGCCTTTTCCCTTTTCCCTTTTTTTTTTCATTTTCAATTTTGAAACTATAAAGGGCCCTTTGGGCTCTGTTCACCTGTTCACCTGTTCACCTGTTCACCTGTTCACCTGTTCACCATTGTGTTAAGTTTCAAAGAATCTGCCACTTCGGCCACTCTCCCGGCCTGAAAGCCCTCGGCCTGCCTCGCTTCTCCCCCTTGGCCGCACTTGAGCTGGCTATGCAGAGAATGGCTTTTGTGATGTACGCTTACTTGAATCGGGGGATTTATGTTTTGCTCGAGAAGTCTTCACAATCAAACAATAGTTTCTATAATTAAAATAATTTTTTGCATTCCGAATTACTTATCCACAATCAAAAAATGTAAATTTACATTTACATTGCTTTGGTTTGTTATGCAACGTTCGTAAACGTTTCACTGGCAGCACCTCAGTTGCTGGCCAACTGAAAGAGAACCAACTTTTTAGAGCAGACGTTTTCAATTCAAATTCAAATTCAAATTCTTTGGGAAGTCCAGGTTGTTTTCCATACCCTCGACTCCTGAGCAAATCTTCAAAATGCATTTATTTTTATATTATTAATAAACTCAAGATAAAAAACAGTTAGTTTCAAAATAAACTAAATAAATATTAAATATTAAATTATATATACAGAAAATCAGATTACAGTTTTGACTTCGATATTTAGTTGTAGTCATTATTCGAGCAAGGGCATTAACAAATCAGTTATTCCGCAACCGTTTTGCATATATTTTTTGCTGTTGTTCTAACTGGATTTCAGTGGGTGGGTGGGTGGGTGGGTGGGTGGGTTGAGTGCCAGGCAAAGATGTGCAAACTGAAAAAAAGTCGTCTCCCCACTGGATGCACACCTTTGATGCTCAGCCCTCGATTGGGAATGGAATTGGGCAGTGGGTTGGAGCAAAGCCTGTCCAGGCCAAGCACTTTGCGTGTGGTCGATGTAATCCTTCGATTTCTTAGCCTTTGCCTTTCCCTTTGTCTTTGCCTGCAGCGCCTGGTCTGTCGGTCAACATACACACACACACACACACACACACACACACACACACACAAGGATCAAAAGAATGAAAATGTAGTGCAAGAATAGAGTGCAGCAAATATGATTTTTTTGGTATGCGTACACCACTACTTCAGGCAAGACTCTAGATAAAGCATTCGCAAGGAAGCTCATTTAATGCACAATTTGCCAACAGCGAATGAGAGAGAGAGAGAGAGAGGGAGAGGGAGGGAGGGAGAGAGATGCGTGCATCCATCTTAACGCTAATATAAAGAAGCAGCAACAGAATTCAGTTAACTTGCGCCAAAGTGCCAGCTAAAGGAAATGGCAAATGAAATCAAATGGCTGACTGGCCATATCCGTCGCATTTAATCTACAGCAAATTGTGGCAACTGACCCACATGAACACACAAACACACACACACACAGATACGCACACACACAGGCACATTTGCTTGAAGCGCTGTCCGCTTCACTCGCTGGTTATTGACACTTAACGCCAGCAGCAATGCAATCATCAAATCAGCTCTCAGCCCTCTCAGCTCTCTCAGCCCTCTCAGCTCTCTTAGCCCTCTCAGCTGTCTCAGCCCTCTCAGCTCACTTGGCCTGCTCAGTTGCGAGTGTTTCGCCTCATTGCTTGTCAATTGCAAGTCCACGACAAAACTGTAAATGTTTGCAATTTATTGTTACTGCCCCAATGGATATGAACATGGACATGGACATGGACATGGACATGGAGCTGGACATTGCCGTGGCAAAGGTAGTCCCGGTCCAGCTACTCTTGCCACATGGCAAACGAAGTACGCCAAATCTCTCTCCTAACTGCAATTAGGCATTGTGAAACATTGGATTACACTCAACGCAACAGTTTTCCACAATTTCCAAATTACTTTCACCAAGGAATAAATAACGGGAAATTAGATATATATGTAAAGTCAGAAAATACTTGATTTCAAGATTTGAATTCTAGAAAAAAACATTCTCATTTCGAGTAATTATTCTTCGTTCAAGATTAATCCGTTATTCTGTCAGCCGTTTTTTCGCTCAGTGTACATGAATGCGACTGGAAAAGGAGTACAAATGTTATTAAATTGATTCCGATTTGTAACTGTTAAGTGGCGTCTTCTCATTCGTGCAACAAATATGAAAGAAATGCGACACGCGACCATTGATTGCCAATTGATTGGCAACTATTTGAGAGGGGCTGCGTGCCGCTTGCCACTGCTCGCTGGAGTTTGGGGAGCGTGCTGCAGCTAAACACGGCAATGCAGCAGCAGCAGCAGCAGGACGAAATTGCAACTTGAAGTTCATAATGAAGACATCATCAGAATCAAGTGACTTGCTGCTTGCAACCTGCTGCTGCTACTTACAAGCGGCCCAGTCAGCCATAATGTAAGGGCCATAAAATTTCAGTAATTTCACAGTTAACTTATGACTGCACTGAGCTGAAAATCTGCCACTTGTGGCAGCCGGCTGTTATCATCTGCTACTTGCTCGACTCACATACAACCACCCCCCCAAAAAAAAGGAACAAATATTGGCCCTCATATGTAGCAATCCCGTCCAAACTGCCAACTGGCCAAAGGTAAGGGAATGCGAATCGCACTGGGACTGAGAATTGGCCATCGGTCTACGTGCATCAGGCTGCAGGCAACTGGCAACTGGCAACTGGCAACTGGCAACAAACGGCACTCATCAGTCCGACAAAAGCATGCAAAAACTTTGTTGCAAAGCACTTAACAACACACAAATATATATATACATATATATATATATATATATACAGGCGACAAAAGCAGCGATACATACAGACGCATGTGTGAGCAGCAGTGTTTCATCTGATTACTTACTCTCTTGCAACATAATGTGCATAAATAATAATAATAAATAAAAATTGATAAATGATGGAAAATAAATATTGAGAAATGCATTTCTTTTGATTATTCGATATTTAAAAATTGAGATTTTCCACTTCAAATTCATTTTTCACTTTTCGCTTTGAAATTTCGATGTGAAAGAGAAAATTAATTTGACAATTTTGTCGCCTGCGTTACACAAAGATTAACACTGGCAACTGTGTCTCTGTTCATGTGTGTGTGTGTGTGTGTGTGTGAGTGTGTGTGTGTGTGTGTGTGTGTGTGTGTGTGTGTGTGTGTGTGAGTATGTGATTGTATTGTGCATTGTTTGGTGAGTCCTTTCCGCATATATTTGAAATAAAGTTACGACAAGTTGCACTCAATTTTCAACATTTACTGTCTGCACGGTGGCAAACCAAGTCTATTTGCAACTCCCGATCTCTCTCCCTCTCCCTCTTCCTCCCTCCCTCTCCCTCTCACTCTTTACCCGTCTCTTTTTTACTGTCTCCCCATGGTCTCCGTCCATTGAGACGATAAAGCCGAGTGCCACATACCAACAATGTGTGCGTGTAAATATACATAAATACATGCCTACATACATACACACACATACATACATAACTAGTGTGTTTGGCACACATACATGTACGTACATCTCTGTGGGTAACCAGAGAATGTCAACTAACAAAAACTATGTCAGAACATCACGGCGGATGCAGTGAAAACAAAAGCGTGCAACGAGCATAAAAAATCTTGAAATGAATACGTGCAACTATTGTGGGCAACACTATGCAGCGAGTCCTTTGCCACCCAATGACACCCAAACACGTACACTTTCACAAAAAAACGAAAAATATATATAATATAATCATATCATATCATATCATAATAAATAAATAAATACATGTCCACATAAATACATATACAAACATTTTTTTCATGCTGGCTTCAACAACTTTTTCATCACATCCAAAAGCAAACTCGTTTGCATTTAATTTGTCGGCATTGATAAATAAATAGATTATGTGTATTTACATTTAACATTTCTTAGCAGAAAAGAAACTCTTTTATTTTTTTGAGTGTATTTCAGCCTATGGCCTTATCTCTTATCTCTATCTCTAACTGCTATCTGCAAATTACTCTGGTTGCGTGAGTGAAGTTTCAGTTAGTCTGCTCGCCTCTTGGCTTGCAAACATTTTCATCTGCATTTTCATTGTCAGTGCACCTGCCACATACTGGCAGAAAAGCACCGTTGCTTCTGCCGCAGATAAGCTGCAGCTCTAGCCCTGAGCCGTAGTTCCATTTGCATATGGAATTACATGCGTGTGAAATTTTGCCGGCCCACGTTCAGTTTCACATCATCACACACACACACACACACACCCTCACACACACGCGCAGCAACAAATTCATGATTTGTGGCAAGCATCCAGTTGTCAGTGCATTAGGTTGTCACACCTGGCCGTTGCCACGTGGCAGCTGCATTTTTATGTGCCATTGCCAGCAATTTCGCTCTTGTGAATTATCTGCCCATAAATCAAATGGCCATTAAATAGACATCGTTCCAATTCCTGCAGACATTTACATAATTAACAGCTTCTGCGACACGCCCACGCCCACGCCCACGCCCACGCCCCTTGCTTGCCCCTCAACTGGCTGCCACTTGCCAGGCAACTTTTCCATCTCATTCGGTCTGTCTGTCAACGAAACACGAATTTCCCTTTGATTTTCCATATGTTGTTTGCTCTTCTTCTTCCCTTTTTAGCTTTTATTAACTGTTTTTATTAACTGTGTAATTGCAGAAGTGTTTGTGAAAACATGCCACTAATTTTTGAACAGTTCACTTTTCCGATGGATCACTTTTTTCCATTTGGTCTAATTAATACTACATTAATTTCCACACACAGCATTTTTGAACATTGACCATCATTTTTTGCCGGACATTTTTTGCCGTACATTTGTTGCCGGACATTTTTTGCCGTACATTTTTTTTGCTGTCATCCGTCATTGAATTAGCGGCATTGCATTTCTGAAGTCCGTTAATTCAATTTCTGATCAAGCTTCAATTAGTTAACTTAAGTTAATTATTTCGTTGTTTATTTTGAATAATTGAAAATTCATTTTCACATTCCCAAAAACGGATTTCAATATTTGATTTATTTATGGCTGAAAATGATTAAAGTGAAAATCAGTTATCAGTTATCAGTTTCCAAATGAGTTAACACAAATGAGTTAACCAAGCAAAGCTGAGCTAACCTTAACTCTTGCCAAATATTCTCAGGTGTTGAGTCGAGAAAGTTGATTTGACCAATTATTATGGGATTAAGTAGCTGTAATTGTATTCAGCTGGTTTGCCTTTGGTTTCTTGAACCCGTTAACAATGGCTAAAAGGGAAGAAGGCATAGACGACACCAAAAGGTATATATATATATATATATATTCGTGATCAGCATCAAAAACAAATTGCATTTTTTGCGAGTCGCAATTTGGAATACAAGTGCTCAGTTGCCGATAACGATTACGATAACGATAAATGATTCAATTGTAAAGTTATCGTCTTCCAAATCAAAGTCAAACTCTAATTGCATCAGGTAAACAGCTGGCTACAGGGTATCTGCCAGTCGAGCTGTCTTTTGTTAGCAAACGAGTGGAAGCGTTGCTACAAGTTGCTGCTGCATTTGGAGTTGGCTTTAGATTTGGGTTTGGTTTTGATGCTGTTGTTGGATTTGGGGTTTTTGGTTGCACTGCCACACAAATTGCTAAACGTAGCGTTTGGCTTAGCCAACAAGAAGAGTTGGCCACAAGACACAAGTTGGCTAACACAAAGCCGGCCAAGTTTTATTGGCATGGCCAAAGTGGCGAAGGCCAGCTTAGGAATGTGTAGTCGAGCCAATTGCCAAGAAGTTTGAAATAATTGTCACAATTCTTCAAGTTGCCCCTTTCAATGGCAACAGCGGGGCATATTTACATATATATATGTATATCTATGTGGCAGCCGATCGGATCGGAGCACTATATCAATTAGCTGCCAAGCTGCAACAATCGATTGGTCGCCGCTTGAATTGCGATGGCAGCAGTTGGACTTGGTGCTGCAAGGGTCTCCAATCTTTTGGCATGGCCAAGCGAGCAGTTATCCGCAGAGTGCAGCAAAAGGTAGGCGTGGTCGTAAAGAGCAGCAGTGGCAGCAACAGCAGCCACATAAATGTTGTAAGCTGTTGTGAATTATGGTAATGAATGTCAGCGCAAAACTTCCGGCCCAAGCAAAATGTATGTCCTTTGGGGGTTCCCCTGCGGCAGCTTATGCTATTATTTTGAGGTGGGATGGTAGGGGGGAACCTAGAAGGGGGAGGGAGGGGGGAGGGGGGGGGGAGGGAGTGTTGCACCCCTTTTGTTCTTGGCGGCAAACGGAAATGCAACGTTTTAACTGCATGCGAAACATAATTGACAAACGGCTACAATGACACGCCAAGACACAAAAAAGCGGGCAACAGAGCGATAGAGAAAGAGAAGGAGAGAGAGAGAGAGAGTGAGGAAGAGTGAGAGAGAGAGAGAGAGAGAGAGAGAGACGAACTCGTGGTCTTCTATCTCCTGGCTGGGTTGGGGTGGGGGTTTCTTTGTGATTTATATTTTGGCATTGTTGCTTTGCCATTTTGCAACCTGGCCATAGCAAATTGGACACCAGTTGATGGAGCGTGCAGCGTGAGGCAACTTGCCGCAATGCAGCTGTTGCTCCACACTCCTGTTACCACTCCCCCCTTCCCCTGGTTGTGGTCAGCAAAAGCTTTGCTTCATTTTTGTGTTAAAAAACATTTGCAAAAGATTTTAACGATGTTCGCATAAAAAACTCAAAAAAGAAGAAGCCGTTTTCCAAGCTCGAAATATATATATTCAATATATTTAATAACTTTTGCCATCAAAATAATAAATAATAAAAATGTGCAATAAATAATAAATAAATATGAAAGAAATTCCGAAGAATAATTGCCCCGCAGTCGATGTTCGATGTTCGATGTTCGATTTTGATGCGTGTGCATTTGATGAGCTGATGGCTTTATTTATGCACAGTTTGCTTATGTGCCCCCAATCTGCCAATCAGTCAATCAGTCAATCAGGCAATCAGTCAATCAGGCAATCAGGCAATCAGTCAATCAGTCAACCAGTCCAATTCAAGTTGCAAGCACAATTGCTTTTAATTATCACACTTGACATCAATTTCAGTGCTCTGTAAGTGTGGCATTAACCATGCTTAGCCACACCTGCCGCTGGCTCGAGGCACAATATAATAGGCTGCTTGAGTGCCTGAATGCTTGCAGCCTGCTCCTAATTGCTCGGTGTGGCACGCTTCGCAAGGTGGCACATAGTTACCGTTGCAGCTCCAACTGTTTGCTGTTTGCTGTCTTGCAACCGCAGTATTGCAAAGGGCACTTTGTCAAGTGTGGTTCATCTGACTGCATTCGATTGGCCGAATGTGTATTGGTGTGTGCGTGTGTGTGTGTGTATTGACCTGTTCCATCAACAGATGGCGCTCGCTGAGCGAGAAAACCATGCCACATTCCAAAATATCCATTGGGCTGACAAAACTAGTCAACTGTCATCTTATTTAATCAGTGCTTACACCAATTGAACGCACATCCATAAATACATATACATACATGTATATATATATATATATATATATATATATATGTATGTATGTGGTCACAACCCCGACACTTTTTGTTGCTCATCCTCATCGTGCTCCTCCTCCTCCACCACCAAAGTGGGTGTCACTGAGTACAGAGGAAATGGGACAAAGGGCAAAGGATGCCATTCGATGTTCACACGCAAATAAATGTGGCAAGTGCCACTTTGCAATGTGAGCTGCGTTTCACATTTTCATTCTTGCTGCCGATTGCATTTCCCTCCAAGCACTCCATCAATACGATCTCAGATTTGAATGAAGAAACAAACCAAAATCAAAGTGACACAAGCAACATTTTTGCCAGAATAATTCCGTTTGTTTATGCAACAAACTGGAAAACTATTTAATTAATATACTTATTCAGAAGCTGCTCAACTTAAAGTTTGTTAATTAATTAGTAATTGTTTTCATTATTGGTGTTTCACAATGTGCTTTGGATTACCATGTTTAGCTTGTGCAACTGCTGCTGCAACTTTTTTATTTATTTTTATTAGTTTTTATTTTTGTTTTGCGTAACTTTTGCCATTTGTTGCAACGTCTGTTTGCTGAGTGTGCTTAATGTGGTAAGTGCTTGTTGCACCTTCAGTTATGCCCTTATACATATCCATCGGCACGTACATTTCCAAATCCCTGCTTACCCCATGAAATTGGAAATGGAACAGGCTATGCTGAAGCTCGAGAGCTTAGAGATTATCGATATAAATCGATTACTGATTGTAATGAAATCCACATTTTCCCAGGTATAATGTTCTTATCACTTTGATATAACTTTGATCAGCACAGATGTACACACACACACACACACACACACACACACACACACACATGCATACATATAATAAGTAGAGTGTCATGTGTAGGGTATCTCGTAGTCGACCTTGCTCGGCCATGAGCGTCGAACAGATTGCAGCTCGAGGGTGGCACGTGGATTACTCCTTGGACAAATCACAAATTCATTCATACACTCAGCGAAATAAAAGTCGAAGTTTCTATTGTCAGTGTAATAATGCTTAAAACAATTACTCGACTTACTTTCTATAAGAAACCGAGTACTTACTTCAAGCACGAAAGTGCTTTATGCATTATTACAGTTACTAAAAATATTGTAATGCAAATTAGTAGAAACCTCCTCCTAAGTTTGGACTTCCTGCAAATTATTTCAAGTGTATACATCTCTGGTATCTGAAGCTAGAGTTAGCAAACTTACGAGTATAAGGCATATTTGTGGAAACCTCCTTTTGATTGCTCATACCCGTTCAATCTTATTCATATTCCCGCAGGGTATTCAAACTATATCAGAGTGAAAATATTAAAAACAATTTACACAAAACAAATGTTTTTTGGATTATTTAAAAGTTTCAAATCCCGCCTTGCCTCTATCTGTTAACTAATGTTCACATTGCATTTTACAGTCTTCAGTTTGGAAACTGAGTTTCAACTTTTTTAATAAATAAGCAAAATCAAATATCAAATATAAATGAAAACAAATTAACTCTTCCCTTTTCAGTCTAGAATAATTTTCAAATTTTGTAAGCGCATTATTTAATGAACTCCTAAAAATGCATTAACTTTTTGTAATACAAGCAGATTTGGCTATTATTTTTCGCTAACGAGAATTTTGCATTAAGCACTTAGCGCATTTTTTTGTTGGATTTGAACGGAAGTTTTTAATCTACTCAAAAATCAGTTGAGTGGTTTCAGTTCACCCTTGAGTGGAGCTGAGCAGAGTTAGCTCGTTTTAATTGCTTTGTGCTCTTCTGGGTGCTGCGCCCATGTGTGTTGCACGTTGCCACGTTGCGAACTTGTGGCAGAATCAATTGAGACGTATCAATAACGCATCGTTTCAGGTGTCAGCTTATGTGTGACTGGACACTGAATCGGCCATGCGGCAATGCAGCTAACGTAAGACTAAATCAGCCATCTGCAACACACCTGCCACACACTTGCCACACACTTGCCACACACTTGCATCCACATGCGTGATCTGCTGCATAGTCAACTGTTGGTCCGCCCGAGGCGACACTTGACTCGATTCAGTTGTCAAGCGTTACTTTTGAACTATCATTTGTTAAAAGCCGTTAGAAAGCTCTCGTGGAGACAACTCGGCTTGGAGCTACCCTGCACTCCCCTTTGAAATACAAAGTAGACTTGCTGTTGACAAATTGTTAAATATGCAAATACGTTTTGATTATATGCAACAAGTTTCAAAATCCTCCCCCCGAAATGCCCCATTTTAAGTTCAATCTGACAATATTAATATTTAAATATATTTAATTGCTGCTTTGAGGGTATTTCATAGTCGAGCACACTCTTCCCTTTTTTTTTTGCTCACAGCATGTACATATATAAATATGTGTGTTTATGCTTTGCATGCATAGATGAGTTGGGCAGCAACGGATTTTGCGAATTACCAACTTTTTTTAGTTTGGCTTTTTGGCTTTTTGGCTTTTTGGCTGTGCGGGCAAACGCCAAACATTGTGTGAAACTCGTTAATTTTGCAAAGCTCCCAAAGGTAGGCAACACTTTTAGTCACGCCAGTGCTGATGTATTTTGGCATTGCTTCTCTGGGCAGACACACACACTCACGCACACACACTCACGCACACTCACACACATAGAACGCATTCAACTTGTTGCGCGTACACCAAAATCAACCGCAAAACAAAGTGCTGCGTGGGAACCGTTACATTGTCGTTAGTGGAGAAGTAGCTTCATGGTGGAGAGTTGGGAGTTGGAGACATGCAGAGGGGCGCAATGGATGACATTTGCTGCACTGCTTTGTCATGTTGATTTTTCCTAATTTTCTTTATTTTTTTTGCTGTTGTTGCTGTGAGTGGCAACTAACGGCATTTAACTTAATGCTTGTACAAACTCCACTCACACCAACTTATATGTGTGTGTGTGCGTGTGTGCGTGTGTGTGCGTTAATGCAGAGTTTGCAAATATCAAATGTAAGTCTTCATATTAACTACATGTATAATTTTTTTTAAACGGTTCAACATACCAATATATATATATATACATATATATATACATATATATATATATATATTTGCCACTTTTTGCTCCGCTTGCGAATTGTTCTGCGTATTTCTTGTAGTTAATTAACTGAAATAGCATTAACAAAGTTCCATGGCGCGCTTTATAAAACGAGCATACCCTCACACACACACACACACACACGCATACTTTCACACACACATGTGTGTGTGTGTGTGTGTGTGTGTGTCTGTGTGGAGCCGCCGCAGCGTATAAAAAGTTTTAATTGGCAGGCGACGAAGTTGACCTGACCTCTAGCGAAAGCCGCGGGCACACACACGCTCACACTCGCACACACACTCGCACACACACGATAGCAATTTTTAAGTGCATTTTTATATGAATGCAACACACACACACACACACATACACACACACTCACAAAATAACTCAAACTGTCTTTGTATTTGCATATAGAATCGCGCTGAAAATACTATTTGCTGAACTATCACAAATTAAATAAACAAGCAAGAATGCGCCAGTCGAGAGTGCTCGCTACAAGATACCCTGTGAGTTGCCATATATGTGTGTGTGTGTGTGTGTGTTTACACACATTTTAAATTGCATTTTTAAATAATTTTTGAACCATTTTGCATTTAAATACGTCCAGAAATCGCATAAACATTTCTTATTAATTAATATCGATTTATATCGATTTATATCGATATCGATTTATATCGATATTGGAGAAACGATCATCGAGATGAGGGAAAACTTGATATGCGTGATCTGCCGAACAAGATATCCAGTTGATAGGCTTGGAGATGCCGTCGTCTGCATTATACCCGTCAAATCTTATTCATATCCAAGCAGGGTAAACAAATTATATTAAAGTGCTCGCAGTTGGCATGGCAAGGGGCATGGCAAGGGGCATGGCAAGGGGCAACAAAACGCAATCCCGAAACTGAAATTAATTATGCCATTGCAGTGATTTTTTGAATTTATCGCGTACTTGTCCAATCAGCGCATTTAAGGACAATATTAAAATGACCCTATGAGAGTCTGCTTAGTGGTAGGTTAGGTTCAGCTATAAAATATTACAGTTATTATTGAATATATTGAGCAGTGACTGCTCGGGTGTGTTATTATTTACAGAGGTTTATTTTGACATTAAGATTTCATTCATCATGTTTCGTTTTTGAGAAAATTACCAAACAAATGTTTATTGGCTTATCTATCACAATGTTCACAATGTTTTTTACAGTCTTCAGTTTGGAAACTGAGTTTCAACTTTTTTAATAAATAAGCAAAATCAAATATCAAATATAAATGAAAACAAATTAACTCTTCCCTTTTCAGTCTAGAATAATTTTCAAATTTTGTAAGCGCATTATTTAATGAACTCCTAAAAATGCATTAACTTTTTGTGATACAAGCAGATTTGGCTATTATTTTTCGCTAACGAGAATTTTGCATTAAGCACTTAGCGCATTTTTTTTTGGATTTGAACGGAAGTTTTTAATCTACTCAAAAATCAGTTGAGTGGTTTCAGTTCACCCTTGAGTGGAGCTGCGCAGAGTTTCATTTTAAGTTGAGTGCGTCACGCAGCTCAGCATCTGTTGCACAACAGTGGTACGCTATGCGCATCCAGAATCCGGAATTCAGGCATTGAGCCAAAGTATGTTAAATAGCTGAAGCGAATGTATCAATTGGATTTAATGATAACAATATTTGATAAATTCTTTAAGCAATAGCACACAAAATGGAAATTCGGAACATTAGATTTGATTGGTATGTTGCATGCAACGTCTTGCAATTGTGAGCCACTGTGCTGCCACGTGAATGTTAACAGTGCCATTTTGAGTTAGCATTAACAGTGAGTGGTGTTTCACACAGGCCAAACACTCAATATTTGAGTGTAACATTGGCCAAGTGAAGTTAACATTTCAATGACTTTAACAGTCTGTTAACAGTTATGTTAAGCAAAAGTCACTCGACGGCCGCTAGCGTTGCTGATTATGTTTTCGTTTCTGGCTACGTTCGCAGTTTGTTTTGTGCGCGCGTTCTGAAAGGTAGTGATTGCTGCGAGAGTCGTCGTCATAATTGCCGCCGTCGTTGTTGGCGTAGTCGTACTTCGTGCGAAAGCAGATCCAAAGCGAAGCTGGTAAAAAAAACGTTTCTCTCATGTGTTTGTGTGTGTGTGTTAGCTTGCTGCTTGCGCGTCGATCGGCAGCGCGCAATGATCTTTCAATATTTTTGTTGGTTTTTTTTGTTGTTTCGTGTTTGCTTCTGTGTTTTTACATTTACACACATTTTTGTGCATGTTTGAATATTTTGATGCGTGAATTGCAATTGAAAAATGATGAATACAAATTATGAACAACAATCTCAACTGAATTGTATATTTAACCATTTATTATCTCTACATGCATTTCTATTTGTGTGTCTGTCTGTGTGTTACTGCTTGTGGGAGCGAGCAGAGTTTGAAACGAAAAATTGCACGTAAAAACGAGTTCTTGCAACCAGTCGCACAACAGCAACAGAAGAGCCAGAAGAAAAGGGTTCAGCTAAAGCAGCAAGGCATAATAGAAGAGGAAGCCGAAGCCACAGACGAAGACGAAGCTGAGGCAGAATTCCCATTAAACAAGCGCTGGCTGCGCAGCTGGCTTTGGTTGCGCTGATCTGCCATCAACTCCGCTCTCTCTCACTCTCTCATTCACACGCTTTACGTTCTCTCTGCTGCTACCTGTGTGCAGGTGTGCGAGTGCGTGTGTGTGCGTGAGTGAGTGAATGAGTGCGAATGACGACACAAAGCACAGTGTTAGATTAAAGTGACGCTAGCATTTGTTGTTTTGCTTTTGCCTTCTGCTTCTGCTTGGCTGCCTCTCCCTCTCTCTCACTCACTCACACACGATCGACCTCTCATTTTGTTGTTGTTTGTTTGTTGTCCATTGCAGGCACCTAAAATGGCAGCAGCAGCGAAAATGCTCGACAAATTGAAAATATTGAACAAATAAAATAAAAACAACAACTTCTGCCAATCGCATATCCAAGAAACTTTTCAAATAGAAAATTACAACAAACTCGAAAGAAAATAAAAAATAAAAACAAACTGCTCAAAGTAGAAGACAAACGACTACAACAGCAGCAACTACAACAGCAACAACTGGCGCAAATGAGGCAAGGGCAGCGACGACGACGACGATCGTCGCTGCGTCGCGTCATCGAAAGAGTAGCAGCGGCAGCAGCAGCAGCAGCACCACCACCACCAACACCAAAAAGAAGACCAAAAAAGGTAGCAGCTACGCTTAGAATGCTGCCAAAGTCGTTGCCGCCGTCTCTGCTGGCGTTGATATTGCTACTGGTCGGCTTTGCCGCATTTGGCTGGCACAGCTGCTCATGTTACGCGGGTAAGTTCTCTCTCTTCTTCTTCTCCTTCAGCTTCTTCTTACTTAGCGTTTGCATGCTCACATTTCTTCCATTTATTCTGCTTCTTTTGTTGTTGCTTTTGCTTTGTTTTTTTTTTTTTTTCGTTTTTCGATTCGTTTGGTTTTTTTTGGTACAAGTACAAAACAAACAGCCCGTGGGAATTTTTATGGGTGATTGCAAAGCGTAGCAGAAAAATTAGCCAAAGCAAAGAGCTGCATTTTGTTGCTGTTGCACAATTAGAAGTAACAGTGAGTGGGAGTGGGAGTGGAAGTGGGAGTGGGAGTGAACTGTCTGCTTACTATTTGAGTAGTATTTTCGTTTGCTTTGTGCTGCTGAATTTCGTAGTATGCGCACTTAGCTCGTCAACACTGGCACGCATTCAACAATTGTTTGATTCGTTCGTTCTTATCTAAGTAAATCAAACAGAGACACCGAATACTGAAATACTTTCGATTCACACGTGTTCCAAAAATGTACTACATACTACAATTACAAATAGACATATAAACAAATACAGCCCAGAAAAACTATAAATACTTTTGTAATTGTTGTGAATCAAATGTTGGAAATAGGCAAAAAAACAGATTTCAGGACATATTTCAAAAGAAGAACATTATGCATGAAGTGAAGAAGTGGAGAAGTGCAGAAGTGGAGAAGTGCAGAAGTGGAGAAGTGCAGAAGTGGAGAAGTGAAGAAGTGGAGAAGTGCAATATCTCTCTTGGATGATAGTCAAGCGTATTACAAAAATATTTACACTCAATTTGTGCGTTTCGGATTTCGAAATTATGCTGAATTATTCCGAACTGCTCTGCTCGATTGTTATTATTTTGATATAATTTCGAGTGTGCAATGCGCGAGTGTTGTTTATGTCTGTATTCGACACTCGTTGCATTATTCATAAATATTACAGTTGCCTGTTGCCTGTTGCCTGTTGCCTGTTGCCTTTATCGAGTTTCCACTGTACGCAAAAGACTTGTGAGTGACGAATATGTAAATTCAACACCTTGTCGCTGATATTTTACACAGAATCCAAACAAACAAACGGCGACAATTCTAAAGTAACCGTCATTCTCTCTCTGCCCGAGAGTGTGTTTGTGTGTGTGTGTGTGTGTGTGTGTGTGTAAATAACGGCAATGACAACACAAAAGTTAGACGAGCCGACATCAAACGCACATGAAAATTTCCAATGTGAAATGCGCAACCTGATAAACATAATTAGAAAGAAAAGAAACAGGAGAAGGAGGAGGAGGAGGGAGAGGAGGAGAAGGAGAGGGAGAGGCAAAAGCAGACAAAAAGTTTACCCTAAACTCAACTGTGGTTCGAGTAGAATTAGGTTATATCTGGTGAAAATTGAGGGACCCCAGACCCCAGACCCAGACACATTTCAAAAAAAGGAGTAGAAAAAGTGTTGAAATGCATCCATTTATTTTGCACTCGATGAGGGGAAAATATTTCAAAAGTTTGTCCCGAAAAAGTTGAGATGCATACTATAATTATTATGAATATTAATAATTAAATTACTCTTGACTGAAAGTATAATTGAAAACAACAGGAACAAGCATGAGCTGAGAAAACTTTAAATTAGCCACTTTGAAATTGATAATTGGCCCAAAAATGTTTCGAAAGTTTGTTCAGAAAAAGTTCAAAAGTATACACATGAAAAAAAAAGAAGTACAAAGTATTTCAACTTGCACAAATAAATTGAAAATAGTAGAAGAATGGAGAATGGAGAAAAACTTTAAATTAGCCAATTTGAAATTGATAATTGGCCCAAAATGTTGCAGCTGCTGTTCAATCAGGTGCCGGGCTTAACGGACGGCTTAAGCAATCTTAGCGCACCTGGCTAATTAGGTGTTGTCAACTGTGTTTTGATAATGATGTTTCCGAGGCCAAAAGGGTTCAATTGCTGTTGGCCCATCCAGATTCCTGACACTTTAAACTCGGAATATATTTTCCAATTGGATTGCTGGAAAATCGATATCTATTCCAGTTAACTGTCAACTACAATCAAATGAAAATGATACTTGAATTCATTGTTGTTTTTCTTTTTTTGTTTTTTGTTTTTTGTTTTTAACTAACTAATTTGTTTGGTTAGATTATAGATAATTGATCTGAGGGCTTAAGCATTTGAAATCAGCTTTGCGGCGCATTTGAATGCCCCGGCGAATGCGAGTGCTGCAACACTTAATGCGATTACTAATGTAACACAATGTTTGCTAATGAATTACGTTTAAACAAATCGTCGCTACACATACATCTATATATATATATATATATATATAATCACAATTATTTGTGCTTGAATAATGAAATTAAATTCAATTCGAATGCAATGTTTCATTTTGCTGAGTTCATTTATTATTTTGTATTTATTTCAATTGCATTCGAGCATCAATTGCAAAATTACATTATTTTTGGAAGGATAATCTGCCTTGCTTGATGCTTGAATGCTTGATTGCTTGATGCTTGATGCTTGATGCGTGATGCGTGATGCTTTTGCTCATTGCAATTGTCGTCACAGATTGTTCCACTTTGTTGCACTGCAAATTTCAAATATCAAATCTTCAAAAATCAAATTTCAATTTGCCCACAACTACACACACACACACACAACTACACACACACAACTACACACACACACTCAAGTGCACACTCATCTTTGTCCATCTCTCTCTAATTGAATATTGAGTTACACATTTGGTAATCTCAAGCTTAATTTTCCCAATTAATTTGGAAATTCATCGAATAACTGTCAACGTTTTAGTTGCATGCAACAACTGCGAAAATGCTGATTTCACTGTGATTACTTTGACGGAGACAGAGTGTTGCATGAAGGAAGGAATGACTTCGTCATCGTCGAGGTCACATTTTCATTTATTTGCCGTGTAAATATTCGACGAGGTTTATTCAAAAGTAAAAAGTATTTATTAATTGTATGGTTATCATTTGAAGCACCTTGCTTCGTGCTCTGCTCGGCAGTGCTCGACTACGAGTTACCCTGTAATAAGTAATATTGCGAATCGAATATAATTACAATAGTTAATGCTGAGTAATGCTATACTATATAACTTCGATTCCACTTTGGTTTGCAATTATTCTTCTGATCGGGCATATATATATATATATATATAGATACTTGTGTGGTGCAGTCTGGCAGTCTGGCAGTCAACTGCATTAAGCCCAAACAAACCAGTTTTCATCAATTTGCATATATAAATAGATGGCGACGTTGCAGCGGCAACAATTGTTCTTTTCCAATATTTTGCATTTATTTATTTTGTATTTATTTATTTTTTATTTTTATTTTGTATTTTTATTTTTTTTTTTATTTTGTATTTTTATTTTTTTTGTATATTTCTCTTGTGTGATTTATTTAAGAAACTCATTCACAGAGGTCGCTTTGCTGGCCTTCTGGATGAAAACTGCTGATGATGAAAAACCAAAATAAGTAAAAAATAAATAAATAAATAAAAACGGTTTCCCCGTTTGCCCCCCCGTTTGCTCCCCCCCGTCGTACTCCACTTGGCTAATTACAGCAATTACTGTGCACTTTGGGGACAAAGTTTGTCTGCACACCTGGCCACCTGGCCACCTGTGTGTTTGCACTTGTTCCTCTGGCTCGCCGCCGCCTCCTACTCCTACAGCTCCTCATTTTGTTGGCAACTCAACCGTCACAGAACGGTCTAAAGAAGGCGCCACACAGCGCCAAAAAATTTTTTTGTGCAACTGAGTTTTTTTCTATATATTTTTGTATTATTGCTTTCATATTTCCTGGTTTTTTGTTTCATGTGAATGTGAATTTGCCGTCACAAAAAACACTCATCTTCTCCGGTTGCACGGAATAATGAGGAATTACAATTTGGAATTCACAATTCAGTATTTTAATTTACATATATTATAAGGATATCATTATTTTTGTATTGTGACACACATTTTTCAACATTTTTCAACATTTTCCAACATTTTCCAACATTTTTCCACATTTGTTGAGCTCTGCAATCATTGGATGATGGACAAAAGTCATTTGACGAAAAACCCAATTTAAAACTTATTTGAGAAAAGTTTTTAATTTATTTCGATAAATATGTAAACAAAGTAATTTAATCAAATGAAAATGAAAAACTGAAAAACAAATGAATACAAAATTCATTCTCTATGTGGCAACAATTACTTGTTGCAGACTGTGCCACCAAGAATGCTTCTGCCTCTGATATTTCTGATGCTTCTGCCTCTGATGCTTCTGATGCTTCTGGCTAAGCTTGCACAGCGTTTTCTACTCCACCAGGTGTTAGCTTAACTTGTGCCACTTTTCTTCTTCTTGTGGTTGCGTTTGTGATTGTGTCCAGAAGGTGATTGGATAACCTGCCAAGTTATGCACGAGATGCCAGAGCAGATAATGGATCAGATCACAGAATCCTTGAGTGAATCCAGTATTTACTGTGCCAGCCGAGCTCAATCACAAATGATGCTGCTTTGGGATTACCAGTTCCAAGGAGGAGTGCACAGATGCAGTCTGCTGCATGCAACTCAAGGCAAATGCTTATTTCATTTCTTAATTATTCAATGAATCGGAAATGCTTCCAAAATGCATAAATGATTCATTTCGCAAGCCTTTCGATTCAGCAGCGAATTATTCACTTTTTGCACACTCGCCTAGCTCCATGACTGCCAAGTTGAGTAAATATAACAAATATATAAAAACATATCAAAAATATTTACTTGCTAACTGTTTGCAAGTGTTTAGCATCTGTTCTGATGGACAATGGCTAATCTCAATCCCAATCTCAATCCCAATCCCAATCTCAATCCCAAGCTCAATCCCAATCTCAATCCCAATCCCAATCCCAATCCCAATCCCAATCCTTGTGTATGACTATGAGTGTGAAATGTACACTTCTTTGATTTCAGTTGGCCTTGCTTTAGGCCAGCTTTTTTTTGGCTGATAAGGAATCGCAATGCACAATCCCCCACATCCCACCCCCCACCCCCCACCCGCTGCATCCTGCTATATACTGATATCGATCAGTTATCGAGCGGCATGCAATGGAATAGTGAACGATTGGATGCATTCAAGCCCATAAGCGCATTATATTATCCTTGTGTTTTGGCCGTTATTTGGCTCATTAGATAAATCATATTTGTAGTTTTAGGGGGCCTCCATTGTGGTTGTATTTGTATTAGCCGCAAAAACTGATTGACCCACAAAATGCAATAAAGCCAATTGCGGCACCACTCTGCACTCTTGCACAGTGGCTCAGCACTGCACAAAAAATAGTTAAATGAAAAAGAAACCAAATAAATATGCAAAAATGAAAGTCGATTAAAAGCTGAGACTTCGATTGTTATCGATATATCGATAGATGTGACATGAAACGCTTCTTCTTAGATCATAACTCTTGCCCCATGCATTGGCTCCACTGTGGCGCGCTTAGTGCATTATACTAAAGCGTTGCACTTATTGTATAATCGCGTTGCACATTTCATGCAACATCAGCAGCATAAATAACAACCATAACAATAACATTAACAATTATGCGCTGCGAGACGATTCCCAGTGTTGGCCAGGCCCACAGCTATCCTGCAGGACAAAGAGGATTCGCAGGCTTCAACACGTTGTGCCGACAATAGACAAAAATCAGCTGGCGGTCAACAATTCGAAGTCAGCCCAATTACAATGAAGCAGCATCGGGTTGAGTGGTGAGTGGGGCACGATGGGACGATGTACACACATGTGGTGGCATGCAAATCATTGACCCTGTTTGTTATGGGACCTTGTTGACTCTTCAAATGTCTCTTTTTTATTGCTTCTCTCGCTTCACTTATGCGCATTGCAGCTGATTTTTCCCAAAACAGAGATTGAAACGCGTCGCAGCGGGGAGGGCGCGACTAGCAGATATCTTGCAACCAAGTCTTTGACTGTTTAGCACAATGTTTATGTGATTCTTCAATATAATAATTATAGTAGCTTTCAAATTGTGACTTTTATTGTAATCGTAAATCGATTCTTACCGGATTACGTTATCGAGTTAATTAAATAAACTTTTGCTTATAATCCAAATCATAAAGCAGATGGCAAAGGGCAACAAAATGAGCATAAATTGTTGCATGTGCCGTCAAGCAGGTAACATAAAACACAGTAACACCAGCCAAGCGGCATGGTGGCAAGGTCTTTGGTGACACGCTGGCAGGTTGGCATGGTGGCAGGTGAAAGGATGCAGGCGTGAAATGGCAGCGAAATGTTGCACCTCTCAGCCTTGACTAAAAAGTGCACACAAAAATACCACAGCGCCTGCCTGACTCCCCTGCCTCCACTGTCTCCCCTGCCTCCGCAGCCTGCCACGGATGATGTTGCGGCCAAAGAAATAAAACGCTACATTAAACAACGCTGTCAACGCAGTTGTTGCTGGTCCACCGGGTCGCGACTCGCGAGGCAACTGAAGCGCTCAAGTGATGGCTGCTCAGCTCAGAAAGCTGCAAAGCTTGCGAAGTGTACTTAAGACATACACAGCAAGAAATAAATAGTAGCTACAAGCGAATTGTGCACAAGAGCTAGTTACTCTAAATGTTTACCGTTGATTTAATTTTATCGATAAATATCGATAGTCATATAAAATGTATATGTTTCTAATCTATCTATTCAAAATTACATCTAGTAGCGATAACATATTTATCATATCAAGTTGCTTTCATTTTATCGATAAATATCGATAGTCATATAAAATCTACCTATTCAAAATTACATCTAGTAGCGATAACAACTTATTTATTTCAGAATATTCCCATTTACCGTTAGCTAATATTTTAAGAAACGCGTATTTTTCGAGTCCTGTTTTTTATTTCGCGCAGTGTAAGATAGAAAGCGTGGGGAAGAAATCGTGAATAAGGAATAGAGAAACGGACACAAGGGTCACAATGCACACACACACACACACCCACACACACACTAACACAAACACACAGCAATAAAGTGAGCAACTTCAAATGGCTAACTGGCCACCTGCCCCAAGGTGCTGAGTGAAGGGTGAGGTGAGCGGAAGGGGGATGGGGGGAGGGGCAGTGCTATTGTTGTTGTTATTTTAGCTAGAGCATATTTAATATTTAACAGCGTCTGCTGTCCCACGACTAGCTGCGGGCAATGCAACTTTGTGTGTGTGTGTGTGTGTGTGTGTGTGTGTGTGTGTGTGTGTGTGTGTGTGTGTTGCAAGTAGAGGTAATTGTGGAAAGGCATGCTCAGATTCAAGTGCAGGTTAAGTTGAGAAGGCGTGTAAAAGAATATCAAATATGTGCATAATAAATTAGCCAGCCAAGCGCACTGGAAAATAAAGTGCCACAGCAATACTAGCCTCCTCCCCGCCACCCCCAAGACATGGGTGGTGGGCGTGTCACAGACCATAAATAAATGCCAAAAACCCAAACCCCCCCAATCCCCCTCGGACCACATAGGCATTTGAAAGGCTTTCCAAGGTGGAAATCCATCGAATCGGCTCCCTTTTGGAATTTAAATTCAGAAAAAAAGAAGAAGAAGATTAACAATGAAACATTAATTTGATATTTAATTAATTTGATATTTGATTAATTTGATATTTAATTAATTTCATATTTGATTCATTTGATTTTTTCTCATGTGGGAAACGTTGCAGCATTTGTCGAATGATTTTGCTTGTAATCTAAAAAAGTGAATAAAAAAGCGAAAACGTGGCAAGAACGTAATCAATATTCAGTTAGCGCAACATTTTATATAATTAATTAATTAATTAATCAATTAATTAATAATAAAAGTAAAAAATGAAATTCAAATGCATTTCTATGCCACCAATTTGAATTACACTCAAAAAATGAAATTTGTTTGTTTTCGTGTGGGGTTTTTCGGGCTCTTCAAAGCGAAACGAATTTAGTTTTTGATTCCGATTCTGGTTTCAAGTGATGATGCTGCATGCAACAAATGCAAATAGAATAAATAATCGCTTTTTGACTGGCATGAAAAAGCGGGCTTAAACTATTTAAAGCGAATGCAAGTGCCAAACAGTTAGCCAAGTTGGCGCATTGCATGCTCGTTTATCTAAACGAATATGGCCAGCGTGCCACATGCTGCAACAACAACAACAACTGCAGCAATGTGAGTGACCGCCGGTCAGTTGTCAGTGGTCAGAGGTAACAATAGGGCAATATCAGGCCATCTTGTACGTGCCTCTCTCTCTCTCTCTCTCTCTCTCTCTCTCTGTGTGTGTGTGTGTGGCATGCAACTAAAACTGAAGCAAGCACAGTGAGAGCAAGAGGGAGGAAGAGGCAGAGGGTTAGGGAGGCAGTTAGGTTGAAAATGGTAAATGCTGGCCAAAAGCAGTGCCCAGTGTGCATTTCACCCAGTTGGAAGCCTGAGCTGCTGCCAGAAGTACAACTTTCTCATGTAGTTTGGCGAATTCGATCGAATTCCCATTTCTCAAATTATTCGCTTATTGAACAAAACCAACGCAAAAATCATTCAACAAATCTAATTTGAATTTCTGTTTTTTAACTGCTGTTTTTGTGGCAAATATGCGAAATTAGAATTGACAAAAAAACCGGAACCGAAACCGAAACCGAAACGATAAAGGAACAAAAAGCAAGAATTTCCTGCGCCTTTTATTGGCAACTGGGTATTTCAACTAGGCAGCCAATGGCCGGAAATATCTAATGGTAGCTGCCACAGTCGAGGCCGTGGAAATGTCGCCAGCACGCACGCATACACACACACACACCCTACACAAACACACACACACACACACACCCTACACACACACTCTAGCACGTACACATGACAGTTATTACTTGGACTGCGTCAATTTGCACCTGGACAGCAGTTTTTTGACTTTTTGTTCACTTTTTGTGCGCGCTATACCCTTTAAAAATGAATGCACAGGGTATGCTGAAGTTGTGCAAAGCTGTGCAACAGAAACAGAAGAAAGCATAATGGATATAAACATTTCGATCTGTCCAGCTGTGCTGCAATCGATTATCGATTGCCATAATAAACACAATTTGAAAAGTCTGCAAATTGGGTTTGTATGTTTTCAGCTAGACATAGGGTATACCCCGGTCGAGCACTCCCCACTTGAGCATTCTTGTTCTCTCGCTTGTTTGGATTTTCGTGCGCGCCTCACAATGAAATTCGTTAGATGGCTGGCAGCTTATGCAAATGCGACAAAACGAGGTAAGCTCAGGTGGCAGGCACCCGTTCTCGCTTGGCCTTGATCACAGCCAGTCAGTGGCCAGTGGTCAGTGCTTCTCTCTCCCTCTCTCCCTCTCTCTCTCTCTCTCTCTCTCTTGCAGTCTGTCAATCAGTCAGTCAGTCAATTACTCAGTTCAGTTGAGCAGTTTGCAGCCGTTGAGTTCTGAGTGCCTCTTTGGCATATTAATTACAGCAAAAGAAAAATGAAACTTGCAAGACATGGCAGCAACAACAACAGCTCACAAAATTTGTTGCACTGTTGCAAGCATACACTCAGAGAAATTGAGTAGTAGTGTTGCTAACAGAATCAGGCGATCAATTTTGAAGAAATCAAAAAAATAAATAACGAAATTTATGTTTTCTTTTTTTCAGTGTTGTACACTACACAAAATTTCAACAACTAATTTGTACTCTTTTTTTCGTTTTCTTTGTTTAAGTTTATGGTTTTTGTTGTTTATGGCGAGTGTGGCACGATGGAATTTTGTTGGCGTGCCTTGTAAGCTCATTAGTTGCCTAATAAATACTAAATAGTTGCAACAACAACAACAACAACAACAACAACAACAACAACAACAACAGACATGCCCATATATATCGGATGCATGTATTTATGACTAAAGCAGCAACAATTTTTTTGATTGAAGTTTTTTTGTTCGTGAGTTTCCGTTTAATTGCTTTTCCACGTAGTTTCCATTGTACTTCATTTTGTGGCAAGTAGCACAATGCTAAATGCAATGCGCACCTCGCAAAAAACAAAGCAAACAAAACATAAATCAATTTGTTTAGCGACAGGGTAAGAAAAAGGTGCGCAAAGTTCCCGACTTGGCGCCTCCACAGAGAACTTCGAGTTGCAGTTGGCCAAGTTAGTTTCAGTTACAGTTACAGTTACAGTTAATTGTCCCAGAAGTTGGCCCATATTGGACCAATTAATACACATTGTGGCATACGTATACCCTGAAAGTGGCTACGATGGAGTTATGCTACTCTATATATACTCTTGATCGGGATCAACAGCGACAATATATGGCATCATGTACCATTTAATCAATAACTTTCACAAATATCGATTAAAATCGATAGGCACAATTATCTAGATGCAGCCCTCTAATTGATATTTTCAATTACATTTTGATTGATCAACTTATTTGTTAATTATTTTTTGTTTGTTAATTTGTTAATAATGTTGTTAAATCTAGTATTTAACAACAAAAAGTGAAAAACTCAATTTGAATTTGAATTTGAACAGATGATAAATAATCAATAATAAATTAATTAAGCCATTCATTAATGAAGATAATGCCATGTGTGTATTCCCTCGAGCTCATCTATTAACCAAAGAGAAATTCAAGTCTACAAGCGGTAGAAGAAGAAGCACTTATCGCATACCAATGTTAGCTTAACTTGGCCAACTAATAAAACAAAAAATGGGAAGAAAATTTTTTTAACAATTTGTGTCATTGTGCTTGTTGCCGCACGCTTGTCGTTTGTTGCTTTCTGTTGTTGTTTGTTGTCTCTGGTTTATTATTATTACGATAAGTAGGCGGTCGGCGGGGCGTGGCAGAGCGTTGAGTGGAGACCATATCAGTTGGCCAGCATTGCTGTGGGGCTCCCTCCATGCACATGGCCAGAGTCAAAATCCGTGCCTCGAGTCCGCCAATGTTAACACGCACACACATACAGACGCATATTGATAGGCCAGGCACCGTGCATAATAATAATAATAATAATAATAATAATAATAATAATAATAATGACCCGAATCGACAAGAACAAACAAGCCAAGGCAACTGCAGCTTATCACCTTATCACTGATTGTGCCTGTGAGCTGGAAAATGGGGTGGTGCTGTAATGGGCTATACCCTGCACGCATTCGATGAGTTGAGTGTGCAGATAAATGTCTACATACACCTCAATCAAATCTCTTGCTAGTATATTGCATTTATCGATTCTTATCGATATCCATAAATTGATATTCCGCACGTTCGATTTTCTATGCGCATTCTTGTTAAGCATAATTATAATTTGGAATTGTCTAATAATACTATCAGCGTACGCCTAATAATCATCATAATTTATTACAGGGTATCTGCCAGCCAAACAGTTTTTTTTTTTTTTTTTTTGCTTGCGGCTTTTGGTTGTGTTCGCATTGCACAGTTGATGAGTGTCATGTGCGACAAAATGTTGAGCATTGGCTTTATTTTTGCTAAGCTTATCGTTTACCAAAAGACCTGCTTCTGTTGTTGGTGTTGTTGTTGTTGGTGTTGTTGGTGTTGTTGTTGGTGTTGCCGTTGATGTTAGGCTCATGTTGGCCCCATCAGGGCCGTCAGGTGTTTCACTGTAGCGCATCGATCACGAATGTTGCTCGGCGATTAGTTCTTGTTGTTCTTTCGAAACCCAAAATGTGGGCCAAAATGAATTGCCCGCTCTTGTTGGCCTGGCCCTGCCAGTGTGGGGCTCTCCGGAATGCCAATCGCATGAATCATGCCTATATTGATCTCTAGTCTCGCTCTCTCTCACTCACTGACTGACTGAGTCATTGGCTGTTGCCAAGTGCAGGCGCCTCCGCTTTAAGCCAGCTTTAAGCGCCTCGCCCCGTTGACCATAAGCAACAAAACGGAAATGTAAACGACGAAGAAACGGCGACAGACAAAACAAAGAAAACAAAAACAAACAAAGCCAATTCGATGGGTTTGGAATTACCAATGATTTGTTGGACTCTTCTCTCTCTCTCTCTCTCTCCCTCATTCATTTAAATGCTTATTTTATTATGCAAAGCGACACCTATTGTCCATAGTTGGCATAATAATCACATCAATTTCATATTTGTTGTATACCTTTGTCATTTTATCCTTCAAATACTCTCTTCCGAATAAATACATATATCGAAAGTGAGCCGATTGCATTTGATTATTTACCCGTTGCAAAAAATGATAGCTCAATTTAATCGCATTATCAGTTGCCACATTTCTGATATGATAAGGGTGCAAGGCTTTGTATTTGTATGTGTTTATAAACTGAAATAAAATATTCATATTTGAACATGCGTTTTTTTATAGTTGATCAACAGAACTGAGCTCAAAACTGCCTGCTGCTGGCGATTTTGTTATTTTTTGAGCTGTTTTCGCGATTTCTGTGGAATGTGGAATGTTATCAGAGTTGGGGCGCAGCTCTCCCAGATCGAAGTAGTTTTGCATGCGAAACAAGTTGTGTTTCGCTCTTTATCGGGCATTCTCGGAAAAGGCAATATAGTATACGTATTTGTATGCGTTATCCATGAAGATTAAGTAAATGTGTATTTATGTATTTGTTCAGCTGCTTTCCAAGCAGATTTTGCATTCAATTTGATTTTTCAATTGAAACCGAATACAATCCCGATTCACAAATTGAGTGTGAAAAATATAATTCCATTCCAGATGCGAATTTGAAGTATTTATATGTTTGTGTGTCCGCAGGCATTTGCAGAGTTATTCCAAAAATAATAAAAGCTGCAAAACAAAAATGCATTTTGGCAGTGTTGGTGGTCAAAATTAAATATTTATTTCCCCCAAATTCCCAAATTAATTATTATCCATAAATTTGGCGGTTAGGCTGCCTTGCGGCGCATGTGGCAAATGTATTTGTTGCATTCGCGTTTGGCGTCATTCAGACCGGTGACAACTCTGCCTCTCCACTTCGACTCGTTCTCTCTCTCTCTCTCTCTCTCTCTTTTTGGTTGCATTCTGCTTTCGTTTACCTGTATTTGACAGACGGACATAAGCTGGCATCTATGACATGATACATTTTGCGATTGGCGGAAATCGAAAAGCATTCGTATATAGTTGACAATACTACTCCTCTCTGTCTCTCTGTCTCTCTCTCTCTCTCTCTCCCTCTCTCTCTCTATCTCCAGCATATTTCCCATGTGTCTCAGCATAGTATCACCTGCCAATTGTATTACTACGCCTAAATCGAATTCATTTGTGGCGGAAACATTATGGGACTGACTGCGTTTTCCAATACCCGTCGCACTTGAGTCGATTAACCCGCTTGATATTAACAGCTCAAGTGACACAAGTGAAAATATATGCTTGATACTAACAGATTTGCTCTCCTCTCCTCCGCGGCTCTCTTTCTTGTCCACATCTACACATTCTCCTTCGTCTGTCTTACACGTGCGACGAACAAAAGCTGGCTGCTATTTAACCCGGCACGCTGGACAAACTCTGACCATTTCTGAGCTGCTGCTTACCTTCTCAGCCCCACCCCCGCTCATCGCCCCCTCCCCTGCTGGCGGTAGTCTGTTTTGTTGTTTGCTGCGACCCCTTTTATTATTGAGTTATTTCAGTTATTTTGTAGTTTGCGTGCGCAGCTTTGGAACGTTTGTCATTTGGTGTGGAATGCAAATGGCACGTAGCCCCCCACCCCGTCCTCATCGGTCCCCGTCGACCACCTCCCGCCCCCGCCTCCTTCTTCTACATCAACACCATAATCGGCATGTTCCACATTTCTTAATCTCCACGTCGTTTTCGTAGCAGCCGTTTCTGTTTTGATTTCGGTTTCGGCTCGTTGCGTGAATTGCATAAGTGTGTGTGTGTTTGTGTTTGTGTTTGGCTTGACACTCGTGTTGTTCTTCTTCAACATCTTTGTCTCTTCCTCTTCTTGCAGTTACTCTTATTGTTGAGGATTTTGCCCAAAAATTTTTTGGAGACATCACTTTTTTTTTTGTCTCCCTCGCCGTTATACGTTATTATTATTATTATAACTGTTGTGGCTTGTTTTTTCTTTTGGCTTCATTTTCTTTTCTTGACTGCACTTACATCATTATGTGGCCAAGTACATTGTGTATATGTACATATGTGTGTGTGTGTGTTGTAATAATTATGTTGTTCAACTCTTTTGTGTCATTTTGAGTGTGCACCGTTACAACCGTAACAACAACAACAACAACAACGAATAACAACAAAATCAAAAGCAGTCCCTCCCCCCACTCCCGCCACCCACACCCCATTCCAACAATCAAAAGTTTTGTGTTCTTCTGTTTTGTTCTGTTTTGTTTTGTTTTGTTCTGTTCTGTTCTGTTCAGTTGCGCTTTATTTTATTGAGTTTGAGTTTTCGCTGCTTCTGAATGTATGTCGGTCTGTCTGTCAGTCTGTCTGTCTCCACATCTTCTTAATTAATTTGACATAAATTGCAAGCATCACACACACACACACACACACATACGCATTCATGTAGAGTGATTGGCATTGTGCTGACTTTTGTCCTCTTTGGCAAAAGAATCTCGCAGAGTTGGCGTTTGGCATTCTAGCGTTCCGTCAAACCCCGTGTATGCCAAAAGTTTGTATTCACCCATTTGTGTGTGTGTGTGTGTGTGTGTGTGTGTGTGTGTGTGTGTGTGTGTGTGCGACTCATAGCTAGCTGCTAGCAGCAAAGTGGTTGCGATATTCATTCCTGCTTGTCATCAAAATATGTATTTTATGCTGGCAACTTGCAACTGTGTTTCAATTTCGATTCATGCCAAATTCAATGAAAGTTTTGACAAAATGGAATCATGCAAAATACATAATAATAAAACTTCAAGCGCAGAGAAGCAACCCAAAATGAAGACTGTGTATTTAAATCTAGAATGAAAAATCGAAATTGCAATATTTGCTCCTCTTTTATAACAATTTATCTGCGATTTTCCAGCCACTTAATTTCCGCACACAAAACTTCTTCCATTTCCAACTAGAATTTTAGAGTAGTTTGCAGAGTTTGTTATGATTTCAAATGGAGCTCTCGTCCATTAACTGTTTGCTCAACTTTGATAGTTGATAGTTGATAGCTTGGCCTGTTAACAGCTCTTTTGTTGTGTTTTGGAAAGTCGACAATGAGCAAAGGCAATTTGTGCGTGTGGGATGGGTGGTTGGGTGGTTGGGTGGTTGTATGCATATGTGTGTGTGCCGATAATTATCTGCATAGAATAGAGTCGCCCCATTCTGTGGCACTTGTGGGAAATTTGTGGCTGCAACTCGAAAACCCAAACCGGACGCTGCTGTTTTTTTTTTTTTTTACTTAAATTTTTTTTTGTTGGCATCGTTCATCGTCATCACTTTTTGCTGGCTTATTAATTATGTGACCTGCCCTTAATTGTGACTCGCATTTTTGGGCTATTCCACTCGGTTCACTTGTTGTTGTTGTTGTGCACTGATACCACAAAATTTAAAGTTGGTCGAAGGGAGGAGGAGGAGGAGGGGTGTCTTTGGTGTCTTCGCCATTGTCTTGTGCACTGAACCAACTGTTGTTTGCATGCGTGGGCGTGGCAGGCCATCATCATCATTATCTCCATTAAACCTAGCGTTGATTTTTGTTGTGAAAGTCTCTACGCATTTTTTTTACTTCTTTATTTATTTTATTTTTTTTTGTTTTTTTTTTTTTTTTGCACATTTTTTGTGTTTTTAATGTTGTAATTTTTTCGTTTTGCTTTCTAATAAGCACAATCAAATTTTCATTTCTTTCTCTATATTACTTCACTTATATTTATTTACATTTATTTTGCGTTGCTTTGTGTTTTCTTTTCACCGTTAATTGAATACGCCAGCGTGGCGAGGGGCGGGCTCTTCATCTCTGATAAGCTCAATTGTAAACATTTGCCTATTAAGCACAATTGAAATTGAAAATTGCGTTATGCGGACCACCCCACACCACCCCACCCCACTCTCTCTCTCTCTCTCTCTCTCTCTCTCTCTCTCTTTCACTCGCGTTCGAAACGATAGTTAATGAAATGTAACTAACTAAAGGGGCTTTAATTGCGTGGAGTGCAAGGGGGAGGGGGTGGGGTTGCAAACACAAAGCAATTATATAAGCATTTAACGTGTGGCAAGCTATAAAAAATTTAGGCTTTTTTTTTATGTTTTTCAATTAAGGCCTATTTTTGGCTTTTGAAATTTGAAATATTTTTCGTTTTCATTGCATTTCATTTCACTGGTTTAAGTTCAATATTTTCATTTTTGTTTTCGGCTCATGTGTCAACAAAAAACAAATCCAGAAAAAATGCCAATCTGAAAATGGAAAGAAAAACTCGGCACATCGAAATCAATCTAATCTTGTTGACACTCTTCTCAGTGTTAACATTGATTACATTGACTGAATGCGGATCGATATGTCTGGCATGATGTGTGTACTCTTCAGTTTCGTACAGGGTATGTGTCCGTCGTCCATGAGAGCTAGAAATTTGAAATTTTTAACTCAAATGCTTAAGTTTAGTCAGTTAAAGTTTATTCAATCGGCAATTTGCTTCTAGGTGAGTCTCTTAGCTGAGGAACTCTCTCTCTCTCTCTCTCTGTCTCTCTCTCTCTCTCTCTGCCTCTCTCTCTCTCTCTCTGCCTCTCTCTCTCTCTCTCTGCCTCTCTCTCTCTCTCTCGACTCGAGTCATTTGTAGTTGCGCTTTTCGTTTAATTGCTTGGATGTGTTCCGATTATTTTTGATTTACTCTACCGAAAATTGTTGTTCCCTTGTGGAATTGTCCCACTGCTACTAAGTGGCCAGGTGGCCAAGTGGCCAAGTGGCCGGGTGGCCAGGTGGCTGGCAATCTAACTTTGACAAGTAATTTGTTTGAATAGAGCCTGGGGCAGGTTGAAGCTGATGCTTGAAGTGCCTGAAACTGACGGGCTGACTGACCGCCCAGCGTATTCCCAGTGCCGCGCCCCTTTTGGAAAGAAGTGCGTTAGCAAAATGCGTTCCTTGGGGCGCCTATTACAGTTGCTTGTTTTGTTTGTTTTGTTGTGTTTTGTTGTTTGTTGTTTGCTCATTTTGCTCGGCATTTTCTTCTGCTCGACAAGTTGCCTTGTATTTAATTTCTCACTTCTCTGCGGTTGCTATCTCTGCCTCTGCTGCGGCACTTATTCAAAATGTGATTGCGTTTAATTATAATTTTGCATTTTATTTTCTTATTCCCATTCCCATTTCCATTTCCATTTTGATTTTCTTCGCTTTTTCCACTTGCTGCCCTGCCCTGCCCGCAAACGCATTTTATTTTCTGGTTTTGCGCTATTGCGCAAATATTTACTTTGCATAACGGTATGCCTATTACAAACAGACACTATCTCCCTCTCTCTGTCTCTCTGTCTCTCTCTGTGTGTGTGCTTCTCTCTCTCTCTCTCTTCCTCCTTCACATCTCGTTGACCCTTTCCAATTAATTTTTATATTTTTCTCTCTTTTAACACACTTGTTAAAAAGTAATGCACGTCAAGATGCTTTCGAAGATTCAATTTTTACACACACACATACACACACACACACACACACACACACACATACACACTCAAATATTCAGTTTCACTTCCATCTTGGCCCTTTTCTGTTTCGCTATCTGCAATTCAGTTCCAAGGAAGTGCTTTGGACCATGTTCAAATTGACCTCTTCTGTGTTTGTTTTTGTTCAACGTCAGCCTCAACTTGCTGTGGCATAATGTTCCTGGAATTAACTGCCAGTTGAGATCATCAGATTATTCGCATACTATAGCAAAAAAAAAAAAAACAAATAGATAAAAAAAAACATAAAAAATCGCAGAGTTTGTAAAAGCGTTTTGATTACCGTTAAATGCATTTTGTTTCTTAATTGGTTTTAGCTGTTTATTTGTAAAAGTTGGCCAAAACCATGCAAAATGCCACATGAAGTATATATGTATATATATATGTATATATATTTATATCTGTATAGAGACTTCAAATTTGGAATAAATATCGATGCCAAATATACGTTGACATATCATCAAATAACTGTAAAACACAGAGAAGCCAAAACGTAGCAAAATTTAAAAGCTGATTTCAGTGTATGCACCTTGCCCCTTCCCCTTTTGTCTTCTTCTTTTTACTACATATATTTTGGTTTTTTTTGTTTTTACATTTGAAATTGAAGTTGTTTTTTAGCAGTTTCGTTTCTCTGTTCGCATGCAATTTTTAAAGCTTAGCCAAATTGCTAGCCACAAAGTTCTTGTGCAATTTTCCTTGGGATTACTTTTATTTTGTTATAAATAAGAAATATGAGCAGACAACAACAACAACAACAACAACAAGAAGAACAGCAGCAGCAGCAGCAGCAGCAATGTTGACGCTGGCTCTGTTGCTTAATTGAGCATCAATTAAAAATGTTGCGCCTCATTAAATGTGCACTTTAATATACATATATACATACATATATACATATATACATACATATATATATATGTAAATATGTACATATATATGTCTACTTATATGTATTCTTTATGTAGGCTTGCTCGTTGTAAAAATGCCGCACACACTTATCAGTTAGTTGGTCAGTCAGTGAGTTAAAGTTTTTCTTGTTGTTCTTGTTGTTGTTGTTGTTCTGGTTCCTACAATTGCGGTCAAAATAATAGTTGCGCCGCTTTTCAAAGTAATTTCACAAAAATATGACTCATTTTGTGGTGATCAAATTGAGACTTTGTTCAAATCTTCAATATGTTGAAAAATTCAATTAAAATACAATTATTTTCCAAATACTCAAAATGGTAAAATATAAGCACTTTTTTAGAAAGGGGAAAGCTGAGAAAACTTCACTATTATTCCACAACTATTATATTTCATCAATTTAAATAACAATCTATTAAAAATAAATATAAAAATGATTATATTAAGCAACTCTTAATTTTAGGTGCAACTTTAACTTATTTTCTTATCTTCAGTATTGATTGCTTGAGCTTAAATAAAATTGTCATCATTTTTTGACTACATTTTAAGTATTTCCTTCCTTTTTTTTATCAAACTCTCCTATTATTTTGACCGCCGGTGTATGTTACATTTGCTTCATTATTTCCTTGCAGTTGTCGCTGATGAATCGCACTGCTTCTTGCGTTACAGTCGCAGTCGCAGTCGCATTCTCAGAGCCCGCCCATTGTAACTGCCCGCCCCCTTAGCCATTAACTATCTGTGCACACACACACACACACACTGACACACACACACACACGTAAGCATATTTGCATTTTGCATTTGCATGGCTTGCGTCTCGCAAGACAAACGCCGTCTCAGTTTACGTTTGCCAATCCAATGATACCATATTGTTGCTCTTTAATTGAGCTGCCACTCGAGAGTGAGTTGCAACTGTGATGAGTCATTTGCCCTGTGTGTGTGTGCTAGGGTGGGTCTGCAGGGTGAGGTTGACTAAGAAACCAAGAAAAAACAGCGAGAGTCATTTAACCAGTCATTAAGTCATTTGGGGACATAAGACAGGTCCAAGTTGTGGATTGCAAGTTGTGTATCGCATGCGGTGGATTGTAACTTGTCTATTGCACAGCACGCTCAGGCCAAAGAGCATATTTATTACGTAATTGATTTTAATTAAGACTGAAATGCTAAACTAGAACAGCAGGCGACATCCAAATTGAGTTTGACAACATGTTAAAGTGTTGCCTAACTTGAAGCACGAAGATTCCAAAGTATTTTCACGCTTCTGAGCAACTTCACCTCCAGCTCGAAGCGTTCCAATCGATCGCTGGGCTGATCTTTAACCCAACCCAACCCAACCCAACCCACTTGCATACAGATGCCTGCTTAAGTGGTGCACTCATTCACTGGGCAAAGGCAGCTGTCTGCTCGTATTCAGTATTCTATACACCACAAACACACACACACATACACACACACACACGCATACACTCGCACACGCACAACACAAATACATATTTTTCACACCATTTGCTGCGTTTCTGGGAGTCCAACGAGTAATTACAAGCGACATAACATAAATACCAACAGTCGCATATAAATCAGATTATGGCGCGATGAATAGCTCCAAGCCAACACCCCACCCCTCCCCTCCCTTCACCCCTCTACACCCCTCTACACCCATTCTGCACTTATTTTAAAACAAAAAATGGTCATAATTAAGAGCGTGTACAGAAGAGATAGTTGACGACTGACTAAAACCAAGGGCAGGCAGCGAGGGGGGGGGGGGGGGGGGTTGGTTGCACAAGGATAGGGCTTAGGGCTTAAGCTTGTAGTTGGGGTTGGGGTGGGGGTTGGGGCAGAGCATGTTTGACACACTGTCAGTTGAGGAAGAATAAGAGAGCAAAAAGAACAAATTAAAGATTATTTCAGCAAACCGAAGTTTAAATACACTGGCAGAAATTCGAATAATTCACAACTGCTGAGTTTGCTTTGGATAACTTGTCAAACACGAGAGTTTTATATATATAGCTAGCGATGCTGATATATGTATATATGTATATACTCTGTGGAATCGGATGCGACACAATTAACGTCAATATAGGAATGCCCTCGGCAAGGGTTACATAAAACATCAGCTCGTAAAGAGATGTCAGCCAAGCTGTACATATATGAATGAACACACACACACACGCTCACACATATATATATATATATTTATATATATATATATATATATATATACAGCATATCAAAAGGGCAGCGAATGTTTGGCCACCAGAATTGAGAAATTCTTGAGTAAAAAACCAAATAAAAAGAAGCGAAACATGTGTCGCTTGCTCTGTGTGTGTGTGCGTGTGTATCTGTGTGTGTGTGGGTGTGTGTATCTAACTTCAAAAGGAATTCTTGTACTTGTAGCTTGGTCAAATATAATCACAAATTGCGCAGTCAAAAGGCGCATAAGCAACGGGGCCAAAAACAAAAGCAGCCCAAAAGAAATTTCACATTTATTTATGTGTATTCTTGCAAAAAATGATCTGAGGAGTTACTTGGTTGGTGGAGGCGGGGCGGGGCGGTGCAAATGCAGAACCTCTTCCCGTGTTCGTCACGGCAAACATAAAAAATGAAAAAAATGAAATGGAACCAAAAACTCAACAAACACAAAAACTGAATTTTTGCTTTTGTTTTAATGCCGAAGCTGAAATACTCTGCTCTGTGGCATCTGAGTTTGTTTTTTATTTATGTTTTATTTACTATTGTTGCTTAGACAATTTAACTGTTTGTCTTGGCCATGCTGTCACTTGCAGTATTTATTGATGGAGCTGCATAATTTATTGATGTACATTTTGTTGGTTGTTTGTTTAATAAACACGTGTTTGAGGGGCATGCGTATACCCGCTTAAGCACTGCCCCGTACAGTGTATGAAGGAAGGCGTGTAGGTCAAGCGAATGCCGCTTCATGTTGCCACAAGAAGTGGTGCACGAATGCAGTGTGTGTTTGTTGTTGATTTTATTTATTATTTTCTGTTTTTTGTTTTCCTTTTTTTTTTTCGATTTTTTTTTCGATTTTTTTCGATTTTTTTTCTTCTGTTTTTTCGAAAGCGCAACTACCTCAAATCGTTGTTTGTTTGCCTCAACGCTTCTTTGACTGTTGTGCCTCTCCTACGTGCTGCTTTGTCCCGTCTGCCGCACTCTCGCCTCTTCATTGACTTCTTCCACCAGAGGGATGTGTGTGTGTGTGTGTGTGTGTGTGTGTTGTGCACTGTAGCGTACTTCCTGGTTGTGGGGGGAGTTTTAGTTGCTCCTGTTTGTAAATGAAAAAACAACAACAACAACAACAACTACAACAATTACACACATATGCGCCCCTCGTATGTATATTTTGTATACATTTATGAGAAAGGCAGAAGAACTAAGCCCGAACGTGGCAATAACACGGAACCAGCTCGTTGCTCGTTGCACGCTGCTCGCTGGCATTGAGTGTGTGTTGAGCGTGTGTTGTTTGCTTAGATAGAACGGTTGGTCGGCATGGAGACGTCTGAGGCAGGCAGACAACAGCGTTGAACTGAACTGCTGCTTGAAACAGACGCACAACTATTTGCAACATATTTGCCGCGGTTGACGAAATTATTCACCCATATGTGGCAAGCAGTTACTTAGCGCTGTGGCCACGAAGATGCCACATGACCATAACTGGCAACCAACAAGCAGCAACTAACAACTGATCAAGTCCACGTCAAAGTCAAAGTCCATTTTCAATGTTGCAGCTTGCAACGCGGAAAAATACTCGCAAGTCTTTTTCTAGCCAACAACAACAACAACAACAAAACGATTGCAAGAATTTAGATAATCCAGAAAAGGAAAATAAAATGAAATAAAAAATGAGAAACAGGAAAAAAAATAGAGAGAGAGAGAGAGAGAGAGAGAGAGCGAGAGAGAGAGAGAGAGAGAGAGAGAGAGAGAGAATAAAACATGTGTACAATACTGCAGCAACTTAAACATATAAACTTAAACTGTGCACTGAGAGAAATCAGCTGAAATTCATACATTTCATGACCGATATTCCCTATGATAGCTGACATATGTACAGACTGCTGCAGAAAGACGGACAACTCCAAGATACTAGAGACGGACAGGACAGACGGGAACAGAATAACTCAGCTAGTGATGCAGACCAGAGAATCGGAGAATCGGAGAATCGATTCCTTAATCCTTGACATCATCTTCCCCTTCATCATCTGCTCCTTCCCATTATCTGCACCCTCTGTGAGATCGGTGATACTTTGTTATTCTATATGTAATTAACTTAATGAATAGACTCGACAAGAATCTAAATAAAATTAATTACAAATGTTGCTGAGGCAAAAAAGCAAACAGAAAACGAACAATTAATAATGCTGTACACAAGTGAGCTCGACTATGTTATACCCTGGAGCCAGCTGTTAAATATACTCTAGTCTTATAGGCAAATTTCCCTTTAAAGCCCGAACTGATCCTAATCGGGCAGTTGATCAATAATATGCATATTCATATCATATAAACAGATTTTGCCTTTAAAATTTTATCGGAAATCGAAATATATATCGATATGCGAGAAAAGGATGCAGTTATCGCTAGCAAAAAGTAAACTTGATCTGCGCCGGGTTTACGAGAACCTTTATTCAAAATTTTAATATCTAGCTCTTCTAGTCTCTGAGACCCGCGTGTTCCTATAACGACTCGGATGTTGATCCTGTTTAAGAGTATATATACTTTATGGTGCATCGTAGATGCTTCCGTCTGTCTGTTGCATGCGTATGCATAAAACCAAACTACCCTTTTTGTCCATTTTTAATGGGTGCAGCGCATGAAAATTAAATAACTGAAAGTTAATCTATAATAAGGATAAATCGATTAGCAACCCACGGCAGGCATTCACAATCGATAAACGCAATGCTCTGCTTCCTGCGAGGGAGAGAGAGAGACGGAGAGAGGGAGGGAGATAGAAAGAGAGAGAGAGAGAGAGAGAGAGAGAGAGCGAGCGGAGCCCATTTAATTGATGTGAAGATGCGTGATTAAAAATTCACTGAATATAGCCGCTGACCCTTCGTTGAACTGAGCACAGCAGCGAAATGCGGCAAGAAAGAGAAACAACGAAAAGAGAAACAGAAACGAAAACAAAAAGCGAAACCAAAACCAAAACCGAAGCAGAAACAGAAACCAAAGCGTACAAATTAAACGATGTGAGGAGCAATAGGCACAAACGGTTTCCTCTGTTTGCTGCCCAAGTCACGTTGAAATGCAAACAGGAAGTTCATATTTAAAATAAGAACACGCTGCTGAGACACGCACAGAGTCACAAAGAGAGTGAGAGAGTGAAAGAGGCAGAGAGAGAGAGATAGAGAGGGGGGAGAGGGGGGGGGGGGAGAGTAGTCGAAGCGCAGAGTTAACAACCAATTAGCGTTTATGGCCCTTTGACTTGTCGATGACGTCGCTGCAGCTACTCATCAGTGGCTGACTGCCACATGCTCCATGCCCCATGCCCCATGCCCCATGCCCCACGTCCCATGGTGCCTGTGGGCAAGAATAGTCCAGCTATTGATTGCTTTTGGTGGCACAACAACCACAGCTATGCCAAACACACCTAGCCAACTAACCGACCAACTAAGTCGAGCCCACTGATTCCAGCTCAAAGCAAATACTTTTGATCGAGTTCAACTTTTGCTTCCGTCCAAGTAAACGAGAAAATTGAATTGAATTGAGACGGACTTGATTAATATATATAAATCTTATTCAAATCAGTTAACAAGTTCAATTTCAGATATGGTGGATGCTTACTCGAAGACTTGATATAGTCGAAAAGTAAACATAGAATATAATTTGTGGAAACTTTTGAGTTGAGTTCTCACTTCAAATCTATCATTATATTTTGCTATATATATATATATATATATATATATGTATATATATATATTATAAGGGAAGGGCATCAACTTTTTGGCCTTATGTTTGTTTATTTGTCTGTTTTTCGATTTGTTTGCTTTTGTTTATTTTTTTGTTTGTCTTTGTTTGTTGTTGGCCACGTTCTGTTATCGCTTTTAATGCATTCAAAAGTCATTAGTCGCTGCCCGTTGGCTGTGGCAGTGGCAGCTTCTTTATTTTCTCTCTTTCTCCTCCTTCTCCTTCTTCTTCCCCTTCTCCTTCTCCCTCTTCAACTTTTCTTCTACTTCAATCTTTGCTTTGCTCTCGAGCTTGACGCCCATTTGACCATTAACGCCAGCATGCAATGTCATTAATCGTCGTTTACTTCGACTATTCTCTATCTCTTTCTGTATATATATATATATATATATATTTATTTACAGTTGCGGTAAATATAATAGTACCAGTTTATCATGGAGCATTCGATTTAGAACCAAACCAAATCTGATCTAGTATCTATCTATCGACTATATCTACATTCCCAAAATCAAGAAGTAAAAGAAAAGCTTAGCCAATTAACCCTATAGTGCCCAAGATTCGCGCCTAAAAGGCCCACAAAAAATTGCCAAAACTTTGTTTTGCTTTCGAACGACTGTGATATTTATTATCCAACTTCCATCAATTTCCATTTATTGTTTATTATTTTATTATTTTGCACCAAAAACAATTTGGGTAAAAGGGAAATTTTGAAGAGAATACATGCGAAATAAACTGAGGCTGAAGGGTTAAGGATTGATTCTTAACCCACTACTCCTGCCACATTTTGTCAGGCAGGAGCAGTATCTTTGTGAACGTAGCCGTAGCCGTAGCCGTCTGCATTTAGTGCATCGTCCTTGAATTATTGTCCATTTCTTTTGGTGGCTCTTTATCGTCCCCTTTATCGTCCCCGTCGCTGTCCATCGTCATTTGGCTTGCTTCTCGCTCCGCGTGCATAATTAGCTTCATTAGCGCAACTATTGCTCAGTTGCAGGCTATTGGAGTGAATCGTCTCAGCATGTTTGGCACAACTCTAAGATATAAATTTGTGCATTGCACGCAAAGCACACCCACACACACACCCATACACACACCCATACACACACACAGGGAGAAGCACTCAGCATGTTGGTCTTTTACAGTTAGAGCGAAAGAATCAGCGAAATATATGTGCATAATTTAATTTTCACATAAACTGCGTGCAAATTTCTGCATATCTCATTTATGGCTAGCCTAGTTGAGGGTGCATGCCACACAGTGGTTGTTGCCGTTGTGCCACTTAACACGCAACATCCGTCAGAAGCCCAGACTTCAATCAAATGCCCATCAGTCAGTCAGTCAGTCAGGACGTTGATGTGGGCGTGGGCCGGCTTAGGGGTTGAGGGTTGTGGCTGAGATTGCTGAGATTGCCGAAGAGCTTCCCCTTTATAAACAGACTTTAAACAGTTTAAACAATGTCGGGCAGCACTTTGGATTAACTTCCATATAGAACATGAATTGATGAGCTCGATATTCACAGAATAAATATCGATATATTTATTCAATTCGAATAGGCAACTCTCAAAAACTATTTCCGATAAGTTAATTTTATGAAAACCGCTTTGGCTGCATTTAAACTTTTCTATTTGTTGCATTATTGCAACGCCAGAAACGTAATTATTCTCAGTTATTTGCTTCGATAGCAATCAATCAACAATCGATATAAATCGATAGAAATAAAAGAATGGAAAATGTACATATTCAGCAACTCTTCAATCTATTCAACATTTTTACTCCCAACTCCTTGTGTTAATCAAAAATCAAATAAAATGGCAGCCAGGAAAGGAGAGTAATACTTTACTCTCAAAATTGATCGGCAAACAGCTAAAAGTTGTATGCGTCTTCCTCTTCCTCCTCCTCTTCCTCCTCCTCCTCCTCCTCCTCCTCTTCCTATTCCTCAGCACCACAATTCCCAGTCAGACAATCAAATCAGAATCCAGTTGACACAAGAAGACATCGACGCTGTCGCGTGTGTCGCGTGTGTCGCTTATGTTGCTTGTCACATTTTATTTGATTTTATTTTTATTTCATGTCTACCCCTCAACTCACTCCTGCCCCTCCCCCACCCCACCCCACCATAAACAATCTCAATCTGAATGGCAATCCCTCTCATCCTCCTCCTCATCCCTCTCAATACTGCACTCTCCTGCATAATTCACACAACTTTGCTTGAACTGTTGCTGCTGCTGCTGCTGCTGCTGCTGCTGCTGCTGCTGCTGCTTCTTCTTCTTCTTGTTGCTGTTAGTGTGTGTTTTAGCTTTTGACACCCTTGCTGAATAAACAATGGCAACAACAACAGGAGACAAGCAACATGCAACAAGTCACACAACGAACCAATTTGTTGCTCACCAATTTCTCAGTTTCCTGAGCCCCCTCCCTACAAATTCAAACACACAAACATACATATATGCTTATATACTTATATATATATATATATATATATGTGTATATATATATGTGTATATATATATATATATGTGTATATATATACGGCTCACCCACTCGCCCAAATGTTTAAATGTTTATTTGTCAGACGAAAAATTTGTTTTTTTCTTAAGGTTCTTGATGGCCAATTTCAGGCGCTAAATGTTTGACAGCTTGCCTCCGATATTCGAATGCATGTTTGTGTGTGTGTTGGTGTGTTGGTGTGTGTTGCCGCATTTAATTAGCCAGATAACGCGCGACAAAGACAACAAACAAGATGAAGAAGAAGAAGAAGAAAAACAATATACAATTTATATGCACATTCTGGGAGAGTTCATCAGCAATCATGCTCATCATGAACGTCATCCCCAATAAGGGAATTGTTATTGTTTATGATGACACGCAAACAACAAAGAAATGTCACAGCCAACACAGACAACAACATTGTATTAATAATAGTAATATAAAAAAAGAAGAAGAACAAAAACTGTGGCAGCTATAAATAAAAATGTTGCATGTAAAACACAGGCTCCCCATTTTTGTTGCCATGTTGCTTGTTGCTTGTTGCTTGTGATCACCTCCTCGGCCTTGTTGAGTAAGTCAATTTGTGGCCCTGGCAACACGAGCTGACTGAAATCAAGCAATGATAAAACTCATTTTGAGCAAAATGCAAAATGCCAAACGGGGATACTTAATTGAAGTCATATTCAGACTTACTTTGATCTTGAATATATATATTTAATATATATATAATATATATATAATATATATATAATATATATTTAATATTTGTAACTAATTGAAATCATTTCTCTGCTCTCTCTCGTTTCAGGTAAGTCTAACGACTCCTTTGTGAATACTGCTGACAACTTGAGCACAAGTCTCTTAAGGGGTTAGTTATATATATATACAGTTATAATATCAATAAATCATTATCATTGATGATATATATATATATATATTTGGGGTATATTTGTGTAGCTAATGCACATAAGAGGCATGTTGCACAGTTGTTCTTAAGATTGCAGCCAGCATCATTATTTCGGCTTGGTTGCTGTTGCGATTCTCATTCTGTGAATGATTTCAAAATGAAGTTTGAAAACTCTGCGAAAACACACACATTTTGCGATCTACTCTGAGTTTTGGATTTGGAATTTGAATTTGGAATTTGAATTTGGAATTTGAATTTGGAATTTGAATTTGGAATTTGAATTTGAATCTTAATCGAAAGTGAATAATTTATTTGGAATGCGGCTAAGTTGCCAAGTTGCTAAGTTGAGCAGCACAACTAACGTTGCATGTCCTGATTACACACATTTAAATTATTTATTTGTATTTCATTTTTATTTGCCACACTTCTGCTTGCAACTCCAACTCGGCTTTTTGCTCGCTTGCCGCATAATAAAAATGCATATAAATTACGTCGAATTTTTTTTTATATCTTTTTTTTTTTGCTACGCTTTTTATATGCCATTTGCCGCGTATTTTATGCTGTTGTGCGTGTGTGTGTGTGTGTGTGTGTACGGGTGTGTGTAAATATTTGTATGTGAACTCGTTTCCCATAATTTATTTGCAATTTGTGTGCTTTCGCATGCCACATAACCCATAATACTTTACAAACCTTCATTTGCTTTGTGACCCCTTTTTGAAGGCACAAGCCTGCCCCGCACCGCCCCGCCACGCCCCCTCCAGCCACACGCCTTGCACCACAAAAAGCCCATTCATATTTTCAATTAAGTAATTGATTGTCCTTTAAATGCTGCCCCCAAAAATTGGACACGCCGAATCGATGGCAGTTAATTAATTTGTGTCTCAGCTCACTGCGAAGCGCCAGCAACTCAACAAGTCAGCAGCAACAACAACATTCAGATATAGACCAGATATATAGCTAATATATATATATATATATATATATATATATATATATATATATATATATATATATATATATATATATATATATATATATATATATATATATATATATATATATATATATATATATATATATATGTATATATATATATATTTGTAAGTCGGCTAAGCAAAATGTTAGTTGTGGGCCACAATTCCAAATGGACTTTAACTGTTCTGTTTCCGGCGCCTTTTGATAATCGAAACATTTCTCACACACACACACCACACGCACACACACACCCCACACACACAACACGCACACACTACACGCACACTCACACAAATGCGTTGCCTGCTGTGCAGGAGCTAAATGGCTTAAAAGCGTTTGAGGCACGCTAATTGGCAACAGTGCTGCACAGTAATTCACTGCTTTTTATTGCCACCGAAATCAAGAAATAATCTCAGTTCCCAATTATTATACTAACGGGATACAGACAACAAAGTTGAAGACAACTTCCAAATTATTCCAAATTATTCAAAATTGCCCCAAATTGGAGTTTCCTAGTTTCTCCAGCTATAAATTAATATTTTCATTTTTCAATTTTCCAATTTTCCCAGCTTTGCCAGCTGCCTTCTTTTTTTTGAGTGTGCTTCTCTGCGCATTTTTATGTATTCAGAATTTTATAATTTTCTTTATTACAAATAAAAATATTTCATTTCGAATATATCTCAAGAAGTTATCTGGTTTCATTTCGAATATATCTCAAGAAGTTTTTTGGGTTTTTTTTTTTTTTTTTTTTTTTTTTTTGCAATTTTGAATTTTATTTGATGAGTGCATTTATGAAGTCATCGAGTATATCATATATATATCTATACATATATCTATATATATATATATAGAGTTATATATCTGTATAATATATCCTGATATCCTTTGATATTTGATATCTATATATATATTTTCTAAATGACTCTTTCAGGCTTGCAATCAATTACAGTGTAAGTCGCAGTTTCGATTAGATTTTGGCTGCCAGTTAATTAATGAAACCAATTTGGCCAGCGAAGGGACTGGTTTGAATTTCTGTGTGTGAGTGTGTGTGTGTGTGTGCGTGTGTGGGTGTGTGTGTGTTGGTTGGGCTTGCGGATTGTTGGTGGCAAGCGGGCAAAACTCATTTTCACAGTCAATGTCGCTAACTTTGGGGCATTCAACATTCGGCTGGTTTTCAACAGCGGCAAACGCGCCGGCAACGCGCTCGCTTTTTGCCTATGTGTTTTGTTTGGTGTGTAAAGTTTTCATTAAATATTCATGCTAGACACACACTCGCACACACTCGCACACACTCGCACACACTCCCGCACGCACACTCGCACACACACTGCAAACACAGCAATTAACATGATTTCACATGCAGACACCGTTTTCGGATATGGCGATTGAAGCTCGTTGCACGTCAATCAGCAGTAACAATAGAAATCAGCTATACACACACTATATTGTTGTGCACACACGCACACGCACACACAGAGGCAGAAGCCAATAAAAACGTGTTGTGCTCAAATTCTTTCATATTTCTTCTGTTTGAGCTCTTTGCAGCAGTCAAAATCATTTTCATTCTTCTTCTTTTAGTCAAAAGGTTTTCTAATTCACATTTCCATTGGCAACAGGTGTGTGGTGTGTGCATTAGTGTGTGTGTGTGTGTGTGTGTGTGTGTGTGTATTACACTAATATTATTTGACATGTTTTATCTTAGCTTGTTTGCTTGCTGTTCGATGCCATTTGCATTGCACTTAATTGCACCATCAAAGGGAACATTCCTTCAAATCTTTCAATCACATTAATGAACACATTCCAAATATTCCAAATATTCCAAATATTTCAAATATTCCAAATATTCCACACATGCCACATAGTTGGACTTATTCAATATTCAACTGCCCATTCGGCTATTAGTCACAGACTTTGGTTGCACCTCACTTTAGTGAGGACTTTCAGGAGTCTCTTGTTGCATCACTCTTGTGGTTTGATTAATTACTTTTCACATCGAGTGTCAGAATACCCTGTACAAATTGCGCTTTTGCAATGTATTTAGTTTTTAGTGTGTGGCAAGATGAATAATGTGATATTTGCAACACATTTTGACAAGGTTTATGATTAGAAATCGAAACTATTTTTGAGTCAACTTGCAACTAAAACTTTGAAGCAAAAAATGTTGATTAAGTTTGCTTTAAGGGGTATATTGAGTGGATGGAAACAAGGTGTGACTGTGTGTGTGTGTGTGTGTGTTGCCTGCTCGAGTAATTTCTCAAAGTAAATGTAATTGAAGATGGTGTGTGTGTGGGGGGGTGGGGGGGTTCAGGCATGTCCTTTTGATCAAATACCAACCTCAACTCAACGGCAGCGGTTGCAGTTGCAGTTGCAATGCAACCATCACAAAGGTTCTGGTTTCCGCTTTTGGCTGCCTGCCTGAGCCTGAACCATTGTGAAATTGCCTGCTTGGCAACGGGGTGCTACCAATAACCATATTCATAACTGATTGCGATTGCAATTTGGCTAATGAGGTATAAACCGCAAATTTGATTTGGGCATTTGAAGTGCATTTGAATCATTTCACTTGAATTTAAATCAATTTACTTGCAACTGCAGCAATGTGGCAGCAAGCAGAGACTTGCGCGAATCCATCTAATAGATTTTAAGTTTTTTTTTTTCTTTTTGTTTATGCTAAATAAATTGTTTTTTTTATGTTTAGCTGGCTGAGGAGCGGAGCGGCAACTGTTTGAACAATTGGCTTTGTGTATTGCGCTCAAGTTTCGCTGCTTTTATCTTTTTAATAACAACAACATCAACAACAACAACAACAACAATATCAAAAGCAAAAGCAACAACTATTTTGCATAATGATTCATTCATGAATGAAAACGTTTATTGCTGGTTTTCTTTAGCCAGCTTTCTTTGCTGTTTGCTGTTTGCTGTTGTTGGCCTAAACTGTGGTCTGTTGGCTTTCATCTCTTGGCTTTTGTGGCTTGCCTTCTTGTTGATCTTGTTATTGGTGCAATTAGTCAGCAGCATTTTATTGTGGCCTGTGTGTACCCTCAACCAATTCAAAATGGATAAAGGGAGTATATAGTATATAGCAGGCAATATATATATATATATTCTTGATCAACTTCGATGTTCGTTCGTCTGTTTTATCTACATTTCACTTATGTTTGTTTGTTTTTATTATTGATGACTGCTCCCGTTTCTCCAATATCGATACAAACCGATAGCGGATATCGATATATAACAGATAAAACAGCAGGGTATCTACTAGTCGAACCCACCCTTCCGTCTCATTCTTATTTTTATTTGCGTATTATTGTTTTTTTTTGTTTTGATTATTGCCTCGGTTGTTCTTTGCCTGTACCAAATTGTGAACTCAAGTGGGGAAAAGAAGAAGAAGAAGAAGAAAAAGGAAAAGAAATAGCTTGCCGCATATTTGGTGTCTGTGGCAAGTCAAACGCACACGTGATGCATGTGTTTCCCAGTGACTTTGTCTGGCATTGTTTTTATAATTAGATAACATGCCTCATAAATGTGCCCACTCCCCTAACTCCTCCTATCTCCTATCTACACACACACACACATGCACCCCAATACTTGAAGGGCTCTATGTGTGTGTGTGTGTGTGTGTGTGTGGATGCTGCACTTGGGGATGCTTTAATTGAAATAAAAACACAGCTGCTTATCGCCCCCAGACCCGACCAGATTGCCGACTTCAACTTGTTGTTGTTGCTGCTGTTGCACAGAATATTTTTAGGAGGAAGCTGCCTGAGCATGCCAACAATATGATTCAACAAGAGCATTTTATCAAGTTATCTGAATTGCGTTTGATTATTAAATATTTAATTCATATCAGTTATCGATTTACGCTAGCAGGTAAAGGCAGCCAGGCAACCAGTAATATACCCACCAAATTTGACGGTTCTAGCTCAAAAACTGCGCAAGATATAGCCATTTAAAATTGTTGAGGGTTGGGTGGCCTGGGGGCGGTGTAGGTGGGCGTGGCATATCCCGATCTTCGAAGGACATCGCCAAAAACCAACCAACCCAATTTAAGGACTGTAGCCTTAAAATTATGGGAGATATATGGCTTTATCGATTTGCGAATATCGATTTTATCGATTTGCGAATATCGATTTTATCGATTTGCGAATATCTATTTTATCGATTTGCGAATATCGATTTTATCGATTTGCGAATATCGATTTTATCGATTTGATCGGTTTACTAGCCACCTAATGGACGCAGCACTCAAATTTTTACACTTTTACCAGTGTTCGCCTTCGATATAAAAGTATAAAAATGCTGGCTACACAATTGCCCTTTTATTTTTTCAAGTGTACGGAGGGAGGAGGTGAGGAGGGTTGGTGGCAAAACTTTTAGCTGCCAGGCTGGCAAGCGATAACAACATAAGTTGACTGCACTCCACTCGCTGCTGGACTAGACGGGTTGCAGGGTTGCAGGGCTGCAGGGCTACAAATCATGAGCCGAGGCGCAACTTTTCTACAATGCCAACAAAAACAACAGACGAAATGGAAACAGAGAAATAACGATAACAATGCAACGTGCAACGTTGCACGTCCTTCGCAAGCATTTGCACACTTTGCTGCTGTTGTTCCTGTTATTGTCAACAAGTTGTTCCAGCAACTTTGGCAAAGCTTTTGAGCAGCCCTCGAATCGGAAATACAACGAGATATGCACTTGCAGACAGACATGAGCATGTGTGTGGGAATGTGTGTGTGTGTGTTTGTCTCTGCTCGCATTCAGATGCCACAGACAGCGCCTGCCCGACGTCAGCGGGTGGCTGCAGTTTGCTTTTGGGGCAAGAGTGGCAAGGCGAGCTGCTGCTGCTGCTGCTGCCATTTCGCCGTGTTTGTCCCCTTGTCTGCCGTGGGGCTGATTGAATTGTCTGATTGCCCTGATTGCCGTCGCCAGACATCCAATGTCCGTTTGTCTGTCCGTTCGTCTGACCATCATCATCATCACAAAAAGGAAAATTATCGTTGAAAAATCATCTTGTCGTCATCGCTGTCAGTCAGTCAAACAAGTGCTTAGAAGGCAGAGCTAACATCGCCAGTCCGATGAACTTGACACAATGTGTTGCATCAAATATCAAGTTCAGATTCACAAATGACAAAATGAGCAACGGAAGCGAAACATCGTTTTAAGGGTTCGACCTGAATATTTAAATAAATAAAATCAATGAAAAATAGAATAAAGTTGAGCAAAAGTAAAAAGCAGGCAAAGGGAAGCATCTTCGATAGGCATCTTCGATAAGAATCTTCGATAAGCATCTTCGATAAGGTATATATATATCATTGATAGCTATGTCCGTCTGTCTGTCTGCTGCCGATCTGCCAGTGTGAAGCAACTGTAATCCTCCAGTTTGGCATTTATCACACTTAATCGATAACTGTCTCATATTCGATAACTGTGCATATTCCTTGACATAATCCCAATAAGATTAAGAAGATAAAACCAAGCGCGATGCTACGATCAGAAAGATAGGGAAGATTTATGACTAAAGCCTACCACAAATTATAAATGCAGTTGAGACACCGAAAGGCAGGCAGCATTTCCACTGGCTGGCTTGAAGGATGTGGCACAAGGATATCTCACAGTTGAGCTTGGTCGCCCCTTGATTTCCAACAAACCATTTAGGGGAAGGAGCGAGCTGCTCACGGTTAGTGATTGCGCAGAACTATTGATGAAGTTGCCCCAATGGGTGCAACCCCGAGAAACACTTTGCAGCACTTGATGATTACACGCTCATTATTATTATTACTATTTGTATTGGTATGGGTAGTCAAAGTTGCCCCAGCTGCCACAGTCCGCGTGCTCTTATCGCAGCTTAACGCAGCGCAGCGCAGCGCAGCGAACAATAAATGTCTGCCAAGGCATTTCCATTTTCATAGCGCCACAACGATTTATTTATTTATGTATATATATATATATATATTTATATATATATATGTGTGCGTGTGTGTGTGTGTTTTTGAAGTATTGAATTTTGATAGCAGTTCGATCAAAATGGGGCAAGGGGCATTTCGCCACAAGTTGTGTGTGACTCGAATTCATTTGTTTTAGCATCGCATTTTACCCGACTGTCAACAGTTGCCACATGAAATGTTTATCGAAAAATGGGAAACTAAGCAGCTAAGTAGGAAGTATCTGTGTAAGTGTATCTATATATATATATATATGTATATGTATATATATATATGTATATATGTATATATCTCAACAGATCGGATCATCCACAATGCATCCCTTTTGTCAATCGATTCAGTTTAGAACAGGCTTGCGAACAGGCCCACACTTCCCCTAAGTTAGCTGTAAAGGTTCAGCTAAAGTTGATGAAATATGTATTTATGTATATCTATTTATGTATATATATTTATGTATATATATTTATGTATATATATTTGTGTATATATATTTATGTATATATATTTATGTATGGGCTTATAGAGAACTCAGAAAAACCCAATCAGACCAAAGATAATTAATCAAGTTAATCCCGAGATGGGACACTTAAAATTGAGTTTTTCGTTATAGAAATGGAGGACTCTGAATTTATTACAGGGTATAGTTATAGTCAAGGGTTATAATCAAACAAAACGGTTCATGCAGGGAATAATTAGTGGTACAGCGATTAAGAGAAAGTGGAACGCAATAACGAGACGGTCTAGAGGGAACAGAACAATTAGTTTGACTCATCAACATTGCCGAATCGATTTCAGCTTTAAGTAATTTAACTGTAAACATAACTCCTGGCATAACACGATGGTTAGGGCGGGAGAGGGAAGGAAGGAGGTTAATAAGAAGCAACCGCCTATTGGTGTGTGGGGCAAGTACACCCCCAGTCACAGCGACGAAGAGCAACAAGTAAGAAGAAGTTGAAATAAATAATGCCTGAATCTATAAACTGAATCAATTATTCAGTTTTGATTCAATTCCAGTTAGCACAAGGTTTTCATCTATTGATGCAAATTCGAGTTTTCAATTTTCAGATATTTTGAGCGAAATGTTTCGAAATTTTCGTGTTGAAAAAGTAATTTTCGGTTATCGTTTGCTTTGCGCTTCTTTCTTGTGCAACTCTCTAGCTGCCAAACGACACATAATTCATGTGGCAACAAGAGACGAACAGAAAATGTGTATGCAACAATAACAATTTGGGTTAAATTTGGTTGGTTGTGCCACACAGAGCAACAGTGGCAGCAGCAACATAAAAGCATAAACCCAATAGAGAGGCATACAACAAAGGAAGAACAAGAGCAAAACAAAAACAAAACAATAAAACAGGCAAATTGTACAAAATGCAGTTTATTTTTTGTCCGTTGCAAGCATTGCTCATTTCTCGTTGTTGTTGCGCGTTGCATGTTGTTTTGTTCAGCTATCGAAACTTGGCGCTTTGTTGCTGCAGCGCGCTGCAAGCGTCCAGCGATCGTTCACTTTGCCTTTGGTTTTGTGCCACTTTGCGGCTTTGTTGCATTTTCCATGCCGCATATGTTGAAACTGACCCTGTGTGTGTGTGTGTGTGTGTGTGTGTGTGTGTGTGTGTGTGTGTGTATGTGTGCGTTGTGGCAAGCTTGCAAAAAGCGGAAATAAGCCACTCAAGGCAACCTCAAAAGAATAAAAAAAATAAAATAAAGTAAAATAAATAAATAAGAATAAAAAATAAAAATAAAAAAATGAAAATAAAGGGGCAGCCTGCCGCCGCCGCAGCAGCAGCAGCAGCATGTGAGTGAGTAATCGTGCGCGCCACTTGCCACAAGCGACCCGACCAGAAGGGTAGCCAGAGTCCAAAGCCTGCGCTAAGCTTGCCACAGCCACCAACTGCTCCATGTGAGCAGCTGTGTGTATGTGTGTGAGTGTGTGTATGTGAGTGTGTGTGTGTATGTGAGTGTGTGTGTAGAGAATGTTTGCAGCTCCCAAGGCAACTGCCCAACCACTCTATCTCTCTCTCTCTCTCACTCTCTGTAGATTGACACAGTTCAGGTACAACAACAACAGCACAACAACAACAACAACAACAGTAGAAAAACTTCTGACTCTCAACTTGCCTCCGTTTTTATTGTATACGAAATGAAATGTTTAAAATAATTCCACAGCAGCAGCAGCAGCAGGGAAAAGCAGGCAACAACGCAGGCAACTCACAAAGCTTAAAACGTTGACGTTGGCCAAAACCTGATTTACTTGTTCTGTTTCTTTGGCTCCTTTTGCTGTTACTGTTACTGTTGCTGCTGCTGTTGCTGCTGTTGGTGCCACTGTTGCTGCCACTGATTGCCCTTGTTTAAGTTGTTAAGCTGACTGACTGCAACACTGGCGCTGATCTGCAACATCAATTTGAGCAGCATTTATTTAAGCCTGACTGGCCAACCTGCACAACTCCCACCACTCCCACTCAAACACACACATGTTCTGCGTGTGTGTGTGTGTGTGTGTGTGGGTGTGTGTGCGAGTGTGCTTGCAGCAGTTCATTACGATTGACTTGCAGCAAAAATAAAAAAAGAAGAAAAAATAAAAAGGAAACTTCATTGGCAGCATCTTCAAGATAAACAAATAATATATATTTTTAGCCGATTCCATAATAAGCAACATCTTTCTCCGTCTCTCTCTCTCTCTCTCTCTCTCTCTCTCTTGTCTCTTTCTCTCTCTTGCTCATTCTTGCCTCTCTGTGGCACATTTATTTATTGTTTAGGCATTGGCTAATCTTTTGCTTGCCTTGCTTCAATTCCCTTCTTTTTTTTGTTTCTCTTCGATTTGAACTATTTTTGGTTCTGCCTGCAGTTGCCACATCTGGTGGCAAATAAACTTGCAAGGGAGGTGATTGGGGCAATTGGGTTAATTGCCAATTCCATCTGTCGTCTCACACGACATATTGCCAATAAATGATTTTTCACATGCATTCTTTCACTCCATTCTTTCAACTATCAAAGATGAACTCTATGAATACGCGTATGTGTGTGTGTGTGTGTGTGTGTGTGTGTGGCAAATTTGAATAACTGCTTGAGGGGCACTGCATCTATGCCTGATTACAACATTCACTCATCGCTTGGCCCACTAACTGCCTTTTTGTGGCTCAACTGGCTGCTGACTGCTGACTGCTTCAACAATATTGCTTCAAATCATTTCTTTTGCGCCAACTTCAGATTCAGAGAGCCACAAGCTGTTACTCACTGTCCCTCTCACACACCCACTCCTTGCCAGATTTGACCCGTTGCGGAATGCTGGCCCAAAAGCCCAAAGCAGCGCAGAGGCCAGTAAAATAAATTGCTTTGCTCAATTAGCGGTTTTTTGCAATGCTGGCTGCATTTCCCATTTGCCTCCATTCACTTTAAGCTTGCCCAGATTGACTGCCGCCCAGCTTAGATTGGCTGAATTTGTGGCCCACTCTGGCTGCGCTGCATACACTCAGCGAAAAGCCCTGTTCAACTATGCATTCGTAAACATTTTATCTAAATAGAAATAGAAAATGAAGTTTGCTGCGGATTCTGTTCGCACTTGGTTTAAGTACAACATTCTCTCTCTGCCTCTCTCTCTCTCTCTCTCTCTCTCTCTCCCTCTCTCTCTCTCTCTCTCTCTCTGTCTCTGTCTGCGTCTGTCTGTGTGAATTATGCTTGGGGCTCTTCACAACACGATTAGCGCTTGGCGTTAATTAATATTTCGGTTATCGGAGCCGGCGTCAATTGTGGCAGTTAATCGAGCTGTAAATTGCTGGGTGGGACAACTGCCGCAACTGTGGCCACAGAGTGCTACACACGGTTCCGCTCTAACAGCGATTGCGGCAGAAGCAGAGGCAGCAGCAGCTGCAAGCAAACAAAACTTAATTAGCATAGAATAAGGAGAAGTTCTCGCTCCTGCAGGCAGCAAGTAGCAAGCGGCAAGCAGCGTGTTGAGTGAAGCGTGAGGAGCGTGGAGCGTGTTGTCAATTGTCTGCTTCAACAGCTGGGAGCCTGGAGTCTGTCTGTCTGTCTGGTTGTCTGTGTGGCTGGCTGGCTGACTGGCTGAGCATTGTTTCAATGTCATGTTGCAGAAAAACAACAGCAGCCGGAAATGCAGTTGCTCTGTGTGTGTTGCAAGTCGCCCGTTGCAAGTTGTAAGTTGAAGTGCCAACAATTTTGGTGTGTGTGTGGGTGTGTGTGTGGGTGTGTGCGTTTGTGTGGGTGTCGTCATCACACACAGACATAACAACAACAACTTGCCACACTCGAGCACGAACGTTGAAGTTGCTGCCTGTCGCTGGGAAAAATGCGCTAATTATGTTGCCAACTATTGCCGCTGCTTCTTCTTGCCATTGTTGTGACCTTGTTTGGTGTGTTTAGAAGAACCGGAAGAAGAAGAACATGTGTGTGTGTGTGTGTATATGTGTGTATATGTGTGTGTGTAGCAGCGACTGTCTCGACACTTGAAGAATATAATGCGTGCCACATAATCTGCAGGGATACAAGTGTCGCACAAGTAGCTGCTTGTGTGGCATACACCAAAGGTATGAAATTATATATATATCCATATATATATAGATATATATATATATATAGATATATATATTTGATTAGGGACTACTCAGAGATCTTTGCTAGAAACTGAATATAAATAAATTGCTTCCGATATATTGTTGCCACATGATGCAAGAAGTTAACACTTGGCCTAGTGCTTTTCATGTGTAGCTTTTGTATATAGCAGACATAAAAACAGATTCTTAAGGCTAATTTGACTAATGTGCCTCGCTCATGGCTGGCCGATTCCCAAGAAACGGGGGCAGACACAGCAGCAGCAACAAACCCGTTTTAATAGCAACAATAACAAGGAGCAATAAAGGGCAGTGGACCCCATAAACTGAACTGTAAGCAACCTGCAAACAATGGCAAAGTGGAAGCTAAGCTACAAAACAACAACAGCAACAACAATAACAACAGCAACAACAATAACAACAGCAACAACACAGCTCATAAGACACAAATGATGTGGACATGTTGCACATAATTCCAAGAAGCTTCAACTTGATCAGGAAACAAAGCATTATTGAAATATAAATCGCACTCAATTGCATGATGTGGTTTGTCTGACTGCCTCTCTGTGTCTGTCTGTCTGTCCATCTGTCCGTCTGTCCATCTGTCCGTCTGTCTGTCTGTCTGTCATGTCTTTCGCTCAGTCGAACAGACAACGAACAACAAACATTGAAAGGCAGCTGCTGAGCGAAACATAAATAACATAAAATGCCAAACATCAAATCGCCAACGGGCAGACAATTGTTGGGAATCACATTAAAATCAGAGCACAACATAAACAACAAGAAGAAGCAGAAGCAGCACACACAAAAATATATATATATATATATATATATATATATAGATATATATATGTATATATCCCTACCTGCAGCGCCTGCAAATATTATGCGTAAATTATTCAAGAATTTGTAAAAGTTGTCAAGCGATTTTTGCATGTTTTTAATATTAACAGCTACTCAACTCAAGCTTCTTAAATAAACAAAGAAATATATATATATATATATGTATATATATATATATATATATTGGCCAAGTTGTTGTCTTTAAGCTGCAGCTGCAGCTGCACCTTCATTTGCATTTCGTTATTACATCTGCAGTTTTCGCGCAGTTGGCAACGCGAATAATGAAATATTAAAACTAATTCAATTAACTGGTTGCCATGCAAAAGTTGTGCTTCTTTCAGCGTTATTCTTTTCATAAATCTGGAGGATGCCAGCGCAAAACGCTTTTAAGTTCAGGTTGCATGCAGCACGCAGCGTGGGGCATGTCATTGTTCTCGTTCCTTAATTAAACTCCAAATTCATTAAAAGTGAATTTTATGGTTTTTGTGCAAAAGTCGCAGAGACAGAGACTCGACTATTTTGGGCAGATAAAGTGGACTTCATTTGATTAGATCTGGCATATATATATTGACATATTATTGATCTTATCTGACAATAAAACTGGAATATATCAACTGGCCTGCAACGGAGCAGTTAAATCGTTGCAAGACTCAACGCGGCAACAGCATTCTTGGTTTTTCTTTGTTCTGTTTGTGTTTGTGTTTTGGATTGGTTTAGTCCGGGTTGCGGCTTAATGAGCGTGAGAGAGTGAGAGCCGACTAACAAATGCGCATCATGATGATGATGATGATGATGATGATGATGATGGTGATGATAAAGTTGGCAAATATGTTGCTCGGAATGCTCAGTGGCTGGCAAGAGCGTAACAAAAGAAAATTGCATGCCAGCAGAAAACAACAACAACAACAACAACAAAGGCTAAGAACAGCTGCGTGTGAATCCTATCTTCAGACGAGAAACTCCAAACTGGCTCATTGGCCAAAAACCGGTTAAGGCCACGGGCTTTATGCTCTCTGGCAAAGAGTATGCATTGAGGCATTGAGGTGCGAAAGAGAGAGTGAGAGAGAGATGAGTGGCCCAAAAGCTCCAGCTGAGAGCTGGCTGCTTTTCGACTTCTTTTGTAGCACTTGGCTCAAACAAAGTGGCAGCAGCAGCACACACACGCACACACACACATACACACACACATACACACACACGCGCACACACACGCGCACACACAAAACAATCACAGCAGCAAGCTCCTCAATAATAAATTATAATTTACCTCAGCCAAGGTCAGAGAATCGAATGAAGCACGGCTGGCGTCGCTGCCGTCTTCGTCTCGCTCTTCGGCTTACATTTTAAATTGTTTTTATTAATTTAATAAACATGAGTCAAGCGCACGTTTTATGCCACGTCTCGTTGCTGCCGCAATAACAAACAAAAAAGAAGAAAAATAAAAAACGAAAGAAATGGCCAACAGCGTCGAGACGCAGCCATCATAAATCGTCTATTTAGTCATACTTATACAGTCGCAAATATATATATGTAGTTGTCCCCCGAAAACTAAACGTCACATAAAAAAAAGATATATATATATATATATATATGTATATATCTTTTACAAAAGTCTGGCAAAAATTCGCGAAAATCAATAAATGTTCAACTTGAAGTTTTTTGAACTTTCCTCTTGTTTTGCAGTTGCTTTTTTTTATTCTTGCTTGCCCTATGGCTATATAGCTATAGGGTCACAGAAATGCCGACTTTATTTGGACAGAGCCAATTAATTATTGAATATCATTAGATTGCCAGCAAATGTTGATCATTATGTTTTGATTTTGACATTGTATTTATATTTAAGCTGATGAGATTTGAAGTCAATTTTGCAGCGAAATTGAATTTTGATATTTTTTGTGATTCTTTTAGAATAAAAATATTATTTGCATGATTAATTGTGAGAAATATTTAAAGAGCAATTGCAAGTCGCAGTTGTAGTTTTAGCCTTTTTGGCAGTTCACAGCGAGCGAGAGAGAGAGAGAGAGAGAGAGAGAGAGATAGAGATAGTTAGGCTCTCAAGTGCAGCTGGCTTTATGGCGCCTTGACTTGGCTTAGTGTCTTTTGTCGCTTTGCCAAGTTGCAAGCATTTCAAATGGCATTTTAATAGTTTTGCTTACTGGGGGGAATAAGGACTTCATCTACCTTCTCTCTCTCTCTCTCTCTCTCCCCCCCCCTCTCTCTCTCTCTTGCTGTGTGTTTTTTTTAAGTCCTTCCACTCGCAGCGCTTCTCTTCTTCTGCTTGCTCACAAAATATTCAGATATGTGTGCATATATAGTATGTCCTTTAGGTAGCCACCAGCTACTCACAATCCCCACACGGATTACCCCTCAACTGTGACCAACCCCCTCGGTGCCACTTGCACCCCCTTCAGTTTGCTGTCGCTTTAATGTCTGTGCACTTTGTTTTCCTTTCCATTCGTTTTTCCTCTATTTTTTTTTGTTTTTGTTTTATTTGTAAAGTCATCAATTTGCGCTTGATTTGATATTTAAGACTTTGTTTTGGCCACTTGTTTATTTGCCTTAGATTAATGGCATTTCAGAGCTGAGGGCCGAGCTGAGGGCCGAGCTGAGCAGGGCTGAGCTGAGCTGGGCTGAGCTGAGCTAAGCACACAAATCTATTTGTGTACGCCATAATCGATGTGTGTGTGTGTGTGTGTGTGTGTGTGGCTAACTGTAATTGCGCATTACAAATTGAATCAATTATCAATGTAAATGGATATAAATATATATATATATAGGACTGATTATGTCGACTCTGTAAAACATCAACTGATTTGCTCGACGTACGCGGCTCTTTGACGACTTCCACTTAAAGCAATCTAATTACTTGGAAATAAAAGTTATAACTCCTTCTATGTGCCACTGGTGAGGCATGTTAAGTTGCACTTTGTATCTCTGCGACTCTCTGAAGAGCTTCAACTGCAAATGATTATTATTGTTTAATTCTGTTGGACGTGTGTGCATGTTTGTTACGACTCTAGTCGCTAGTCGCTAGTCGCCATTCGCCATTCGCCATTCGCCATAATTACCATTGAGTTAAATCACCCATTTGCTCCACCCACCCACTTGCTCCACCCACCCACTTGCACCACCCACCCACTTGCTCCACCCCACCCACTTGCTCCAGCCACCCGGTTGCAAGCCTCGCCTCGACTCGGCGACAACTGAAGTCAACAAGCAAATGTGCAGCTAAATCTGTGAATAAACCTAAGCCTTATTAAGGGTTTGCAGATGGCACGTGAGCGCAAAGGTGCAACAAATGCGATGGGCTAAAGGAGATTAAATGTGTGTGGAGGGGGGAGGGGGGAATGGGGCACGCACAAGAGAAATGATAAGTGCAATTTCTCACGTGGCAGCAGCAAAGAGCGCACGGATTAAGCGACAGACAAGAAATTTACGAGACGTGAGTGAGCTGAGCAGAAGCAGACGCAGAAGAACGAAAGGAATTTTAACTGGGTTTGCTTTGGGGTAGGGCTAAAGCCATTGAAGCGCTAGAGAAGGGGAGGCGGAAGCGGGAGGGGTGTGCAGCTCGCCGTGACAAACGACATTGGTGACAGCGTCAGCTGTGCATCGAAAAGCGGGGAACAAAATGCGGTGCCAAATGGAAATGGAAATGGAAATGGAAAAGGGATCGTCGAATGCGCATTTTGGACTGCCGTGAGTTAAACAGAGACAGAGAGAGAGAGAGGGCGAGAGAGAGGGCGAGAGAGAGCGAGAGTGAGAACGAGAGAGGGGTGCATGTGCCCGCGGAAGGAGGAGGGAAAATGTAGCTCTACCCACCCCAGCAGCAGCGTCAAACATGTGGTTTGCCCTACGTGTATAATCGTAGATAATCCCATTGCCCATTGAGTGTTAACTATAATTATCTAAAAAAAGAAGATAAAAAATGGAGAAAAATATGCTCAAAATGCTTGCGCACTTTTTAGCCACAACAACTGCAGTCTGCAACAATCGATCAACACACATTTGACTGCTTTCACACACACACACACACACACAACACACAATTGCTAATCAAATAAATATATTTTCAGTTTTGTTGCAAGCAAGCAAAATTAAAGTGACCACCAAAAGACTCGTGTGAATTCATTCAAATATATACATACATAACATACATAACTGCATCTTTCGCTCGCGCTCTCAATAACATTGTTGGTGGTAGCGGCTGTTTATTTCTCTCTAGTGTTATATTCCGTTGTGTTTTTCTTTATCTCATTTTTCGGTCGTCGCGCCCGCGCCGTTTGTTTTTGTTTTGCTTAACATTGTTTTTGTACGTAAGTACACAATCATTCTTTTGTAATAGTTTAACCCTTGTGTGTTCTTAGGGTATTTTGTGTTTTGTTTATTTTGAAGTTCTTTTTCAATTTTATTCAATTAAATAATTTATTCCTGTTATCATGTCTGTTAATGTCTGTTACATTAAAAATTGCCAGGTCCGTGCAAACACTAGGATGGGCTTTGTTTGTTGCTGGCTTTGTGATAACGTATCACACGAAAAATGTGCTGGCCTAAACGGCCGTATTATTGACCTGATTGAGTCTAAATCAGGTCTAAAGTGGACGTGTGAAAAGTGTAGGGATGTTGAGAAGGACATGATGGGATTTATTAGGCAGACCAAAAATGGCTTTGGAGATCTCTTCGGTAGGTTTAAAAAACTTTTCGATGGGTTCTCTGCTATGGAAAATGATTTCAAAGGTTTGAAACTTTTGAATGATTCTCCGAAGCGTAAAAAGGCAAATTTTAGGCTGTCTGTTGGCCCAAATGAACTTCCTGTCCCTGCACAATTGCCCACAAAGTCCGTGCCTAACTTAGAATTGATCAATCTGTCTTCCCCATCTGTTCAAATACACGATAGAAGTGAAGATAACAACACTATGCCCGTGGATGTTGTTGATTCTCTCCCCGAAATTGTGGTTGAATCAGTGAGTGTTGACACCGTTGATGCTATTCAACATTCAGGTGTTAACACATCACTGGAATCAAGTGGTCGTTTAACCAAAGCAATAGCTCCACCAGATGCTGTTGTAATGATTCCTAACGTGACCCTAATAGGTGTTCCACGGAAAAAACAAATATTTGTTTCCCGGCTTTCCCCTGACACCACATCTGAGGATGTCAAGGCTTTTATCCGAGCCAAAATTAAAGCTGATGTTACTGTGGAAAAATTCCAATTCTCGTATATTCGGGAGATATCTTCATTTAAAATAAATGTGCCGGCAGAACACTTTAGCTCCATCTGTGGTAAAAAATTCTGGCCGGACCATGTAATTGTAAAAGAATTTACAAAAAATAATAATCGGTCCCCGATTGCTGTACTGCCTTCTACTGCTAGTGCAACCAAACCTCTTGCTGTATCTGGTAGTTCAAAAAACTAACTCTCTCACTGGGCTATCAAAATGCAAGAGGTATCTGTAGTAAGCTTTCAAATCTTTACCTAAATAGTTTTTCCTTTCTTTTTAATGTCGTGGCCTTTACTGAAACATGGTTAAGGCCTGACATATTAGATTCTGAAATCCTTTCTAGTGGATTCTCTATCTATAGAAATGATCGGACTCCCCGGCGTGGTGGGGGTGTACTTATTGCTATCAACGTAGATTTATCTTCGGAGATAGTAGTGACAGATGTTTCTATGGATATAGAGTTTATTGCTGTTAAATTACATATAAATGGTATTGGTATTTTTATAACATGTTCCTACATTCCTCCTTCTTCAGATAGTTCTTTGTATTCTTCCCACTTAGCTGCTATTCTTTCGGTTTATTCTCAGCTTTCTGATCGTGATTTTCTGGTAGTACTTGGTGATTTTAATCTCACTGGTACTACATGGACGCCTTGTCCTGACTCTAGTGTTTTGTCAACCACGACTCAGAGTGAGTTTTTGGAGGGCTTATTTGGGATTTCATTGTGTCAAATCAATGCTATCCCAAATTCGTTAAATAAGATGCTTGATCTGATTTTTGTCACGGATCCCTCCTTCTTTTCTGTCTCCCGTTCTGAACCCATATCCTATCCTGAAGATCCCTATCACCCAACGTTGGAGGTGTTGTTTGAATTGCCTACTACGGTACCTAGTCAGGATAACAAGCTTTCAGGGCGAGTTCGTCAATTTCGGAAAACCGACTTTGCTATGTTAAATCGTCTCTTATCGCAGACTCACTGGTCCCGGCTTTATAATTGTGTTGACATGGATGTTGCAATCGGGGTCTTTTATAATACGTTGGACGATTTATTTGACTTGTGTGTTCCTGTTCGTGAGCCATGTAGGTCTACCAAACCTTTGTGGATTACGCGGGAGTTGATCAGGTTAAAGAATAATAAGTCTAGAATGTATAAGAAATTCAGGGAAACTGGCTCTTCCTTGGATTACTCTCGTTACTTGATTGCACGATCCAGGTTCTCCACTATGAATAACAAATGTTATAAGGATTACCTAAGAAGCTGTAGTTTACAGTTTCAGCGGGATCCTAAACGTTTTTATGATTTTGTTAATGCTAAGAGAGGCTCAACAATACTTCCTTCTACCGTATTTTTTGAAAACAAGACTGCAGACTCAGATCTGGCCATTGCCGATTTATTTGCCGAATTTTTTCAAACTACATATAGTTCCCATAATCATCAATTGGTCTTGCCATATCCTTACCTGGTTAGTGGCTCTAATTGCATTTTTGGTCCTGTGATAACGGAGAAATCTTTGCTTAATGAACTAAATGTCATTAAGCCGGTATTTTTACCGGGACCCGATGGTGTACCTGGCTGTGTGCTTAGGTACTGCGCTGACGGTCTTTTGAAGCCTTTGTTTAGACTTTTTGAATTATCTGTGGAGTTATGCTCTTTTCCAGACATTTGGAAAGAATCATTTATTATTCCTCTCCTAAAAAAAGGAAACAAATCTAATGTTCAAAATTATAGAGGTATATCTAAGCTGTCTGCTGTTCCAAAGATTTTTGAGAAATTGGTAACTTCTCAACTACAACATCTTTGCAGATCCATTATTTCTCCCTGCCAGCACGGGTTTATGAAATATAGGTCTACTACAACTAACCTATTAGAATTCACTTCTTTTGTTATTAAGGGTTTTCAAACCAAGATGCAAACGGAGGTTATTTACACTGACTTTAGTAAGGCCTTTGATTCCGTTAATCATGCATTGCTTATTCACAAACTTAATCTTCTGGGATTCCCAAAAAACTTAATTTGTTGGATCTCAAACTACTTAACGCGTAGGACACAGAAAGTTTACTTTAGAGGTTCTATCTCAAAGTCTGTTCGGGTTACTTCTGGAGTACCACAAGGAAGTCACCTTGGCCCTTTGCTTTTCACTTTATTCATAAATGATCTTCCGGCCGTTATAAGTCATTCTCGGGTACTAATGTATGCCGATGATGTAAAACTGTGTCTGTCGTCTACGGATTCGTTTGCAGGACAGAGGCTTCAGGCTGACTTGGATAGTTTTGAAGCCTGGTGTCGTGTAAATTTTTTAAACCTAAATTGTGAAAAATGCAAATTTATGTCCTTCTATAGGCGATTGCCCTATTTAAATACATATTTTCTTCATGGCAAGCCATTAAAACGCATTGAATGTGTTGATGATTTGGGAATACTTTTGGATCCCAAGCTTAAGTTCGACAAGCATGTTTCTTCCTCTGTTAATCGAGCATTTGGGGTTTTGGGTTTCATTAAGCGCTGGTCTAAGGAATTTGACGATCCCTACATTACTAAAACTCTTTACATTTCACTTGTGCGTCCTATTCTGGAATATGGATCATGTATATGGTCACCCAATTACAAGGTTCATCAGGATAGAATAGAATCCGTACAAAAACAATTTCTATTATTTGCCCTTAGGGGTTTTCTTTGGAATACTAATATTAGCTTACCCTCTTACCATAGTAGACTTTTGTTAATAAATCTTCCTTCTCTTTCTGATCGTAGAACAATGCTTGGTGTTATTTTTTTACACAAGCTTATTAACGGTGAGATTGATTCTTCGGAGCTAATCAGCCAACTAAATTTTACAGTCCCGATCAGAAATACAAGGAATTTTCTACCTCTTGTTCTTAAAACATGTAGTTCCAATTTTGCTGCTCATAACCCATTTAGAATTTTGTGTACTAATTATAATATGCTTTTTCCGGTAATATGTTGTACTTCGTCCATTTATTCTATTAAAATAGCTGTCTTGTCCTATCTTTCTTTCAATTCGCGATCTTCGTAACCGCGCGTTATGCGGCGCACCCCTCGGTCGGTTGGGTGGGAGGTGGGTTGCAGTTTTGCTTGGGTCCGTGCGTTAACAAGCCCGTGCTTGGTATCGTTGGGCCACTTGAATGTGCTGCTCGTTAGTACTTCTACGTCCAAATAATATATACATACATATATACACGTCTAAGTCTATGTATGTATATGTATGTCTCTAGCTGACTCGGTGTGTGTGTGTGTGTGTGTGTGTGTGTATTTGTGTGTTTGAAAAGAGTTAAACTTGTGTGTTGAATGTGCCCGCAAGCTGCTGGCAGACACTATGAAAATTAGTTGGAAAGTCTTTCGATCTGTGTGTTGCACAGCGTTGCAATTGTGCGGGTGTTGTTGTTGTTGTTGTTGTGGCCGTTGTTGTTGTGGCCGTTGTTATTGTTGGTGGTTGCGCTGTGGTTTACTGTGCTCCTCCAGCGCCGGCAGCTCTCAAAATGATTGACGGTCAGAGAGAGAGAGAGAGAGAGAGAGAGAGAGAGCCCGAAAAGTATGCAGTAGTCGAATCCAATCCGCAGATTGAATGAATTATTTTGACGAACGTGCTTCACATTAATAAATATTATTTTATATTTAAAACAATAACAAAAAATAAAAAAAAAAATAAATGTTTGTCATTAAAATAAATCATTTCAGATTTCATTCAGCTTGCGGCATTTTAAATGGTCACTAATCGAATGCCATTATAAATACACAAATACATACATACATACATACACACATACATACACATACATACATACATACACACATACATACATACATACATACAGAAAGGGCTAAGCCAGTTTCACATTTAAAGCTTGCGGTTTTAGCTTTTAAAGTGGCGCCACAAATTAGCACAAATTGCCACACATTTATATGCTTATATTTTAAATAGATTTTGCCCACATTCAATGCGCCATATGTGGCAGACTCACACGTAACGGACTAAAATTAAGCATTGTTAAAAACTGCTCAAAATTAATATTAAAAAAAAGAAAAGTAAAACCAAAGCGAGACTAAACGATTTGATGTTGCACTGTGTGTCAGTGTGTGTAGGTGTGTGTAGGTGTGTGTAGGTGTGTGTAGGTGTGTGTGTGTGTGTGTGTGTGTGGGAATTTACTTTCTTTGCCACACAGACAGCGGTGTGACAAACTGTAGCCAACTGCAACCAGATGCATTTAGGGCAGCAACAAAAAAATACAAAAAATGAAAACTTTCTGTTTCGAAAACCACTTAAAAAAAAAAAAAAAAACAAGACGAAGAAGAAGAGGAAGAGGACCATAAAAGGGAAGAAGACTTTGCATGAAGAAGAAGAAGAAGAAAAAGATATTCGTATCGCATTTCGTTGCAGATGCCGCTCGCCGCATGTGTTGTGTGTGTGTGTGTGTGTGTGTAAATGTTTTATCATTGCCAGCAGACAGCGACGCCTGCCACAAGGATGTTGCAGACTTGCCCCACTTGAGCCAGTGGCTTGTGTTCGTTCTTGCTGTGCCACTTATAAGTGCCAATGCAGATGAGGCAGGCATCGTTTACATTAAACAAACACATTTCCAACAGAAGCTCAGCAGGACAACGGCAATCGAGCGTGCGAGTGTCTGTGGTGTCTCTGTGTGTGTGTGTGTGTGTGTGTGTGTGGAGTGTGTGGTGTGTGTAATCGGGCGTTTGATAATGCCTGACATAGTTTCCTGTGGACGACAAGTGCTTTACCTTTTTTGTTGCACACACAACACACAACAGACACAGGCTAAGTGCTGTAAATTGAGCGCATCACCAAAAATAGCAACATTTTGCATAGGGGAACTTTGCAGCAGCAACAGCAACTAGCTACTCCACATGCACATGTGTTTATGCATCTTTGTGTGTGTGTGTGTGTGTGTGTTAGATACTTGCAGCAGGCACACATCACATATCAAATGTCGATTTCGGGCAGAGAAGCCGTTCAACATTGTGTGTGGCCGCTGCGCATGCGCAAAACCGCAACCTCAAATAAACGAATACAAATAACGTACACTGCAACAAAACTATCGCACTAAGCATGTAAACAAGTAGGAACCGATAACTGTTGCATATATGTATATAGTTTTATATATGTCTACAAAATGATATAGTGCAAATTGTGATACATAGTGTGAGCTGCTTGATTTTGAATCGACTATTTCTCTGAGTGTATACTGAAGGCTATAAAGTGGGTGGTGGAGTTGGAGGGGGGAGGGGGAGGGGGGAGGGGGGATTGTTGATTAGACCTTGTCATGCGGAGTGTTGGGGACCGCAAGTAGAATTGTTGAGAAGAGTGACACATTGCCAATTTAATGGTTGCCTCGCTTAGCGTTTGCCTTAAGTGCGTGTGTGTGTGTGTGTGGGTGGGTGTGGGTGTGTGTGGGTGTGCAACTGAAACTGAAGTCCTTGTCATATTCAAGTATGTCAGCAGCATGTCAGCGGCACGTGCTGAGAGCCATCTCTTGTCGGGCCAAACCAAAACCACAACTGCATCTCAGTAACTAAATTGTAAATGGCAAACATTAACAAATCCAAACACAAACAGAAGCTGCAACCACAATTGCAACTGCAACTGCAACTGTAGCTGAATAGCTGGTTGTGTATGCAGCAGCTCAGCTGGTCAGCAAATCTACTATATACCATATATATATATATATATATATATAGATATTCAGAAACAGCATCGCAACGCAGCTTGTTCGTTTTTTTTTTTTTTTTTAATTTGCCATATTGAATATCAGCAAATATTCGGCGTATTTTTTGATTTGTTTAGTTCATCTGCAAATATTGCTCAACAAGTTCGTAAAAAATGGATGTAAAATTCCCAGCTTGAGCTGCTGCTGGCTGTGTGTGTGTTGTGTATAAAAGTTGATTGCGGAAATCACTTAAAATCGTTAAACTATTTGTATGGGAAACATATGCAAATAATAATTCTCGGGTATAACTTTGTGTCTAATTTGAACTGCTGCATGTTGCAATCGAAGCTGAAGCACCACAAAATGAATTTCATTTGCAAAGCTGCCAAAAACTCAGTTCAATCGATGCCCCATTCAATGGACAAATTTGCCTCATTTGCAATTTAGCAACAATTTTTGCATGTTTGAATGCACTTTTTGCTCGTTTTGTTATTGCTAAAAACTAAAAACAAAAAATAATAATATTAATATTTGTATGAATGATTTGCATAACGGGACAGGCTGCGTTGCATTGTTGCAGTTGTTTGTTGTCCGGTTGCTGTTGTGGTTGTGGTTGTGGTTGTTGTGAAACGAAAAGTGAAAAATAGATTTGCATGTTTTGCACTGGAAATGAATTTGTAATCCGGAAAAAGCCCAAAAGAGAGCAGAGCTGGGAACTGAACTCTTACCATCTTACCATTTGCTGTTGTCACATTAATTTATTGCTACCTGTCTACCTGTCCAGCTGGCTACCTGTCTACCTGGCCACCTGTCCATGGGTAAAGAGGTGTACGGTGTACAGAGGCATATCAATTTTAGTCGATTTGTCGTTTGTTCTGCTGCATATAATTGAATATGCAACGGCCTTCATTTATTCCAATAACTGCAATTGCTGCAATGCTTTCAGCTGGATTCCGCCCCAACAACAACAACAACAACAATCAGTTAAGAAGAACAAGAGAAACCAATTTGTATCTAACTATCTATCGAGTGCAAATAAATATTTGAAGCGAGAACATTTTCAAAATATACTTGCCACATTTAAAGCAAACTCATGAGTGTTGAACAGGCAGCATGCAGCAGAAAGCAGTAAATGTACGAGTATATTTGATCAGTATCTCAACTCAAGTACGAGTAAGCCATGTTCGTCTGTCTGTCTGTCTCTCTGTCTGTCTGGATAAGTTCTTCCTCTTGAAAAGGGGCAGCCATTAAGCAGCAGCACTTGCAATTACGTTTCATCTATTCTGCATTGTTTTTCATTATTTTGTACTCAATATATACTATATACTCAATAATGCAGATTGGCCTGGCCTGGCCTGGCTTGGCCTGGCCTAGCAGTTTGGCCAAAGGCAAATTTCAATTTGTTAACATTTATGGCCAAAATAAAAGAAACAAAAAAAAGAATGAAGAACGAAAAAATTTAAATACAAAAACCAAGCCTTATTATCATCCATTTACTTTCTGCTTTACAGATACTGTGCCCCAAAACCAGCAACAACAACAACAACAACAACAACAGCAGCAGCAGCAAGCACCATTGTCGTCACAACAACAACAACAACAACAACCGCAGCAGCAACAGGCACCGCGTTTTACAACGCATCCATCGTCATCGGGATCCATTGTTAGCGAAGGACGCACAAAGATTTTGCAGTGTCATGCACTGGGTAAGTGGAAGCCAACTATTTGTGGGTGCTGGGTGGGGTGGGGGTTGTGGCAAGTTGTTATACAAGTTGCGTCAAGTGCAAGTTATCAAACTGTGGGAGTCGTCGTCTAAGCAATCCGCTTATGCATCAAAACGCCTGCCACTGCAGCTTAAGAAGCCTCTAAAAGGGAAATGGAAAATGGGGAAATGGAAATGGGAAATGGGAAATAAAACAGACGCATTTTGGCAACTGGCAAGTGGCAAGTGGCAAGTGACAAGTGGCAACTGCCATGTAAAATTAAACCATTAACGAAAATACCACTTTCGTTTTGTTGCCTCTAAAGCGTAGCGAATTTTGTTGGTTGGGTGGTGTTTGTGGATGGTGTTTGTGGATGGTGTTTGTGGATGGTGTTTGTGGGTGGTGTTTGTGGGTGGTGCTTGTGGGTGGTGTTAGTGGGTGGTGCTTGTGGGTGGGTTGCTTCGCCTTTTGCTTTTAAAAGATAATCAAGTAGAAAAACAATAATTTTTATGAGGTTTCCAGTGCGTTCTGGGAAGCCCACGTGAATGAGAGCGCCATAATCCCTTGAGCCGTTTTGTTGTAAGGGCGTGCCCAGCACACTTTTACACACACATAAACAAACACACACACACAAACAGACACACACACACACACACACACACGTAGAGTGACAGGTGTTTTATTTGGTTGTTGTGTTAAGTCTCCTGTGTCTGACATTCCCAAGTATCGGTTACAATACTGAGTTGTCCCAGAAAATGGTATGAGTTGCCTGCCGGCAATGTTGGACATCGCCTCCCTTGCGACTCCTCCTCTTCCTCCTCCTCCTCTAATCTAACCACCTCTCCTCTCCTAAATGCTGGCATTGAGCTCATCCTTGCCGTCAGCTTTTACTACTCGTTGTTTGTTATTTGTGTGTGTTTGTTTCATGCCAAGGGTGCCTTAAGGATCCTCAAGACAAAGCTCTCTCTTTCTCTGTGTGTGTGTGTGTGTATGTGTGTTGTGTGTGCGTGTGTTGTGTGTGCGTGTGTTGTGTATGTGCGATATTAGCTTTATGCCTTTTGGCCGCAGGATTTTCACAATTAGCCTTTAAATATTGAAAAGTTAATGTACATTGGTTCATTTATCAGCCAGCAGGAGCACATGCATATGTGTGTGTGTGTGTGTGTGTGTGTGTGTGTGTGTGTGTGTCTGCGTGCATATGTTTATCCTTTTGACTTGTTTATCAAACAGCGCTGATGGAATTCGATTACAGTTTGTCAGCCATAAAGTTGAAGCTAAAAGCAATTTTCCAAGTTGGGAGCAACTATCCGGATCAAGTTTACTTTGACATCACTTCAGCGAGACCAAATGTTTCTCGTGCCTGTCATGGACACTCTTACATGCCACATATTTAGCTTGAAGATACATTTTGTTGGCCAGCGAATAAGTTTTGCTTTGATTGGCAGCCAATGCAGATACTTCAAATTTGTATCTGTCTTTTGTGTTTGCAGAAGAAACTTTTGTTAGTTACGGTAATTGTGTTTGCATTTGAGGGTGCAGACATTCCGGACATTCCGGCGGCATGCAACATCAAACGATGTGGCGGTAACATTTGGCCAGAGTGCATTCAACATGTGCCCGGGGATGATTCAACAAGCGAGCTGCTTGTTTATAGGCCTAATTAATTGGCCTTCGATGACGTGGCTATTTGAGCACTTTCAACTGCCTATCTGCATAGATACTCGACACGCACACACACCCGACACACACCCGACACACACACACCCGACACACACACGCACACATGCTGTTATAGATTCAACAAGCGTTTTGTTCATTCATTTTCCATCCGTTCCAAAGTAAAATTAGAGACGCTTAAATCATTCTCGATTGCTGAAGCAAGCATTATTATTATAGAATTGAGATCCCTTTTGTGTGCTTTGAGAAGGGAGGGAATCAATGAAGTGCTTAAGCCGAGCACCAACTTCAACTATCCAACTTCATTTAAGAAATATTTGGGCAGCAAAAAGTGTTCTTGAAATAGCCATAATCTGCCGTGTTTGGGAGCTTGGTCTGAATTTGGTATTTGAAATGTGCACATGTAAAGGCCACGAAGGGTTGCCCTTCGCTTGGCATAATCTACAAAATGGCTGCATGCAAAAATGTGGCAGCCAAAAGAGATAAAGTATAAAATACAAGCAACAAAAACAGAAAACAGAAAACAAAAAAAAGAAAAAAGAAAACAAAAAACAAACCGAAAGCGAAACACACAAAATATGCAAATCTTTTTAGTTGCTCTTTGGTGTGGCACGTTGTTTTTGCTTGTTGTTTTGTTGTTGTCGCACATGACGCGACAAGCGCTTTTAGTGTGGCAGCCAGCCTTCACGCACTCAGTCACTTAAACGCTTATAACTGTCAACACACACACACACACACACACACACACACACACACACACGCACACACGCAGATGTGTGTATACATTGTTGTCCATTTGCTGCTGCAACTTTCCGTTTCCCTCTTTTTCTGCTTGCTTTGTTTTTCTTTTCTTCTTTTTTTTAAATGTGCGTTTTGTGGCATGCAAAATAGGCTGATAAAATATGCTGCAACAAGGTTGATGGCTGCAGTTTTTGCCGACCATGCCCATACTTTATTTTGTTTCGATGTATCCTGAACCCAGTTTTTTTTTCTGTGTCAAATTTTGCTTTAAAAAGTTTTGCACCAATTCCAAATTTGAAGTCTCTATTTATTGCTTATTGGCCATGCTGAATCGGCTGTAGACCTAATCCTAATCAAGAATATATATATATATAAATATTATATGCAACGTGGGATCGAACATGCTATATATCTATATAGGAATATATGCTGCTGGGAGCATTCCTTTCCTGTCAATAGATATAGAAATCAGATGTTAGCTGTGAATTGATTGTTGGTAACAAAAGTATTATTGACAGTTGGCAATGGCCAACAATATTTGTTGTAGTGGAAAATTGGCTAAATTCTCAAGGCATTAAGCAAACTTTAATGGGAAATTATTAAGTAAGAGTTTAAGTGGCATAATAGAAAGAAACTGAAAGAGAAAAGAAAATGTTATGGCGTTGTGGCGCCATCTGGCGTTTGTCGGCAATAAACTGCGGTTAGCAGATTTCGTAAACAGGTGAGCCAAAGAAAAAAAAAGGGGGAGTGGCACCTCTATTACTCACGATTATGTGCGACAAGCTGCAAGCACAAGTGTAACTAATATGCCAGTGCAGCTGCTGCCGCTGCCGTGCTGCAAGTGCTGTTGCAAGTGCTGTGCTTGCCTTGCCTTGCCTTGCCTTGCCGTCAGTACTGTTCATACTTCCATAAGCATAAAATTTGGCAAAATGTGTACCGAATTATTATTATATTTTTCTCTTTCTTTTTTTTACCCGGGCCAAGTAAATGATGCTGGGAATCGCGAATGCGAGTGCGACGCAGTGGAGCCGCGGCGTGCGTCTTAAATGTGGCGCATTCACTTGCAAGTTGCAACAATGACACTTTTATGGGCACAAAGCCGTCCTCAAGTGCAACTGTTTATTGTATACTGTTGTGTTGTGTTGTGTACATGTGTCTGTAGCTACTACCAACAAAACAAGCAGCAAATGGGCGTGGCGATGGGCGCTGCATGTTCACAACTGGCAACAGAAGAGCGCAAAAACGGAAAACACCATCTGAAAAGGCGAAACGTGCGTGGCTTCGTCTTAACTGGGCTTGTCTCGGCTTGGCTTGGTTTGTGGTCGGTCTGTGCTTTGCTGTCGCTCTTCTATTCCTCATCTCGAGCGTCAACTAAAAGAAAGAAGAAAAAGAAGCATTAGTAAGCGAAAACAAAACAAAAAAGAAAACACAAAAATTGTATGTGCAGCATTGTTTTTGTGTGCCTCTTCTTTCTGCCTCTTCTCATTGTTCCATATAAATTACTTATACTTTTTTCTATTTGTTTTTGCTCCATCGTAGCTCACAATGCGACTTCTTTGCATGCTGCTGCTGCTTCTTCTTCTTCTTCTTTTTCTTCTTCTTGCCATTGTTAGTTGTGTTGTTTGCGTTGTGTTCATTCTTTTTTTTACGTGTAGTATTGTCAAGCATCAGGATGCGAAGTAAAGAAGCTATTCGTAAATGATATGTTGACATGAATGGGAAGTGGGCGTTTTGGAGGTGGGAACAGTGAGTGAGGGAGGCGAGCGAGCGGATTAGGAACCGATATATGTATATAGAACCAAGCAAGCAATGGACCGAAATATGTTTTGCGTCGCTTGCCCTGAAATTTGCCTAGTGGCCTGCCACAAATTCCAATTGGAAAACGTCAAACTGAAAAAAACGAATTGACCTCAAATTTCTGGAAAAGTTTTCAGAATTTGTTTCCAAAACTCGGTTTGCACATTTTTTTTTTTAAATTCGAGTATATTTGAGCTGTAATCTTTTTTTCGCATTATTTTGCTTTATTTGTTTCAATTTTGTTGGGCCTATTTTAAATGCAAACCTGGAGTCTGGTCTGCCATATAGTTCGCTGTTCCTATATATATTTGGATCACTCATTCCCGCTCTCTTTTACTCTCTGCAAGAGAGAGAGAGAGAGAGAGAGAGGGAGAGATTATGCTCTTGGCTAGTTTTTCATGCAGCTTTTGCAATGGTTTTCCATAGTCTTCAGTGGCAGTCTTCTGAGTTGACTAGTTGACATATTACTGCTGTGCCTGTCTCTGTCTCTGTCTCCACCTTGACGAGAGCTGCACAGACTACTCGGGGAAAAAGCTGCTTATGCTTCTTGGCCAACACTTATGGCCAGAACACATGGAGGCAGGCTTGAAGGACAAGCGACAAATCGTATAAGGGAAAGACAAACAAAATGCGTGTCAGCAATGCAAATGCATAAAAATCAAATGTGCTGCCTGCCAAGACTGATAAAAACAACAACAACAACAACAGCAACAACAACAGCAACACAGGAAAAAGAGCAACCATAAAAAATAAGAAAACAAAAGCGTAGCGAGGAAAAAGTAAAGTAAGCAAAAGGCGTCGAAAAGCCTTTTAGCCGCTTCCATTTACCTTGGACTCTCTGCAGCTTCTTACTTTCAAGCTTACGTAAATTCGAGTGCAATGGAAATAGCAAACAGCAACAACAACAACGCACACACACACACACACTCACTCACATATATATATATATATATATATATAGATATATGTATATACATATGCATATATACAAGCGTTTAGTTTGTGTGCTTTTGGCGGCTTTTTCTGCTGCGACACAGATGCCAAATAAAAATGTGCAACAGCAAAAAAAAAAAAAAAAAAAAAAAAACCTGGCACCAAAAACCATAAGAGAACACACCAAAAAATGCATTCATCTTGAGTGACTAGCAGATACCCTGTGAGCGAGCAAGCTGTTGGCTTTAAGGCCTCTTTGGATACAGATGTTGAAACTGATCATATATCAAATATCTGCAAAGCTTTAAATGAATGAAAACCAAGCAACTACAACAACAACAACAACAACAAAAGAAGTGGGAAAATGAATTTCAGTCGATTGACAGATTGAAGCTATTGAAAGCCTTAGACGGATATCAATTTGCTGTCGACCTGGTGTCATCCAACGGCTCAACGATTGCGACGAAACGCTTGGAATCGAGCGAAGTTGAGGCTATGAATCGAAGCCACAGTCAGGCGGCAGTCGAGATACTTTCGATGTACCGTTGTGAATTTAGGCCGCAGCTGAGATACTTTCGATGTGCCACTGGGACAGCGACGGCAACAGCGGCAGCTCTGAGAGAGATGGATAGCGAAAGAGGGAGAGGGAGCGGGAGAGGGAGAGAGAGAGAGACACATACATATCATATCAAACAAATTCCGCCACTTGTGCATAGAAAGAGTATACACACACACACACACACATACCAAACACACACACACACACACACACACACACACACACATACCAAACACACACACACACATACCAAACACACACACACACATACCAAACACACACACACACTTGTGCAGCAGATAGACACGTGCAAATGCAATTGGTGTCGTCGTCGGCGTCGTCGTCAGTTTATTGAATTTATTTATATGCAGCAGTCGCTTGCTTAGACAATGACTGATTGAACGATTGATTGATTGGCCGACTGAGCGATTGAGTCACTGAGTGCGAAAGCAAATTTCAATTACAGCCTTCATCATGCACCATGACACCATTGCCTTGCCGCCTTTAAGTGCAGCAGCTGTGCAAAGTGTGTTGCATACTTTGCGGCGCCACCAATGTCAATTTATCGCCACATTGTGGCAAAAAAACGTTGGGATGTAGCCAAACGCTGCCTTATCACCTATCACCTTTAAATCATAAATATCAAAATAAATATAGTATATATAGATATAGATATAGATAAGCATCAAAGTAGAAGAAGAAGAAGAAGCAAAAAATCATAGTTTTATTTGGATGGCATTTATTTTATATGTTATTTGAGTGAATATTTGTATACATACACATACAGCGCACTTAAAGCAAACAAAGTACTTTCAGCTAGCTAATCACACACACACACACACACACACAGTGACCTTATGTGTGTGACTGTAAGGGGCTTAGTCTTAAGGGATTTCTCAGTTCAGTTATTAAAAAGTCATTTGTGTGTCAGCATTACAGTCACACACACAGTTGTCCACACATATATATGGGCTATAGATATACATATATATATGTATATATTTGTATATATAAATATTTATACAGTTGCGGTCAAAATAATAGTAGCGCTGCTTAAAAGTTATTGAGTAAAAACATTCCATAAAATTATTGTGAGGAAGTGGGGCGCGTGCTGCAAATGGAAACCTCTTCATAACAGATTCAATCTGCTTGACAACACTTGATTGGTTTCCCATTGAGATTGATTGATTGATCCAAAAAATGTGTTGACCTGTGGATTTGAAGAACTGACGAGTGTTGAAACCGTTGACTGAGATAAGAGTCAACCAAAAGCAGTAAGTGCAACGATTTTGTATATACTGCCAGAGATTGTCGACAGTATGCAACATAATTATCCGGCTCACAATCCGTTTCTAAATCGTCTATAGTGATCTGGTCGAATCTATCCTGTTATGCTGCCGTATCAATATTGGATAACAGATAGCTCAGATCGGATATTATCACTATGCTATTATGAGTTACTGATGGGATGCCCTTTGAACCTGCCAACAGGACTCCAAGTACTCCAAGTACACCACGGTTATTTATATTACCATATCGTATTTAAATCTTAGAAATATTTTGTAGAGCCAGGGAAAGCTAGGAATGTTTCTCAACCATTCCACAACTATTATTTTGATCTGCTCCTTTGATCTGCTCCTTATTTCTATTGATAATTGACCATATTCGAACTATATTTTCGAAAACAGTTCTATTATTTTGACCTCGGCTGTGTTTAGCCGTGGCTGAAGGTGGGTTTGCTGCTGGTTGGTTAGCTGCTTTCCTGCTTGGCTGCTTGACTGCTTGACTGCTTGACTGCTCAGCTTATTGGAGCTTTCACTTCGATTTAACGCTGACACATATCGCTGCAAGCTGGAGCATACCTCATCGTTGTAGCTGCCCTTGCAAAGGGTATCCCCATTTTGTCCTGCAGTTGGTAACGTTTTGAGGAAGACCATCTTGGTTCACATCAGCCAATATTCTCCGTTCTGCAAGGGCATCGAATTTTCGGCATTTCCTTTTTTTTTGCGTGCATTTCTTTGGCTGTTTGGCTAACTTACTTTGAGTCTGCTTCTTGTTCATTGAGCCTTATGCTGCTGCTGCTGCCTGTTCTGCTCTTGACCAAAGTGTGTGTATGTCTGTCTGTCTGCGTGTGTGTGTGTGTGTGTGTTTGAATTGCAGTTGTTGCTCTGTGCATTTGCCTTGCAATTCCCCAAATTGTAATTTTATAGCAGCGTCATTGGCCAAAATGTTCAAATACACATTTGGCCCTCTGCTTGCTGGCCAAAACTTTTTATGCCGTCCCCAAACACTTGGAGAAGTGCCGTTTTCTTAGCTTCTTTCGCTTCAGCTTCTTTTTTTTTTTTTGGCTTTGACCTTTTTACTTATTTCATTTCGGCTTAAGTTGTCTGCTCAATTTGATTTCATCTGCTGCTGCTGCTGCTGCTGCTGCTGCTGCCAACTGAATGCAATTGCTTTGCCGTTGGCCTTGCCTTTCCCGCTGTGTGTTGCCATTGCTGTGTGTACTCTAACAAAGGCATTATTATGCACATAAAAATGTTATAACAAATGAAGATTGAATTTATTTATTGCCAAAATTCTGTACAGAAATGAATAAATGCCTTAAATCGTTACCACTTTGATCTTTAAGTTAACAGCGAAGCTTCGCTTGGGCCACGAAATGTGTTATTTGATGAAGAGTAGATCTACGTCGCCAGGCGAAAAGTGTTCTGTTGGCCATTTGTTAAAGTTGTTGTTTGCTTTGCGCTTTTGGCCATGCGAGGAATTTCGCATCGGAAGTTGAATGCTGAAACTGCAGACGCAATCGCAGTTGCAGTTGCAGTTGCAATTGCAATTGTCTCCAACAGCTTTCAGCAGTTGCAGCATTTAGTTAACTGGTTTTGGAGTGGAAAGTGGATTTGCTAGAACGATGAGAGTAAGAACACATTTGGCTAAAACGTATATTTAATTCAACATAAGGAAGCAGCCAAAAGGCCAACGTTTGGTTGCACACAATATCTGTGTTTGGGAATTCTCATTTTGTAGCAGCCGCAGCAGCAACTTGGCACTTGACCGCACACAAGTCAACTTTAAATTAAATGCACGTCGGCAAATCGAAATCAAACAAGTTAGAATGCGCCACTCGAGAGAGCTCGTCCACGAGATACCCTGTAGTCTGTTCGCCGATGGTAATTCGAACAGTTGATCAATAATAGATATATATATATATATATATATATAAAGTTCCCCTTTGGCTAGATCGACAGGAACGGGAGACGACTCCTTTGTATGCCCCTCTTAACTTTATCCGTGCCCAAAATTGTCGATTATTCAACTCCCAGCAGCCGATCGCATTTGCGTAAATTGTGTGCCAAATCCAGTTGCTCTGTGAGTTGCATAACCCCAAACCGTATGGCGGCGTGTGCCCCTCTATTGTATGGAGTCGTCCTTGCTTGCAACATGGCCGGGACATCCTGTCCTTGCCGTTGCCGTTGCCGTTTGCTGCTGCTTTTGCTGTTGCTGTTGAGGCAATGGAAATTCAAACAAATAGTTAACGCAGATGCAAACACACACACACACACACATACACACACATACACAATACACTGGGCGCATAATGTATGCAATATCCTGGTCGGGCGTGGTCAGCATAAGATTTAATCGGAAGCAGCCCAAAAAAAGGATAGGGTGGGGGGGGGGGTGGGAGGGGAGATATATGGGCTTTAAAAACATTTTCATTGTGCAGTAAAACGAGCGCGAATGGCTGCCACAAGCCCGAGCAGCTTCAACTGGCTTCCGCTGTGGCAACTATCTGTTGTTGCAACAGCTTTGTGCCCCACCTACTTATTTATACATGTGTTCTGCTTGAACTCCATTCACAGGTTCGCCACAGCCCACATATCGCTGGCTCAAGGATGGTGCAGCCGTCGCCGATTATTCGTCCAGTCAATTTTATCGCATTCACATCACAAGGCGCGAGGATGCCGGCAGCTATCAGTGCATTGCCCGGAACGATGCTGGATCCATTTTCAGTGAGAAAAGCGACGTTGTTGTTGCATGTAAGTACGCCCAATAACACAAAGAGGGGGGCAGAGCCAGGGAGGCAGGCAGGCGGCAGGTTGAGCGCGAGGTGCATTTTACAGAATATTAAACATACATCTGCACTTCACTTTATCATCCAGTATTATCAATAACTATAATCATTATCTGTTCCGCACACACACACACATACACACACACACACAGTTGTGTGTAATATGGCCAGAACTTAACTGAAGCAGCAATTAACATCGCTTTGAGCAGCGACCTGAAACAGTTAATGCGGGCTCAAATACCTCACTTTTGCGGCTAATTGGCGCACATTTTGGAATTAGCCACGCACTGCAGAAATGCAGAATTGAAATGAATAACCAAATGCAATCGGATATATTCATTATTCGTTTTGGATGTATTCATTATCGAAGGTATGCCGAACACATACAAGAAGTGTGAAATTGATGTGATTATTATGCCAACTATGGGCAATAGGTGTCGCTTTGCATACTAAAACAAACATTGAAATGAATGCGGGCGACAGAGACAGAGAGAGAGACAGAGAGAGAGAGAGAGAGAGAGAGGGAACAAATTCCAATCCAATCGAAATGGCAGTTTTTGGTTTTAGTTTTCTCGTTTTGTTTTTCTCCTGCTTTTTGTCGTCGTTTACATTTCCGTTTTGTTGCTTATGGTCAACGGGGCGAGGCGCCTAAAGCTGGCTTAAAGAGGAGGCACCCGCACTTGGCAACAGCCAATGACTCAGTCAGTGTGTGACGCAGACTAGAGATCAACATATGCATGATTTATGCAATTGGCATTGCATTGCGCAGAGCCCAACAAAAGTAGGCAGCTTGTTTTGGCCCAGAACAGAAGCAAGAACTAGAAAAACCATGGCAATGGCTAATAGTAACAGCAAAAGGAAAAGCAAAAACTGTTTTGATAACCGATAAATGATAAGCCGGGGAGCAGGAGTAAAACAAATGTTCAACATTTCAACTGTTGCATGGAAACACAATGAAAAGCTGACACGAATGCCCCACAAACATCCAAACAACTTTATTGACAAACTTATGACAGCAAACTTTGAACTTTGAACAATGATTTTGTTTGTTGGGGCTAGAAATTGTATTGGACACATGAATGTGGAAAGCAAATCATGTATTTAAGCCAAAGTGCAAAATTAATCTGCAAATCGAAAGGCGAAAGGCCACAAAAATAGGCTTTTAGGTTTAGGCGTAGAATTGGGATTCGTGTCCACATGCAATGTTCTGGCTAAATTCGTGATCAAATCACGAATGTTTCTTCGTTGGCCCGGCTATTTCAATCAGCTCAAATAGATAAGTTTAGTTTGGGGCTGCCATTTAATGGCTATTACCAGACTCAGCCAAATACTATCAGACAGTGGCTAATGTATGTATCTGAATAATAGTGTTGTCAGCCAGCTGCTTTATTCCCTTATCGTCCGACAATATTCATTATTGTTGCACGAGGAAAACGCCTACGCTCGCAATTGGATTGTGGAAAACCATTTTCAATTCGTGCTCAATTAAGGCACTTTCATTTTGCCAATAAATTGTTGAGCGTATTTTTTAGTTGCTGTCATTGTTGCCACATTAACTCGTGGCAAGTGCTGATTGTAGACAGAAGAAGGAAAATATTCTTGATGCAAAAAACATTTTTTTACTTAAATTTTTAGTTGTGTTGCTATGCATTTAATTGAACAATTAAATGGGAAACACACGCACATAATTGTGGCAGCAAATAAACAGTTATTGTTGCACAACATAATCAACATTTTGAGTTAATGGAATTAAATTGGCTTTTAAATGCCGACAGCATTAAGCAATTAGATAAATAATTCGCAGATAATTTGATGAATCGCTTGTGCTGTATTTAATCGGACGCATTTACGAATCGTTTTCAGAGAGTCAAAGTTGCACTTTCGAACGGGTGCAAGTTGCAAATCAAACGGCTGTCAGAGGTGCAGCATCAGCAGTGTTGCTGGTAATTTAGGCTTAATGCGAACTTAATTGCAAGGAAAACGAACGACAACAGCACGCGGCAGGCAAACATTGTGGCAAGCGGGTCACAGCGAGTATCTCTGAGTAACACTTGAGCTTTGGCTTCCGATTGCATGTGTGTGTGTATGTCTGTCTGTGTGTGTGTGTGTGTGTGCACACACTTTATATAGCTGCTTGAACCTAATAAATCGAGCTCGGGGCAGGCCTGGTTGGTGACCTTCTTTTTGGGCACGCCAACTAAGCAAACAAGCAAGTGACAAGCTTCTTGATGATAATGATGATGATTACGATTACAATGTTGATGATGATGTTGATGACGTCTCGTGCTGTTGTGTTGAAGGAGTGGCATGCCTCAGCATAGCCAAGTTGGAGCGTCTTGAGCACTTAATTAATTGTAGGAGTGCGCTCATACTGAACTAATAACCTTTACAGCGAATAGGAGGAGGCATGGGGTTATTTCTAGTTCTAGTTCTAGTTATAGTTGTAGTAGTAGTAGTAATCGGCGGGTACACTGGCAGAAAAATGCTTATTTTGAATATTTAAAGTAAATTTAAAAACTCAAAAAATATTTTTAACTTATTTTAGATGGGGCCCAAAGTTGAAATTCAAATTTGATGAACATTGACATGTATTTTTCTCGCAGTGTTCCACCCAGCTAGTAAACTAAAATTATATATAGGGGCGGGGTTCGTTGTTGGATAGGTGAAGGGGGTTGCGGGTTGGAGAGGGGGAGGGGATGACTAATGCTGTGCCCCTGCCCGTTGATAAGAGGAGGCAGGAAAAGTGACAGCCCGCAGGCCAGGCCAGGCCAGGTCGTTGCCGCTTGATTCAATTAGCTGTCGTGAAACTTGAGCTCGTCCAACAGGGGTCATCTCGAGGGGGGGGGGGAGCGGGGGGAGGTGGGGCATAGGTCACTGACACAATTGAATTGTGATTAGCTTGTAAAATATACAACATATAAATTTGGACTAAGTCATAATTCGCATTTGCATTTCCTTTGGCGCAGATATGGGCATCTTTGAGAACGTCACCGAGGGTCGTCTAACGGTTGTTAGTGGTCATCCGGCCGTATTTGATATGCCAGCAATCGATTCGGTGCCGAGGCCATCTGTGATCTGGCAAACCGAGGAGGGTCCCCTTAACTACGACATCAAGTACGCGTACACCCAGGCCAATCAGCTGATCATCCTCAGCGCCGATGAGAACGATCGGAAGGCGTATCGTGCTCGGGCCATGAACACCCAACTGGGCAAGGAGGAGATTAGCGCATTTGTCCATTTGAATGTCACTGGTGATCCCTATGTTGAGGTGGCGCCCAAGATCATTGTGCCGCCGCAGGATCTCAAGCTGAAGCGCGGCGAGGGCGTTGCCGAACTGCAATGCATTGCCAATGCCCGACCCCTGCACGAACTGGAGACTATTTGGCTAAAGGATGGCGTCGCCGTGGAGAATGCCGGCATCATGCACACCCTCAACGATCAATGGAACCGCACACTGGCCCTGCTCCAGGCAAACAGCTCCCACGCCGGCGAATACAGCTGCCAGGTGCGCTTGCGCAGCGGTGGCTATCAGACGGTCACAGCCACCGCTCGTGTCCAGATTCTCGAGGCACCCACCTTCGTTGCACCCCCACGCTCGGAGACCTTTGGCGAGTTTGGCGGCCAGGTGCAGTTGTCCTGCGACGTTCTTGGCGATCCCAAGCCCCAGGTGCAATGGTTCCGCAATGCCCAACGCATCACCGAGTCGCAACTGGAAGACGAAGTGTAAGTTTCAAATTACTTTTTTTAAAACACTTTTTTATATATATATCATATATACATATATATATATATATATATATATATATATTATATATATATATATATATTCGATAGAGGCACAAATGAAGCAGAAATGTAGCCTCAAATTAGACGCTTCTTAGTGCAGCAAATTCATTGAATTTGAATTGAAATTGAAGCTGAATTTGTAATCAATCTGCCTGAATGGGTTGCAAATTCTAATTACACTGAAAAAAAAACACTTTGAATCACTTTTTGCAGATACGAACTGAATGCTGAGAATACGCTGATAATTAAAAAACTGACGCTGGACGACGAGGGAATGTTTCAGTGCCTGGCAACGAATGAGGCCGGCGAGAAGTCTGCCTACACCTGGCTGCGTGTGAAAAGTAAGTCAAGTGTTGCCACAGCAACACATACATATATATATATATATACATATATATATATATGTATATATGATTAATGATGCCGCATTGAGTGATTCATTATGCTAAGTGCTACTAACTAATCCCTCTCGAATGCATTTTGGGAGCACGCGCCTCAGCCATATATTGAAGCTAAAACTCTCTCTCTCTCTCTCCACCTCCTTTTGTTTTTGCTGTCTCTATAATGTAAACCCAATACACACACACACACACACACACACACACACACACATACATACATACATACATTTACATATACATACATTGATATTGATAACCATAAAAAAAAAGAACAAGCAGCGACAACAGAAGCGGCAGCTTCGCTGCGACAGCCGCGCGTGAAGCGTTTGGCGCAGCCGCGCATCTTGCGGGTGAGAGCATCACATAACAGCTTGGGATCGGGCCGGGGAACGGGCTCGGGATCGGGCATGGGCATGAACGCTAACAAGGGCAATAAACGCAAGGAATTTCGCTTTGGTATGGGCATCCAGAATGCAGAACTCACACACACACACACTGCACACATACACTGCACACACACACACACACACACATATATATTGTGCACACCTTTAAAGCAGGAGTAAAAATCACTTTAAGTTTGTTGTTTCTTGTTGCTTGTTTTTCCTTATACACAATCAAAATGCACTTGCCTCACGCATGACTGAGCCATTCAAATTGCACTCATTTTTCATGGTTGCACTCAACACTCGCTCGTGTTTGCCTGCTTATAAACACAGCAACCCCCCACACACAACCCCCATCCCAACCACTGCCATGCCCACACTGCACCCCTACAATCTTAAATGCTGCATAGCTGTTGCAATTTGTTTAGTTTCAACGGCCACTTTTTGTTGCCTCATTCATCATTCATCTCATCCTCATTCTCTCTCGCACTAACCATAATCATCAACATCATCATTATCAGCTCTTGCTGTTGCTAGTTAACTACTTAGTTAGTTAATTAACAGCTAGTTAATCGACTTTATGCTTTATTCATATTTGACTAATGTTGCTGACTGTGTTGCTGGCTTGCCACAGATATCCACACCTGCAGGACTGTTATCTGATATCAATCGCGCTCAATCCGCGATTTGATATTGCACAACTGAAGACACATTGACATTTCCCAGCACAAAAGCATTTCATTTGGAGTCCAACAATCAGCACGACTATCATGCATCAATTATAAACTTAATGCTCAACTCAGCTGTCTCTTTCGCAAATGTGCTGGAGGGGGGTGGGAGGAGACGGGGGCAGCTCGAGCATGTTGCATGAATATGCATTGTTATGGTTATTATTCGAGTAAATTTAGTTGTAATAATAATAAACATTATTATTAAGTGGGCACTGCATATTCAGAATCATAGAGACTCTTGCTAACTTTTCTCTCGTTGCCTCTTGCCTGTTGCACCCAAGTGCCCTTAAGTGGCGAGCAGCAGCAGCAGCAGCAGCATACGATTGTGTGTGGACGTCTTTACATACACGTATGTATGGAAATTTATATTTGTATTTGCTGCGGGACAATTTCGCTTTTTAATGAATTTAATATTGCGCAACAATGAAGACAGCTGAGGGACGGGGACGGGGGCAAGCAACTCAGTTGGTGTGGCAATAATAAACTTTTCTTCTTTGTTTACGTTTTTCCAGTGCTGTTTAGGATTGTAAATCTTGATTTGAGTCTAATTTGCATAGCCAAAGACGGGTTCGCAATTGGATGAAGTCATATCAGTTTTGCAGACGATGCATGCCACCAATTGTTGCAGCTCTGCTTTTTGGCAATGTTTTGTTTATCAATTTGCAACTGCTGCCAAACAATTAAGCGTTTGTAAGGCAGCAAATGCAGCAAAAGCAGCTCTTCTGCCTTTCGAATATTTGACTGACAGTCTGCTGTCGGTGCCACACACACACACACAAAGACAGACAGACGGACAGACAGACGGACGGACAGACAGACAGACGGACAGACAGCCAGCCAGCCGGACGTAGAGACAGAGAGACAAACAATGGATGGACAGATGACTTTTCTGGCCCTGCTTGTCTCAAAACATTTTACGCAAATTATGGAAAAGTGTGGGTGTGTGAGAGCGAGATAGAGAGCGAGCGAGCGAGAGAGAGAGAGAGAGAGAGAGAGAGAGAGAGCGAGTGAGAAGGCTGCAAGGCTGACAGTTATTGTTCAAGTTGTTGTTGTTGCAAGTTGTTGTTTCATTTTATGGCTCTTTAAACTTGAACAACTGTCGTTTTGTGCCTCTGCCCGCCCCTCTCTCGCTCTCTCTTTCTCTCTCTCTCTCTGTCTCTTTCTCTGTCACTCTTAAGGCCAAACTTGACTTGCAAGTGCTTTGAAATGCTTTCGGTACATTTTTTATGAACAGTACGGGACTAGTGACAGTCGTACACATCCGGACACTCGGACAGACGGAACACTTGACATGTAAATTGGAAATTTCGTTGCATATTTCGTGTTGATTTATTCTTATGCCTCTTTCAATCCCTTTACCCTACCTCTCCTCTCTCAATCTGTGAGATTTGTCCTTGCTGCTGCTGCTGCTGCTGCTGCAGCTGCACTTCATCGAGCCACAACTAGTTGAGCGATTTTGTCGTTCTGGCTGCGGCCAAAGATGCGTCACGGGCTTATTGAAAAACTTTTGTCAATTAAGTTGCGCAACTTTGAAGACGGGAAACCTTCAGGTTAGTTTATAGCCAGGCAGGCTGACAGCCTGACAGGCAGCGTTCTTCCTTGCCTTGGCACATGACTTGGCCACTCATTCTACATTCAGGATTAGCCCCAATTCACTTCATGTGCAGCTTACAATTTTGGCCAATTTGCTTATCCCGCTGGCAATATCGATGCGCACAGCAGCATTCAGCGCCAGAGCTCTTTGGGCTTCAGCTGGTGGTGGTTTTTTGGGCTGATAAACTCATTTTTATATTGTTATTATTGACAACAATAATGTAAGCCGATTTAAGCCATTATTGTTAAAGGATTTGCTTATTCAAATAAGTTGATTAGCAACAGTTGCATTCGAATTGCCTCCTTTTCGCTTGTTCGCTTGGATTCGCATTTTGCAGTTGATTCATAGCCTGGCTAGCTAATCGAATGATGGCTAAAGTTAAAACCACTTATTAACGTGTTTTCGTTTTCTTTCACACTTTGTTAATTTTAATTAGAAATATTTTGTTGCATTCTATTTAAGTTTAGTCTAATTACTCTCAAAAGCCTTTCATTCCAACTCTCGACTGTCTGAAGTGGCCATTTAGCATAATTCTCGAGAGTCATTAACTTGGCTAACTACTTTTCTGCTTACGGGATAAGTGGCTCAGTTAGTGGCTGCAGTCTCGTTTCTGGCCCCCTTTTCTGGCTGACTTGTAAACCACTTTTTTTCAACTTTATCTTGGGCACTGCATTTGCTTATTCAGTTTTAGGTTTAGTTTTAGTTTTACGTAATTACCGATAAGTTGTTGCACTGGGGGCAGGCAACAAGTGGCCGGCATGCTGCTGATTGTGGTGGATGTGGATAGATGTGCGGGACGGGGGTAAGGGGGGTGAGATTGTGAGCAGCTGGCTTGAAATCATTTTCCAACATAGCGCGTCCCAAGCAACCGAAAGGAGTGAGGGGGCGTAACCAGGACCTATATGCATTTTAATTGCCGCCTCTCTTGGCCATAGTTTTGTATATTTTTTTTGTTGCTTAAAGTTTTTTCAACTGAGTTGTTGTTATTGTTATTGTTGTTGGCCTGGCTTGCCTTAGTCTTGGCCTGGCTTTTCGATTGCACCTGGAGTAATAAAGGTAAACAATTTGCCACATTACTTTTTCCGGCTGCTCGCGCAACATAATTTTGCTATTTCCCGAAACACAAAGTGATTTTAATCGCCGCTTCCTGGCATTTGGCAGGCGGTTCACAATGTTTGTTTTTTGTTAAAGTTGCCAACCAACAACAACAACAACAACAGCAGCAGCAGCAGCAAGAAGAACACAACATAACTTATTAATGACGAGGTGGGCGAGGTGGCTGGGCGTGCCACCATTTTCCGACACTTGAGGAGCCTCTGCAGAAATTGCAATGCAGGCATGCAATCAGCTTTGAGCTTAAGCCACACACACACACACACACACACAACAAGCAAACACACACACACACACGAGTGCAGCTGAAATAACAGAAGAACTGAAAGGAAAACACAATAGACGCGCAGATTCTACGCTAGATGGTGCTAACTTGGCTTGTGCTGGTTTATCTCGCGAACAACAGGTGGCGCCAGCACGCGGACTACTCACCTTTGATTATCATAATTTAACTGCTCAACTTGCATGCTAGTTAGTTCGACTTGCACATTGCAAACATTTCCAACATTTTACACAAATTATAGAATGTGTTGCAACTAGTGAATCTGCAACTCTGCAACTCGACATCTGAGTGGCAATGATTCTTCTCTTGCACTCCATTTGATTCAAATGATTCCAGCTACGCCAAGCCAAACAACAAAGCTCGGCTATATAATTTCGTTGAAAATTGTTCAGCGCATTACATGTGCATATATATATATATTTTTAGTCACTAGCCGACCCGATTTCCTCTCAACTTGTACATACATTTGCCGATTAGATCGTCATTAATCTAATTTCCTTTTTTGCCAACCAATTATGCAATGCATATCGTAAGCCACAAATATTTCTTCTTCACTATTTTCTCTACTTTTTTTTGTTGTGATTAGCAAGCAAAATTAATTTGCATTTTAATAGCTCGTTAGAGTTGCCAAGCAACCGGTTTAATGCCCCACAATGATTGCAGGGCATTTAACAGCAGTCGTGCCCCATAACAATGGAAGCACGGAGCGAATGAGAAAGCCTAGTGCTGACAAAATCTACAAAATCATACTTTCCATGCAAACTTTGTGCACTGGAGTGGTTGGTGTACGATACACACACGTCGATTCAATCACCACAAATGGAACACACACACACACACACACCCCTCCATACGCCACACAACACAGCCCACCCCTATTTCACCCATCGAGTAATGGCAATTATCGCCGGTGCGCAGTGCAATTTCCCGTCGTCCTATAACGACTTTAACTTAGGCCAGGCCACTTTCCTGGGTCAACTTCAAATGAGTTACGAATACAAAATAAAACAGCAACAACAACAACAACAACAGCAACAACAACAACAACAACAACAACAAAAGACAGCAGCAACTGGAAACAAGAAGAAGAAGAAGAACAGTTTAAGTGTCGTTGCGCATACGCCACTTTGTACGTTCGCATAAATGTCGCTCGAGAATTGTCAGTCCCGTGCCGCTTCTGACAAATGTATCATGATGACCTACCCTTATTTAATTTAAGTACCCCCTCCCCTGCCCCCACCCCACCCCACCAGAACCCCTTTATTTCATTATTTCTGCAGAGTAACCAAATTTATCTTTCTGTCTTGTCTGCACCAGCGTAAAAACACATATAATGTAGTTATGCAAAAGAGTGTAACAGGAAGCAGGAAGCAGGACTCATTTCCGCTCCGCCCTTAACTAGATTATATTATTGAACAGCATCAAAAGTGAGTGAGTGAGTGAATCTGGGCATGTCCTGCAACTTTACTTTCAACCTGTATCCCTTTGTTTCGCGAATGTCGATTCAAATCGATTACTGTTATCAACAAAAGCCACAAATTTTGACAAGCTCTTAATGATAAAATATAAGACTAATGATATGGACAGGTATCTTCTAGGACAGGTATCTTCTAGCCGAGCACTCTCTACTAGAGCACTCTTAAATGTTTCTTTTCTTGTTTTTTTGTTTTTTGGACTCATTTCTTGAACATGCCCCTTGCGTGCTCAGCCACAAATAGCTAAGATTGTGCAGGGTGGAGGGGATGGGGATGGGGGCTGTGTGTGGGGCGTGGAGACAATGCCTTTTGCCGTGCCGCCTAATCACATTTAACACGTTAACGTGACCTTCACCATAGCTTGACTCTCACTTCGAAATGTTGTGGATCGATGAATTAAAGCTCCAAATTAGCCGACGCTTTTCGCCATTAGAGCCAACTACTTTGCAAGATTTTTGTTGTTTACTTGAATACGAGGTCTGACCAATAAGTAATGAGACTGATTTTGTAGCCTTCCAGAAATGTTACGAAAGCTGGAAGAAACGTTGGAACCAGTGTGTAGTTGCGGGAGGGGAGTACTTTGAAGGGGATCACATCAATGTACCTTAATTTTTAAATATACGTATTTTATGGACTAAGTCTCATTACTTATTGGTCAGACCTCGTAGATATTCAGTTATTGGATATCTTGGCCATGTCCTTAAGTACAACTGCTTCAAATTACTTGCTTAATTACACTACTCAATTTCAAGTAATGAACTCTCGTTTCCTCCATATATCTATATCTCTATCTCTATCTCTATCTCTATCTTTATCTCTATCTTTATCTTTATCTCTCTTATTTTACATTATGAGTTTGCCTTAACTATTTGATTGGCATTTCATTTTGGGTTGGGCTATTTTAACTGAAAGTGCACTCACTTAAACCTAATTGAGTACAACAACTCAATAATAACTTGAGCCTGTGAGTTCGACTGTCTCTCTCTCTCTCTCGCTCTCGCTCTCTCTCTCTCTGTCGCACTCTCTTCTTTTGACTGCTGAACTGAAAATCCTTCAAATTATTTCTTATTTTTTCTGTTTGGTTTTTTTTTTAATTTTAACTGATGATGTCATATATCAATTTATTTATTTGCCTTGCAATTTCTGCACTCAACGGTTGTCTTTCATGCTCACTCACATACGCACACACACACACACACACACACACACACACACATAAATACACACATAAATACACAGAAAATGTTGTTGGTTACCTTCTGCACTTATTTACTTAAGCGAAGTTAAAGCGGATGCTTCATCGCATTAAAATAATAATTATATTATTGCTTTGGCTGGCGACCGTGCAACAACAAGAACAACAACAACAACAACCGTTGCGCCACAGCGCCAGTAAGTGAAAGCAGAACTGTGCTGCGACTTGGACAAATAATTGGTATTAATCGCTGCCAGCGCTGCCAGAGTTAAATCAGGCCAATTTCGCATTTATTATTATACTGAAGGCAATCATTAAAAATTATTCAACTGTTTGCACTCATAATGAAACTGGATAACTGTAACGATCAGAATATGCACAAACATATATATATATATAATCATTTGTAGTTGTAGCATGCACAGTATTTCTTGCAACACAGTCTGGACTTGAGTTTGCCAATCTTCATTTGAGTCGCTCATCAAAATGTGGAACTTTGGTTTGGATTTAGATTGCATTTGTTTGCTTTCACTCTCTCTCTCTCTCTCTGTGTGTGTGGCGTTGCCAGACTGTTGCATTGTTGATTTTAATCATTATTATTATTATCCACAACGTTTCTTGTATTCTGATACTTGGCACTGTTTGCACACAACTTGTTGTTTGTAACACACACACATTAAATGTTGACACTTCCACGCACACACGCATTCGAACACACTTGACATGTATTTACCTATGAATCTTCACTTTCACACACACTCTCACACACACTCACACACACACACACACACATGCTCCACACTGAATTTGCTGAATTTGCTAGATACTCAATAGTTTCGATCATCCCACCCACAGCAACGGCGCCAGTGATGAAGAAGCCACCACAGAATTCGACGGCATTGGATGGCAAGGATGCGACCGTTTCGTGTCGGGCTGTTGGTGCGCCCAATCCGAACATAACCTGGATCTATAACGGTGAGTGCCACATGCCACATGCCACAATAATAATGATTTGTTTTATCCGCACGTTTTAAATTGTAGTCGACAGCCAAGTGTTCAAATGCTAATCTCAACGTTTTAATGTTTTGTTCTTTTCGTATGCTAACCCAACAAATTAAATTGCTAACCGTAACTGCCTGCAACTGTGCAACTGCAACTCTGCCACACTCCCCGCTAAAACTGCTTGCTGGACAAAAACCAAAAAAAAATATAAATCTTAGAAACCCAACTGGTCGAGATATCAAGCCGCATTCAAGTGCTTGATTCTGGTGATTTACTCATTGCAAACATCCGTGCCACCGATGCCGGCCACTACATGTGTGTGCGAGCCAACGAGGCGGGCTCCGTTAAGGGCGAGGCCTTTCTCAGTGTATTAGGTAAGTTATGAAACGCCAACTTCCCCCCCCCCCCTCCACCCAATACCTAAAAATTTGAATAATTGTCAATTGTCAAGTAAAAATCGTAGTAGCCAATTAAATTGCTTGCGTTCCCCTTTGTGTTGTTGTTAGTCTTCAGGCTTGGCCAGAACTAATACATAACACATTACAATTCATGCATATTGGTATGTGCTTACTTATAAGCGTAGTTAACCCCTGGCTAAGCGAAAGATCGCTAATCCGTCAATTGCCTTAATTATAGCTGTAATAATTATTATTATTATTATTATTTGCTCGTCAAATGTAATAATGTAATACTTACTCATTTACACATATATATATATATATATATATGATATATATATATTATTTATGATATATATATTATCATTGGTCGATCTTTCTAATCGGTTATCAATTTGGTCAGCAAGTTTCGTAAGCACAGAAATCAATCGTTAATTTGTTGCCCATCACTGGGACTAGTGTATTATTAATAATAATAATAATAATAATAATAATAATAATAATTATAATATATAATACATCAGTTTACAGTTAACAGTTTGTGTCAATTGGGCCAAATGTTGATCTTTGGATTATCGACTTAATAGAAGTGTAGTGTTTGATGGCACGCCTTGCTACTTCGGCTAAAGCAGATTTATTTTCAGTGGCGTCAAGTTTTGACGTGCAACAACGTGGGGCATACCACAGCCCACTCCTCACCCCCCAAACAGCACACACTCAGAAAGACATCAGCTGATCAAATTTGTGCAACGGCAAGACCACAGCTGGCAGTCATGATACAGATGCCGCCGATTTGCAGCACCGTTGGTCGATAAGCGCCACATCAAATGCAATGATGCGCATGGGTCCAATATCAATACAGACAACATCATGTTGTCATCGAAGCCGCAGCAAGCACCCGCAACACACAACACACAACAGCAACAATGGAGCATCAACGAGAATTGTTGAATTTGGAATGCATTAAGGTTGACGGACTGACGAAAAAGCCGCGCTTTAAGCCAGCGAGCGACTCTCTTAAAGGCCAACTATATTATTTAATTCACTAAATGGGGCAAGCGTTGCACCTCCACATGTGTCCATGTGTGTGTGTGTGTGTGTGTGTGTGTTTGAGTGGTGTTCGTGTACAGTATGCAAACGAGGCAGCGGCCAACAAAGAAAAGAAAACATCAACAGTAGCTCACCGTGCAACAAAATGCTCACCGTGCCACAAACGAAATAAGCTACCAGCAAAACAGAGCCACAGGCCAAAAAGTCGCGTTGAACACGTTCAGTTCTTGATGCACGCCAACCGAAACTAGAAATCTGCATTTTCCTAACCATTTGTTGCACCTGTGGGAATTGAACATGTTTGCTTAACACTTCTCAAGACTCAACTTTAGATACCCATCAAATAAAAGTAGATTGCCAGGCCTTTGCAGCTGGTACTTTAATATATATATCCACTTATATATATATATATATATATATATATGTATGTATATATATATATGTATACATATATTTATATGAATATATGCACATGTGCCACACGCTTGTAACTTAATTTGCCAGGCGCCAGACCAGCAGCATTAAGGGGAAACTCTGACAAAGTGTTGCACTTAATCGGTTTTACTCCTCTCTCTCTCTCTCTCTCTCTCTCTCTCTCTCTCTCTCTCTCTCGCACACACTCTGTTTCATTTTATTAATTTTTTCATTTTCTCATTTTTGCTGTACTTTAGTGCGAACACAAATCATACAGCCGCCAGTGGATACCACGGTGCTGCTTGGCCTGACCGCAACGCTCCAGTGCAAGGTGTCCAGTGACCCCAGTGTGCCGTACAACATTGACTGGTATCGGGATGGGCAGAAGGCGCCCATAGTCAACTCGCAGCGGATTGGCGTCCAGGCGGATGGCCAGCTAGAGATCCAGGCGGTGCGGGCCAGCGATGTGGGCAGCTATGCGTGCGTCGTCACCTCCCCCGGTGGCAACGAGACGCGCTCCTCGCGCCTCAGCGTCATCGAGCTGCCCTTCCCCCCCACAAATGTGAAGGTGAAGCGTCTAAAGGAGCCCCAGCAGCGCAGCATTAATGTGTCCTGGACGGCGGGATTCGATGGCAACAGTCCAATTTCCAAATTTATTATACAGCGACGTGAGGTTTCCGAATTGGGTGAGTTTTGCCACATGCCACACACCAACCCCCCCGATCCACAAATATATATATATATATATATATATATATATATCGATATATATAGGATGGACATGTGTATAGTACTCCATCACAATTGTCGTGTGGGTTAGGCTAGCGCCAAGAGTATTGCAGTTTTAGTTCGTTATGGCTACGAAATCTTTTGGTATTGGAATTTGATTTATCGTACCCACACATGCACACACACACACAAACACACACACACACACATATGCCAAAACACACACAAACACACATGCCAACACACACACACACACAACCACATGCATCTCATTTCACACAAATTGTACAGGAACAGGCACAACAAAAGCACACCAAAATTCAATTACACAATTCAGTGGGCAAATTTGGAATTGGGTTCGTCAATACTAATAATAATAGAGCATTAGTTTTTCCAAGGTTTTCCGAGCTACTAGAATGAAAAGCAATTACAAACAAACACCTTAAAGTAAATAATTAATGTGACGCAATTTGTTTGTTTTCTCTTTTTTCTTTTACTTACTTTTTACCTGCTCGCTTATTAACATAAAACTCTGGCGAAACATGGGACGTGTGGTGATGTGTCAACAAATATGCCTATGTATATATATATATATTTATATCCAACTATATTTGATTTTTATTTGTACATTTTCATTGAATTTACTAATTTTTTTATTATTATTTTTGTTTACTTATTTCGCACATCTAACAAAAAATAACACAAATCGCACCCATTTTGTAAATTTCAAACCACTCTCAACACTCATCGCACACACCCATCGCTCATTCATCACCCATTCATCACTCATTCATCACCCATTCATCACCCATTCATCACCCTCTCTCCCTTTTTATCCCACTTAACATAATATAACGATCTATCTCTCTTTCACTGTCTGTATCCCGATTCCCAACGGTTTTCGTCAATCCCATTAACAACATAGAAAAATTCGTAGGTCCAGTTCCCGATCCGATGCTCAATTGGGTCACCGAAATGGCGAACGTTTCGGCCAATGAGCGTTGGGTTATACTTGAGGCCTTGAAGGCCGCCACCGTTTACCAGTTTCGCGTGAGTGCCGTTAACCGCGTCGGCGAGGGATCCCCATCCGAGCCCAGCAACGTCATCGAGCTGCCCCAAGAAGGTAAGTCCATTTCGACCAATTATCTATTGCCATACCAAAGAGTAGCCAAGACTTATACCTTATTTATTTGATTTATTTACGTAAAGCCAACTTATAGCCTTAAACTTGAAGCTAACTTTTTTATGATTTTGGTATGGCTTTGTGGGTCACAAGTAACATCTGCTAAAGAAACTTGCATCGATTTATCCACTTCTTGATTTTAGATTTAATAATTTGACAAGCTCAAGCTGTCAGTTTCAATTGAAATCCGATTGGCAAAACTTGCCACGAATCTTAGCTGCACAGTATATTTGTGGACTCACTGAAGTAGAAACACATTTCAAAAATAATATTTAACTGCCATAAAATTGAATATAAACTGTTTGGCTTTCGCAGATCTACACTTTAGATAAGAAAATTATTTAGTTGATATGATTTTGAAATCAATCCTCAAATAGAACAATTCATTAGCTATGATTTTCAATTCGATCCCCAAATCCCACCAAACATTATATATTTGGGGCTAACATTTGTGATTTGTTTAAGTATGTAGAATTCAGTTGCATTTTTAGTTCGCATCGTTTTATTTGGAAGAGTCACTTGAGCAGCTATTTTGTAGGGTTGCCAAGTGCACTCTGAGTAGTTGTATGTGTTGAATATATGCATATATGTATGTGTATCCATATCCATATCCATATCTGTATACGTATTGCTCAAGTAATTAGCGCATAGAACTAATGCTATATAACCATGACACTTCTAACTGCTATCGTTGTCGTCAAATCGCATCGTCGACTGTGCCCGCTTTTGATGAACAAATGCGCGTAGCTTTTCCACGTTATCGAGGTACTACTATATACAAATACTTATGTATAACACCCACAAAAGAATCTCTCACAAAGTATTTTTTGAGCAGCACATGGCATCAGTTGAGAAGTGACTCGTAATAATATGCAAATCTATTGATAATATTCACAGCACCATCGGGTCCGCCAGTTGGATTTGTTGGCTCTGCCCGTTCCATGTCGGAGATTATAACGCAATGGCAGCCGCCGCAGGAGGAGCATCGCAATGGTCAAATCTTGGGATATATATTGCGCTATCGCCTCTATGGGTACAACAATGTGCCCTGGTCGTATCAGAACATTACCAACGAGGTGCAGCGCAACTTTCTCATCCAGGAGTTGATCACATGGAAGGATTATATCGTACAGATTGCCGCCTTCAACAATATGGGCGTGGGCATCTACACCGAAGGCTCCAAGATCAAGACCAAGGAGGGCGTACCCGAGGCACCGCCCACAAATGTGCGTGTCCGTGCGGTGAACTCGACGGCATTTAAGATTGGCTGGAAGCCACCGAATCCGCAGCAAATCAATGGCATCAATCAGGGCTACAAGATACAGGCATGGCAACAGCGTGAAATCGATGGTGAACTCCAGGACGTGGAGCAGCGCATGATGACGGTGCCGCCCAGCTTAATCGATCCCCTCGCCGAGCAGTCGACCTTATTGAATGGCTTGGAGAAGTACACCAAGTACAATATAACCGTCTTGTGTTTTACCGATCCCGGCGATGGCGTCGCTAGCGTCAAGGTGCCTGTGAGGACCAAAGAGGATGTGCCCGATGAGATAACCGCCTTGCACTTTGCCGAAGTCTCCGATCGATCTGTGACCGTACTCTGGTCAGCGCCTCGGCACGCCAACGGGCTGCTTACTTCCTATACGGTCCGCTACCAGGTGCGAGATCGTCCCGAAACCTTGAAATCCATCAATTTGACGGCGCAGGAGACACAGGTGATTGTGAATAGGCTGCAGGCGACAACCCACTATTGGTTTGAGATTCGTGCCTGGACGAAGGTGGGCAGCGGTCCACCCAAGACGGCAACCATACAGTCGGGTGTGGAGCCAGTGTTGCCACATGCACCAACCAGACTGGCACTGTCCAACATTGAGGCCTTCTCGGTGGTGTTGCAATTCACGCCCGGCTTCGATGGCAACTCCAGCATCACCACATGGAAGGTCGAGGCACAATCGGCACGCAACATGACCTGGTTCACTGTCTGTGAGATTAATGATCCCGATGCGGAAACCCTAACGGTGACTGGTCTGGTGCCCTTCTCTCAGTATCGTTTACGTCTGAGTGCCACGAACGTGGTGGGCACCTCAAACTCATCCGAGCCCACCAAGGACTTTCAAACAATCCAGGCACGCCCGATGCACGCACCCTTTAATGTGACCGTGCGTGCGATGGGATCGACCCAATTGCGTGTCCGCTGGATACCGTTGCAGCAGACGGAATGGTTTGGCAATCCACGTGGCTATAACATCACCTATCGTCCGGTGGATGACGCAGCCTACGATGGACATGGGCAGTTGCGTAGTGCACTCATCGAGGATCATACAGCCAATTCGCATGTGCTCGAGCATCTGGAGGAGTGGACCCTCTACGAGGTTATCATCTACTCGTGCAACGATGTCGGCAGCTCCCTGGGCAGCATCCCAACCGAGGAGCATACACGCGAGGCAGTGCCCAGCTACGGTCCGCTGGAGGTCGAAGCGAATGCCACATCATCAACAACGATTGTGGTGCGGTGGGGCGAGGTGCCCGTCCGGCATCGCAACGGACAGATCGAGGGCTACAAGGTGTTTTTTGCGGCAGCAGATGGTGCCATTAACACACCCATCCAATTCAAAGCCATACCGAACAACAGCTCATTCACCACCACCCTAACCGAACTCAAGAAGTTTGTCGTCTACCACATTCAGGTGCTGGCCTACACCAGATTGGGCGATGGTGCCTTGAGCTCGCCACCGCTACGTATCCAGACCTTTGAGGATACACCCGGAGCACCGTCACATGTTGGTTTTCCGGATGTGACCTTCTCGACGGCTCGCATCATCTGGGATGTGCCCGAGGATCCAAATGGCGAGATACTTGCCTACATGATCACCTATAGACTGAATGGCAGTGCCTTCCTCAACTATAGCCGCGAGTTCTCGCCCTCGGATCGCACCTTCCGTGCCACTGAGCTGCAGCCGGAACGCTACTACAGCTTCACGGTGACTGCACAGACGCGTCTCGGCTGGGGCAAGATTGCCACTGCACTTGTGTACACCACGAACAATCGGGAGCGACCGGAGGAGCCATCGGAGCCGCAGGTCTCGCGCAGCCTGATCCAGGCGCATCAGATGACCTTCAACTGGACACCGGGCCGGGATGGCTATGGACCGTTGCGCTACTATACGCTGCAGTTCTGTGAGAACGAGGCTGCCTGGCAAACGTTGCCCGAAAAGGTGGAACCTGCGATCACCTCCTATACGGTGTATGACTTGAAGCCGCACACGATCTATCAGTTCCGCATTCAGGCAACCAATGATCTTGGCCCATCGCCCTACAGTCCGGAGAGCGTTCGGGCCCGCACCCTGCCTGCCGCCCCATCGGCGGCTGTGGGTGGACTTAAGGCGGTGCCCATAACACCGACATCGGTGCGCGTCCATTGGAGCGCCTTGGAGACGGCCATGTGGAATGGAGACACTGCGACTGGTGGCTATCGCATCTTGTATCAGCTGCTCTCCGATTTTCCCACTGCATTGCAGACAACCCCGAAAACGGATGTGATGGGCATCAATGTGGACAGTGTGGTGCTCTCCGGTCTCACCCAGGATCGCAACTATGAGATTGTTGTGCTGCCGTTTAACTCGCAGGGACCGGGTCCGGTCACGCCCCCAACGGCTGTCTACGTGGGCGAAGCGGTGCCGACGGGCGAACCTCGTACTTTAGAAGCAGCAGCCGTATCCAGCACCGAGGTGCGTCTACGCTGGAAGCCACCCATACAGAGCATGCAAAATGGCGATGTCTTGGGCTACAAGATCTTTTATCTGGTCACCTATTCGCCGCAACTGCATGACCGCGGTCGCAAATGGGAGGAGGAAATCGAGGTTGTCGCTGGGTCGGCCACATCGCACAATTTGGTCTTCCTCGACAAGTACACCGAATACAGCATCCAGCTGCTGGCCTTCAATCCAGCCGGCGATGGTCCACGCTCCACTTCTGTGACGGTGAGGACCCTCCAAGGTGTGCCCACTGCACCACGCAATTTGTGTTTCACGGACATCACGATGCAGAGCCTGCAAGTCACCTGGGATCCGCCCAAGTACCTCAATGGCGAAATAGTCGGCTATCTGGTGACCTACGAGACCACCGAGGAGAATGAGAGTAAGTAAATCCCAGTTTCTCTTAATTGATGTACTGCTAATTATAAAAAGTCGGTCATTTTCCGATGTGGATATAATGTGCATATTCCAATTGTTTATCATATTGATCGAAATCTAATTGGCATTGCTTATTTGCTCACACAGAGTTCAGCAAGCAGGTGAAACAGAAGGTATCGAATACAACGCTGCGCGTCCAGAATCTGGAGGAGGAGGTCACCTACACGTTCACCGTGCGCGCCCAGACCGTTGACTACGGGCCGGTGATTAGTGCGAATGTGACAACTGGGCCCCAAGATGGATCACCTGCATCACCAAGGGATTTGGTACTCACCAAGACTCTGTCCAGCGTTGATATGCATTGGGTCAATGCACCCTCTGGTCGCGGCGCCATACTCGGCTATCTGATCGAGGCCAAGAAGCGTGGTAAGTGATTGTTATCAGCTGCACATCATCCTAACTTGTAGTGGTTCCGGCCTTATCTATGGAGTCATTGTCTAACTGCCTTTCGATTTCTATTCTATGCAATAACCTTTTGGTGAACTGGTTCGAAATTAATGCAATTTTCCAAAAAAACAAAAAAAAAACAATTACAATAAACCAACATTCTCTAAAATGCTTGCGTAGAAAAAGGAGAGCCCACATATTCCTGTGAGTATTGTAGTCTTAAGGCTAACCTCGTTAACCATATTAACCCCTAATATATATATAATATAATATTTCATTCCATTAACATTGAATTTTTATACATTTCCACATAAGTAATACGAATTCTAAAATATTTATTTGAAATGAAAAAAAAAAGACCAAATATTTACTAATACCTATACATATATATATATATTGATACATGCAAAATCAATTTGTGGAAGAAACGATGATCCGAAATCCGAATCCTTATGCAAAGCGGTTATTTTCAAAGTATTATTTTTCGATGCAAATGTTTGTTGTTGAAAATTATGAATTCGAAATTAACCTGTACCATATTCTCTTTTACGAAAAGGACGTGCTTTTGCTGAGATTGACTTTATTGTAGTTAGTTGGTGACGTCACGTCAAGATAACCTCGTAGCTGCATCCATTAACCATCCATTTGACTGCAAATGTGCTCAAATTGGACCCGCACTTAGCTACCCATTCACTTTCCAGTTTCTGAATTCGCAGATGACTCGCGCTGGACCAAAATAGAGCGGACGAGGAAGGGCACCATTCAGGACTACACCATTAGCTATCACATCCTGATGCCGTCGACAGCATACACATTCCGCGTGATTGCATACAATCGCTATGGCATCTCGTTTCCCGTTTACTCCAAGGACTCGATAGTGACACCATCAAAGCTACATATGGAATATGGCTATTTGCAGCACAAGCCGTTCTACAGGCAGACCTGGTTCATGGTCGCCCTGGCAGCCACATCGATCGTCATCATTGTTATGGTCATTGCCGTGCTCTGTGTGAAGAGCAAGAGCTACAAGTATAAGCGTATGTCGCGAATCCAATCCAAAATCAATATTCTTGCAAATTACAATTAATTATGATTTGATGCTTCGTTTTTCAAGGCCGCACAGAGGAGGCGCAGAAAACGCTGGAGGAGTCGATGGCGATGTCGATTGACGAACGCCAGGAGCTGGCATTGGAGCTATACCGTTCACGTCATGGCGTCGGCACCGGTACACTAAATAGCGTTGGAACCTTGCGGAGTGGAACTTTAGGCACCCTGGGACGCAAATCGACAAACCGACCACCGACAAGTGCGCAGCTGGGTAAGAGTCCTCCTAGGCCATCGCCCGCTTCGGTTGCGTACCACAGCGATGAGGAGAGTCTCAAGTGCTACGATGAGAATCCGGACGATAGCAGTGTCACCGAAAAACCATCAGAAGTGAGCAGCTCTGACGCATCTCAAGTCAGTGCTCGAGTATGAGTAGCAATATTCTATGCAAAATATGAATAACAAATTAATACAAATCTCTGTATCCACCCATTGTAGCACTCGGAGAGCGAGAACGAGAGCGTTCGCAGCGATCCCCACTCGTTCGTCAATCATTATGCCAATGTGAATGACTCGTTGCGTCAATCGTGGAAGAAGACCAAGCCGGTGCGCAACTATTCCAGCTACACCGACTCGGAGCCGGAGGGCAGCGCCGTAATGAGTCTCAATGGTGGCCAGATAATTGTGAATAATATGGCACGATCTCGGGCCCCATTGCCCGGATTCTCGTCATTCGTTTGACGGTCATCTGAGTTGTAAGATCTATTCAACAATAGCAGCAAATACAACATCAGGGAGACATTCGTCTAAGCCAGACAGACGCAACACAAGCAACAGAAGGAACAGCAGCAGGAGCAGGAGCCCAGGAGCTTCAACACTGGCATCCAACATCAATTCCTGCATCTCTGTGTGTGTGTGTGTGTGTGTGTGTGTGTGTCGATGTGTGTTAAAGTAATGCTGATTCGCTGCTATGGGGAGAACTAAGCTGTAGTTGTATTTTGAAGCTATATACTATGTATGTATAATTTATAGTTATTAGTATGAGAGATCTGAGATTTACAAGCATTTAGTTTAAGAAATGTTTCACTGACCCAGCCCAATTCTTATTTTATTATTTGATTATTTAAATTTAAAAATGTATTTTTTTTTTTTTTTTGTTAATTAATTTATTTTGTTTAATGTGCGTCCGTTGTCTGCCACGCCCATTTAGTAGATATATGAAAAACTGGCATTTATCGAGAGCAAAATCTTGTGATAAACATACATTTCTGCCAGGTTTTGTTTTTTGGTAAACATCTTCAATGTGTTCAGTGTGTGAATGAATGTGTCTTGATTGCTGAATGTGAATGATTTAAATTTTAGCCTTGCGCAATCTCATTATATTTAGTATTTAACTAATTTACAACAGCAACTACAAACATAATAAAAAAAACCAAGCTCACAAACTGAGCATAATACGATGCAACAAAGGACAACAAACAATTGGTTGTTACCTTTGCCTGAAGTGAAAACATAGGGTATTTGGAATAGGGCAGCAACTGCAAAAACGAACAAAGCTAAATTGAAATGATAAACTGAATAGAGAGGAAATAACGAAATAATTAATTGAAGAAATTGGACAAGTTGAACAAGTTGAACAAGAAAACAAGAAAACAGCAAAAATGAACAGGAAAATACATAAGTACTGCATATCCAATAAGCGCATGAGATGAAAAATGCAAAGACGACGATGAATTTTTTTGAGATGTAGCTCTTCATGTATTTGAAATATCAATAAGTATATGTGTGTGTTACTTGACAAATACTTAAAGGCCATATTTATGCATATGCAATTTGTAGAACGTAAGCAAGCAAAACCAACACAAACCACGACAAACAAACAAACAAACGGACAACAAACATGACAAAAAACACACATCATTCCCTTGTCCCCAATTTCACTCTCATACACACAAAAAAAACAAAAACATAAAAAAAAACAATGAAACGACAAGAAGAAAAAGAAGAAAAAGCAGAAATGCCGAAGAAAATATATAGAAATAATTACAATATTTATTCGCTTACATACATATAAATGTCTAAATGTATTTTTCAACCACATCATAATAGAAACACATACACCCTATGTATGATGTATACGATGTGGTTTGACTAAAAAAGATAGTGTCCGAGAAAGCAGGAGGTGATGAAATCACAGGCATCAAATATGTATGAGTGCGAGCGCAAAACTAAGATCAGATCGATAATATGAACTCTAGTATAAAATGGTTGAACTCAAAAGCAGAATTCAAATTGTATATGTCTATGCAACAATTAATATATGTATACTATTTGTCTAATTGTACATCTATAACTTAAACTGACTGATTATATATTTTTCGCTTGATTAATTGTATTTGTATTTTACTACTTACATACATATATACATATGTATGAATATATGTAAATATATTTTTTTATTATAATTATTATTTGGATAATTAGACCTTAAACGAATTCGGCGCATGCAAAATAAATTAAAATATGGAAAAATTGTAAATCCTTTTCGGATATTAGTTCATATGAATATATTTATTCGATAATACGATTTACTGTTTTTTTTCTTAATATTAACTTACTTTTACTTCAAACACTCGATGCACAAGTTCATCTAGATATATATGTAATTGTAATTGTTAATTGATCAGCAACTGCATAGGCAAACAAAAAACAAAAAGCAAAAGAAAAAAGATAAAGAGCAAATCTGAAGTAAAATTTAAATGCAAGTACTACATAAATGTACGTATGATGAAAGCATAGGAACGAATCAAGCATAGGAAGGAATCCCATATGGAGTCAGCGCAGTGGAAGAACGCAAAAGAGAAATTGGAAAGCAAAGAAGTTAGTTGAAATCGCGCAGAAAGCGCTAAGTATTAGCCCTATCTATATGTATGAATGTAATTGACGAATCATATGATCGAATAAAAAACAAAACATAAGTGTCTAAAAACTCAAATCAAAGCTTAATTCATTTTTCACAATGTAGTCGGAAGATGTCAACTGGTGAAAGGACATCGACCACTCCATATATTTAAGCAGCTTGATATATTTATTTTCACAAGTATTTGGATTTTTAAATAGCCTTGAATGCTGTCTGATAGAGGTGATCCTTGCGATTCTAACGCACCATGTCCTTCGAGAATCTGCATGGGTATGGCCGAGTTGCAGTCTGTTTCCTCGTCGAATGTGTACCCCTAAAAGTATGCCGCCATTTATTTTTCTTGAAGACCAATTATTAAATGCAGCAACCTAATTTGTGCAAGTGGTTGGTGCACACGCTATCCTATACAGCAACCTGCTGAGCAATTTCCGACCAGACAAAAATAAAAAAGCGTTTTTGGTACACGAAGTGTTTGTTCTTGTTTTTTTTTTTGCTTAATTTGTGAGTCTGGTACAGTTTGTATAATTTATTAAGAACTAGACTTCCACTGGCGGTTATGATATTATTGTGTCATTATCATTGTCATGATACAATAATGATCGGCATCAGCCGCCGAGTCGATATTTAATTTATTTTGTTCTACTTTACTTTGGACAAATAAAAAAAAAAAAAAAGAGGGAGAAATGACAAACTGTCGTCCGAACTGGGTCTCCCAAGGGAGTAGCACAAATCAGTCTAGACGTAGTTAATACTATGTTAGGGCGCGATCGGGGCGCAACTAGACGACACTGTTGGACTCAACGGCGGGTGTGGTGTATTGCGGCTCGAGGGTGAGCTTTGTGACAACGGCGACATCCTCCGCCTCAGCTGATGAGGAGGCATCGGCTGCTGATCCATTATCCTCCTCATCCTCGTCGTCCATCTCGTCCAGGTCAGCTTCTTCGCTATCGATGTGGCGCGCCTGCAAGGACGGTACGTCTCCCTTCACCCCAACCACAGGCTGGCTGCTGCTAATGGAGATGCTGACTGGCCTGTCCCGGTCCGTGCTGGTGGCACTGCTCAGTCCAGACATGGCTGACATGCTGGGCATGCTGACGGGACACATGCAGGGCACGAACTGAATGCGCGAGCCGCTTTTCTCCGACATCGTGTTCGGCTGCTGGTAGTTGAAGTAGTCCGGATAAGGGTACTGTGGCCGAGCATTGTAGAAGTTGTTGACACGGCGCGTATATGTCGGATATTCCGCATTGTATTCGCCGTAGCGCAGCGATGATGAGGCTGCTCCCGATTCTGTGGGGCTGCTGCTCGGCGGTAGTGGACTCGTTGATGTTGTTGTCGTTGTTGTGGTTGTTGTTGGCGCCGGTGTTGTTGTCGTCGTTGTAGTTGTTGTGCTCGGCACTGGCGTTGTTGTACTACTCGCCAGACTGGGTGGCGTCACGTCCGGCTTGTAGCCAGCTGGGCCAGCAACATCGTGACGCCGTGCTGCCGCATAGCTGGTAACCGCATACGGATCGTAGTGGCGCCCAGAGAGCAACGGCGTCTGTGCCGCACCAAACCCAAAGAGGGGCACACCAAAGGGACCGCCCGTCAGCGGCTGATACGTGTAGGTGCGGAAATAGGTGAGCGGGATCTGTTGCAGCACCTGCGTGCGAGGTGTTTCCCTGTGTAACGAGGTCATTAAAGATGAAGACTAACCAACTAACCAACTAATTGCACACTTACGTAGTCGTCTTGGGCCACCAAAAGCCACTGGTCGGTAAAGATTGCAGAGTGCACAGGCCGGCGATGAACTACAAAATGAATAAGGGTTTATTTGGCAAAGTGTATGCAAGAAATGTGGCAGGAATATATTTGATGTGCCTATTCTAAGCTAGTCCAATTGTCAATAGGAATTTTGACAACAAAACAACATAATCTAAGCCAGAACGATCTAAGCAAGCCTGCAACTTTATTCTTCCTGTGCTTAAACGAGCAAGGATTGTCGTAGCCGAAGCCAAATCAAACAATTTCTTCCTTATTTGTTTCCAGCTCATTATCAACTAGTGATGGTAAAATCGGTTCGATATCGGATGATATCTGAGAGACGGATCACGGATTACAGCAAGTCAACTTTAAAACATTTTTATACAGATTTTAGTAAGCGATTTAGAAGCCTTTGAAAGAGGATAGCCATGATTTGAAAACAGCATTAAACACTTCTTGTAAACATAGCAACAAGTTCGTGAAGTGTCTGTGGGTCTGCCATATCTAAAATTGATATACTACTCTACTGCCTGGTTACAATTTAGGCAATGAGAACTGTAAGCCGATTTGTATCAGCTATTCTTATTGACAATATTTATTATTGTTTCGTTGTCATTGTTAAAGTCTTTATAGTTCGACTCGTGTATAGCTTAATATTGTTCAAATTGTAATATATAAACAAATAAATTATTATTATTATATTATATATTATTATTATTATTGATTTTCTTGCGACTCGTGTTTCTTTCTTTCATCTTGAATATCTTCATAGATCTTATTTATATATATATATTTTTTTTTTTTTTAATTTTGTTGAATTGTCAGGTGTCCTTTCGAAACATTTCACATACCACAAAATATTGCCACATTTTCGATCGGTTTTCAAAAATACACAAGACTCGCACACTCTCCGAATATCCTGTGTGTATGTGTGTGCTTGTGTGTGTGTGTGAGCGCGCGTGTCCTGAGCCGGCTAGCAATGATATCACAATGGAGCACAACACTTCAAAAAAAAAGAGTCAAGTATCAAATGAGTTGTTCGCGTGAGTCTGCATGCGTGAGCAGCTGCATTTGTTCTAAACCCAGAAACAGTCACTGGCCGAGCTTTTATACGAGCTGATGGCACTAACTGGGCCCGGGATGGGGGATCAATTGGGCGCTGCTTCTCCCACTCCAACTGCAGCTTCAACTCTAGCTACAACTCCAACTCCATCCTCATGTTGCATGTGGCATGGCCCAGAGCAATGTTCGTTAGACATGAAAGACGGCTCGGACGGCGTGCGTCTTGTTTCCATTCCTTTTGTTTCATGGGCGTCGAATTAGTTGGGCATGCGGGGCGGGGCGGGGAGGGGCAGGGAATAGAACAGAGCGAGAAAATTAATTGCTGGCTTGGAAAAAACTGAAAAGTCGTAAGAGCGAAAAATAAGTTAGGAAATCAATAATAATAATGAACATGCGTTTAGAATAGAAAGCCCCATCATTGACAAAATGATTGAATGAATGACGGGGGCCCACGGGGGCGGGGCGTGTATTATAATTTTCAGCTTTTTTGTTGTTGTTGTTGTTTTGCCTGAATAGGGCACAAGCCATTGAATTAGCCATAAATATTTGTAGATGACTATTTCTCGGTTTTATTTGTATTTCGATTATTTGTTGTCTCTCTTTATTTTCCCGCTTTTCACACATTTGGAATTTGATTTGTATTTTGTATTGGATTCCGGAATTTAGGTCACTCAGCATTTGGTTGATGCTGGACAATCTCCCCCAATGGCCCTCGAGCATACTTTTTGCACGCAGCTCTGTCAGCTCTTCCAGCTCTTCTCATCCTCTACCCCCCCATTGGTGTCTTATGCAATCTCAATAGGGAACCCAAGCACAACAACAATTGGTTCTTTGGCTTCGATTGAGTTGCTCGATCATTAAAACTGCATTTTATGACAACTTTCCAAAAGGGAGTAAAGCCTCGTCTTTGTGTCTGCAGGAATTTATTGCCATTTTTTATGGATGGTAAACATTTTCAATGGATTGCCGAGTATTATTGATGGCATTATAAGAAAGGGCAGCAGAGACACACATGCATATATACATATATATGTATATATGTGTATATATATATAGTGAGGTGTTAATGAGACTTGAGTTTTAATGATAGTGCTGAGCACAGCATATGAGCCGCTAAGAAAGGCGAGGTGTTTAGCTATGTATTTAATGGCTATTTTTCAGGTAATCAGGTTTGGTGGCTTGATCTGTTAAGAACAGCTTGCAACAATTTGGTGGAGGTAATTGTGATGAGCATGTCAGGTCATTAATAGGTAAGCACCAGACGAATTGCGAGATCTGTTCAGAGTGTGCGAGACCAGTGAGAAACTATCGGGAAATCACTCTCAAAATAAATATAAATGCGATAAGTAATATTTTATTCTACATAATAACATTTTTGCAAAGTTCTTTTATAATTCTTGCCATAAAATTGCCATAAAGATCGATATAAGTTCAACAGATAAGCAAACCATAATTTATTTAATAGATCTAAAAAAAAAATAATTATTGTATTTGATGATTGATCACATGCAGGTTGACTAAATTCCAGTTGGACTACGTTCTGGTTACTGAGGATGGACTTTGTATATACTTGGATGTGTAGTATTTAGTTGCATCCTTGCTGTGGCCATTGCGATGGGGTCCTTTGTAGCTGCAAGGCGGAAAGTTGGTGAATGACTCAAGAGTAGCTCCCGCCCTCCTCTCATTGACAACTCACCGCGAATTCAAGATAAACCAGGTGTTGTGGTCGTCCTGCTCTTTGGAGCTCACCGGGCAGTCGAGCTCCAGATCTCGGGCTGTGTCTCTGTGTATTGTTGGCGTTGTTGTTGCCTGGCGACGGGGATGCTGCAACAGCTTGCCCAGCGTGTAAACGGGAAAGGCAAAATACTCTCGCTTAAGTGCAAAGCGGGAACTCTGCCGCTGCTGCTGCTGCTGCTGTTGCTGTTGTGGTGGTGCTGCTGTGGTGCTTGCCAGCGAATCTGAAGGAGACTCCAAACTCTCATCGACATATATAATCTGAAAGGAAGAGCTGGAGGTTGAGCTGGAGGTGGAGCTGTCACTGCTGCTGGTAGTTTCCTCGATCTGATTGGGCCACTGTTGCAGCTCCTGGCTGGGCTCTTCAACTTCCGCTTGAAGCAGTTGCTGCAGCTGCTCCTCCTGTTGCTGTGTGGCGGCCTCGCTGGTCGTGGCATCCAGATGCGGACGATGATTGTCGGGCGCCTCCAGTGCTGGTGATCTGCGCAACGACGGCTGCCACTGCACCACCTCCTGTGGCGAGTGATATGCATTGTATTGCTTCACCTTCTTTGGCTTCCTCTTGCGCTTGCTGCTCGCCAGTTGTGTCTCGTAGGATGTGGGCGGCATGGGAGTGGTCATTGGCTCATTGGCACTCTCAGTTGCAGCCACAACAAGATCTGGATCTTCGTCTGTCTCTGCTGTTGTCGCTGCCACTGTTGTTGTCGTTATTGCCTCGTGTGCATAGAAGGGTATCAGCGTCAGATTGAGCAGCTCCCGCTTTCCGGGCAGACGGAGACGCTCGACGATCGGTTTGGGCCGAAACATGGGCGTCGAAGGTGGATAGAGCACCTGGCCGGGCACTGGCTCCTGCATGGGATAGCGTCGAGCACTCAGCATCGTATTCAGCAACAGTTCACCCCTGCTCCCATTGTAGACAAAGATCGGGTAACTGGAAGTGGGCAGAGCATTATCACCGGGTGCACTATCAAAAATGGGCAAAGATTGCGGCTGGCGACGTCGCTGTGCCTTCTCCTTCTTCGAGTGGACCGCCTTCATCTTCCCCTTGAAGAGTGGCGCCTCGCCAAGCTGCTGCATATAATGGCTGGGCAGTGGGAGCCGGTGCGGCAGGATAATGGGTCTCGCCTGAGGAGGCTTCGGCATCTGCTCGTCGCTCGAATCCGTGCGCAGGCGTATCGTTATCGCCGTGGGGACATAGATCTGCTCTCGTTCCTGGCGCCGTCGAGCGAGTCCACGTCGCATGCCGATGGCGCTATCGTTTGCCTCTTGCCCATCAGCCGCCTGGCGCTTGATCAGCTCATCGTCGAGTATCCACAGTGGTCGCTGTGCCGCATTCAAATAGCTGCTGGCCAGCGAATGGGGCATTCGTGTGGGAGTCCAGCTCCAGGTGCCATGGAGTGCGCTAAGCAGGCGCAACAGCGCCAAAGTCCAACAGCTGCTGAGGGCCTCCATTCGCAAGTGGCTCGTTGAATCAAATGACCAAAAGAGCCAAATCAACTGGCGACTTTATAAGCCAGCAAATAATAATAAGCCAGCTCACATTGTGGCACAGTTCTGGGTCTGGTCTTCACCTAACTAAATCGTACTTTCGTTTGACGGCCCCGCTGCAAATTGCGAGCAACTTGTTCTCAGCGGGTCGCCAAGTTCAGTGGGGCTGATCCACATACGTTTACAAGCTGGCTCAAGCGGTTTTCTGTTGGCCATGTTTATGCTTAGCTCAACATGGCTTTAACTTCGCTGTTGTGTGACAGACGCAGTTTATTTTGGGCCCAAAGGTTTTTGCGGATTTTAATGCATAATTTTCATGTCACACTCTGGAATATGTTCATGAACCAAATTTGCGGATTGCGAATTTTAAATTTCGATTCCAGCTGCAGAAGTTGCAATATACAACCGATAAATGATTTACAAGCTAATATTTAATATTTCTAGCTGAGCATTTCACTTGTTTTCTACTTTTATAATTGCGGAAATTAGTATCATAATCAATCACAAATAACCTTTAAAAATAAGCTAAAAACAAAGACATAAAGACAATAAATAATATTTAAATTGTTAGTCGATCAAACACTTGTTTCAAGGACTGCGAAATCCCAGACAAAAAGCCCAATCAGACCAAATAAATGTTAGAGTTAAGTTAATCTACAATCATTGGCTTCTGATGTTTGGGCTGGCTGCCTGCTAATGGAGCAGAGATGGGCTGCAGTTGTTCCACTTAGAGAGAGAGAGAGAGAGAGAGAGGGGGAGAGAAAGACAGCCTGGTCGTCAAGAGGAGTTGTGATGGAGGTGGGGGGGATCTTCATATTGGACAGCTGTCAAAACTGACATTAATCAAAACACTCTAACTGATTTGCTTTCTTGCGGTTAGCGGCAACAGTCGGAATGTGCCTGAGCCTGCCTCCATTCAAGCAACGAGTCCGAGGCATGCCACAGTCTGTTTGTGCTTGGCTTGAGTTGGACGATCAAAACAAATCTGTTCAGTTCAGTTCAGTTCTGTTCTGCTCTATTCCGATGGGAATCTCGAATGCTGTCCAAGCCAAAGTGCCTGTTTCTCGGTCTTTTGTTTCACATTTGGCTCCACGCTTCCACATTTTTCGATTTTTAGTGATCGCTGTTTGGAAAAACAATTTGGGCAACTTACAAGTTGCTCATTTCCCAAGACTCAGGCACTAAATGAGCTAGAGCTGGTGCACTAGGGGAGGGGTGCGGGGCGGAGAGGTAAAAAGAGGGTGGTCGAGAAAACTGACAAACTAAACATGAACACAGAGAGAGAGAGAGAGAGAGAGAGTGGAGAGTGGAAAGTGGAGAGTGGAACAAGTGGAACGAGCACCGCCAAAAATGGGGTTAATAGCCTTTGACAGACAATTGGACGGCCACGGGCGGTGCTTTATTCTTGGCTCTTGGTCGTGAGTTCTCACTTTACTTGGGGGAAAATGTGGAAATGATGGAAATGATGGAAATGAGAATGGAAAAATGATTTATTAGTCTGGTTGGGTCGCAGCTTTGATCGATCAATCGGCGCTAACCGAACCAAAAATATATATTCTGCTGGTGCCTGCTCTTGTTCTTGATCTCTCCTCTCTTTTCTCTCTCTCTCTCTCTCTCTCTCTCTCTCTCTCTCTCTCTCTCGCTGTCTGTCTGTCTTTGGCTCTCTTTGCTGGCTAATTACAAAAAATAAAATCATTTTGCTAGATTACCTGTGCATCTTTCTGTCTGGCCGGTGCCTCCGGTATTGCCTGAGCTGGCTTCGATCTCCAGCCAGGTCTCGAAAATAGTTGTGTGAAAGAGTTGAAAATGATTTTCATAGTCAATTTATATGTGCATACATATGTACAGGCATGAATGTATTTCCATTCATTCATATCGATTATTAAGTGCTGTGCTTAGCCGGCAGTTTAAGCCACAACGATATTACTCACATATATCATTGCAAATGGGTTCTCAGTCTCCCATTCTCCTCGAACTCCAATCAATTGCGTGACTTTACAACATAATTAGATCATTTAAAATTAAAAGTATCTTTATGGGTTCCCTTGACTTTATGAGCTTTTAATGGTCTCTGATGCGTTTTAAATTCATCCACAAAATTAAAGCATTATTCGGTTTTCGTTTTTTTCATTGGGAGAAACTTAAGATCTTTCGATCTCTCGATATGGTATTCGAAAATTCCACGTTATCTTAATATCACACAAGCCAACTCGTGCCTTTAATTAACAGCTAGAAATATTTGGACAGACATAAGACAAAAGCATGGAGCACAGAAGAAGAAGAAGACACTAAGATGGGCACCTAAATCACAGAGCGCGGAGAGATGGGAGATGGGATCGAGTAGATGGGGAATCCAGCCAAGCGTAACGCATTTTTGACACCAACAATTTGTTCTGTCAATTTGTTATAAAATGCATTTTATGCAAATGAAAGTTGTCCTCAATCTTTCACACAGATACCACAAGACGCCACAAAGATACAGATACAGATGCAGATACATAGACATCGCTCACTTAGCGACCTGATATATATATATACATATATATATATTTATATACATATGCATATGTGTATTTACCTGGGCACTAAAACTCATATTCGTTCCTTCAACATCATCTTGGGGCTGTGCCGCTGCCTCCATCAACTGATTGATGCGCCGCATACAGCGCCCTATGAGCAATAAACAATAAACTAATCAAGAGGCCGAGCTCGATGAACAGATGCATCTGCATCCAGATACACTTGCGACCTGACAGTTACAGATACACACACATACACACACATACAAACATATCCACACTTGCATATGCATATATAAATGTCAAATGATTCGTTTGTCTTTCTTCTTATTATTTATATATGTATGTATATATATGTTTTGGTATGTTAGTACCGATCCACAAGTTGACATGGGTGCAGATTGTGGCCGCTGTCTCCTGACATTTACCAGAGGGATTAGCCATCTAATGGATGCGATAGACGCGATCGCGTCAATTAGGTGTCACGCTTTATGTACGGAGCTAATGACTCTGCTGATAATCAAGAACGGCAACTGGACAAAGAGAATATTTCGAATTATCTACAGATAGCCGTGAGTAAGACGACATTTTCACTAATCAAAGTTCAGCTGATCATGTCTCAGTTTAATTATTTAGTTCAAAAGCCCAATCGAGTATTCTCATGTGTTAATCATTTTTTGATAAATTATTTAGAACCTAAGAGCACTCGCAGCTTGTCAATTTGGTTAGCAAAATAAGCTTTTCACACAATTACTCTTTGTCATCGCTTTGATCTGGCTGGCTTTGACATATGGCTGGAAGTTATCCAAGTACAGCCAAAATAGCTTCGAAACTGAGGAGATAACAGATATAACAGATATATCGGCCAATTAATAAATGTACTACATGGGATCGGAGAAGTTTCCTTTAATGTTTTGCACATCTTACAACAATATTACAGCATCAAAAGTCTCTCTGTTAAAGTTATCAAAAAATATAAAAAAGTGTCAAATATGAACAGACACATGCATATATACACATATATATATAGTTGTATATCGATATTTGTGTGAAATAAGAGAAGCAAGCGCTTTGCACATGGTGCACAGTGATGACTTCTTCTTCTTAATGTTACATCCACAATTGCACTAGACAGCAAGGTCACAGTAGTTGCTTATCATACAAATCTGTTGCTGTATATCACCATGTTCACATCAAAACAAATAGACGTTAGTTCACAATTTTTGATGTTCATATCCATATTTAATCTTATTGCCATGCACCAATCACTCTTCTTGGTCGAATGAGCTTTTGGCTCAGCTGGAACTCTTCGCACTCGTGCTGCGAGAGCAAAAGAATCAGAACAAAACAGAAAAAGAAACAAGAGCATGCCAAACGGTTGTCGATCGCCGTTGAAAGCTTTTGCTTTGAAAGCTACGGTTCATCATTGTATGGAGGTGGGAGTAACAACCGCAGCAGCAGCAGGCGAGAAGCTCTTCCAGCAAGCGACGGCAGCAGCGTTATTGAAAGCTTTTTCGCACGCCCCCCCCCCCCCCCTTCCCGTTCCAGCCCCAGCCGTGGGACTGGGACTGACCACATTCGGCACACAATTCAATTCGGCTGCCCCCCGGTCGCAGTGCGAATTGAGTTGTCGAGTTGTCGAGGAGCGCGGCCGGCTGCTTTGGGGAGGCTTTCTCTCAATTCTGATTTGAGTTGTTATTTTTGTTTTGTGGTTTGAGTGGCCTGAGAGCTTAGAAGTAGTTGCTGTTGGAGAGAGAATAGCTGGCACCAAAGTGAGCGTTGCATTTTAAACTTTGTGAGTGCAAACAAAAAATATCTGTGCCGAGACTTTATCATTTCGAATTTGAGAAAAGTCGTAAAATCATACTTTTTACACTTAAGCGCGCCAGATTTTATCGATTTTGTTTTTAGCCAGCAAAACGGAAAAGAAAACTAAGAAATGGCTACTAACCCCCCTCAAATATCGACGGGGCGCAGAGCTGTGTTCCAGGTATTAGCCGGCGGCTCTGCCGGATTTCTGGAAGTCTGCATCATGCAGCCTCTCGACGTAGTGAAGACACGCATGCAAATCCAGCGCATTCCAGGAGCCGGCGCAACCGCCATAGAGGTAAGTCTGCAACATTCCCTCCACTGCCAAATACGAGTTAGCAATCAGCTGCAAAAAGCTTGTTTCTCACATCAAATGTAAATAGAAACGCTTGACAAAAACAAAAACAAAAAAAAAGAGAGCGAGCGAGCGAGTGAGTGAGTGAGGGAGACTGAGACGGAGACTGAGACTCAGACTGAGACTGAGACATAAAGCGTTCGGCTTCAGCGGCCTGTGCATAACCTTCGCTTAGATCCAGATATGAGCAACATTCGTAAATACACAATGTATTTTATTGATAACACCCATACCCAGACGCCTTTTATAGCCAGACCCGAAAGCAATAGAGATAGTGAGGGAGATACAAACAGCTGATATGCTGAGCAAAATGAGCATACAAGAAACATGCTTGTTTCTTATTACTTAATGCTAGATATTTGGAAAGGTCGTGTCAAGGTTAATCGAAGCACAGAAATACTTTCGTCAAAATCAAACCAAATATATATACATACATATCTATATAGCTATTCGATAAAACCAAACAAACTAACAGCTGATGAGTGTTAAAAGTTTATTGTATTAATAAAGATATATAGACGCACAAATACATATGTACATATATACATACATCTGTTTAGACTCATAATTATAGAGTATCGGCGCCTTTTCTTATCGACTGAACTTATCTCTGCCAAGTGATTATCTTAGTGTTATTGTCATCAAACCGCATGCCACATTCTAAGACACTAACACTTAGTCTTAGTAGTAGTGTTTGTAAGTGAAAGTGTTTTTGGCTCTGTTTTTTTTAGCTGACAGCAGTCAGTCCAGATTTGTGTACCCCTTCACAGATTATTTGAATATATATAATCAGTTTTTTAAACGAGAGAATAATCGTTGTTGTCTCACGCTGATAAGTTTTCTAAACTTCTGCAACAATTAGTGGCACATTTCGGGCACATTTATTTCTCTATCTCTATACTTAATACTAACATATACATATATAATTAATAGCCATATTGTACTCCTACTAAACGCTTTAAAGTAATATTTGCCACAATTTCAAAATAGATGCATACACACACCCACACACACACACTCGATGAGACATTCTAGCTGTGCCACATTTAGCAGATGCTCTTAAATTGAATTTTGAATCCCATTTGCAGGCGCACTACAATGGGGTTTTCGACTGTTTTGCCAAGATGTATAGGCAGGAGGGCCTGGCGTCATATTGGAAGGGTCTGATTCCACCCGTTCTGGCCGAGACGCCAAAGAGGGCCATCAAGTTTTTGGTGTTCGAGCAGTCGAAACAATATTTTCTATTTGGATCGCCAACACCGACGCCATTTACCTTCTCGATGGCTGGCTTGACGGCCGGTCTGCTGGAGGCGATTGCCGTCAATCCCTTCGAGGTGGTCAAGGTGGCACAGCAGGCGAATCGCCAGCGGCAAGGCGCTGGCACATTCGAAGTGGCGCGCGAGATAGTCAAACGCGATGGCTTCGGACTGCGAGGATTGAACAAGGGAGTTACAGCGACCATGGGTCGCAATGGTGTCTTCAACATGATCTACTTTGGGTTCTTTCATAGCGTGAAGAACGCAGTGCCGGAGCCCAAGGACAAAGTGTGGGAGTTCCTGCGCAAAGTGGCCATTGGCTTTACGGCCGGCACGCTTGGCTGCCTGGTCAACATACCGTTCGATGTGGCCAAGTCGCGCATCCAGGGACCGCAGCCGGTGCCCAATGAGATCAAATATCGTGGCACCCTGAGGACAATTGGCATTGTCTACAGCGAGGAGGGCTATCGCGCCCTCTACAAGGGCCTGGTGCCAAAGATCATGCGCCTGGGTCCCGGTGGTGCCATCATGCTGCTAGCCTTTGACTACGTCTACGAGTTCCTCCTGAAGAATCACTCCTAGTCCAACACTTACACTTACACTTACATTTAAATTTACTTGTTCAATTGGTGGACACAACACATACGTTGTATGTATGTATGTATGTATGTATGTATGTATAATGCTGTCTGTGTACATAATAAAGTTAGGCTCTTTTTTCGTGTATTTTTATTTGATTTTTGTTTTGTTTTGGTTTTGTCATTTGTAACACATTTATATGGAAGGAAACACCGTTATAATTGCTTGCAGATTCGAAAGGTGTTGCACAGCTCTCAAGAGCCGTTACTTTAGGCTTGCGCCACACATTTAACTAAAATGTTATGTCTTAGGGCTAGGCTAGCGAAGACAGCAGCCAATTTGTATTTATTTATTTCTCATTTCGTTTCCGTTTCCGTTTCGGCTTCGCTTAACATTTAGATCCTTGAAATTCTTGACGCTTTTAGGAAGCACATGTAGATGTTTTTTGTCTTATCGTTCTATATATTGAATCTTTTCGCATCAGCGATACATTCTCTGTGTCTCCAAGATGTATATTTTGGTCTTAAACACCAAAAAGTTCGCTACACGATTTGAAATCTGAAGTTTATCTTTTATAAAGCATACTTCGCGTCTACACACAAAAAGATCAAGATGAGATACAAATGATGGAACTAAATGGCTTAAACGAATGAACAGTAATCAAAAACATCTGTATATATATACTTCAAATTGAATATTACTATATATATATATATATATATATGTATATATGTATATAATTAAAATTAAATTGAATTTCATAACCTAAGTCGTAAGATAAATGTGTATAAATACATAAGTGCAGACTATTTAGTTCGATTTGTTCTTTCCTCTAGACTCCATAAACAATTCGGAAGTTGAATGTTTCTTGCCACACGGATCAAGATACATATATATATATACATATATATATATATATATATATATTGTTTTGTTTTGCATAGAATATAACCATTGACTTAATGTCTACATATACACATATACGTGTGTGTGTGAGTGTATTTATTTTTATTGGGTATACATTTAAATATATATATATATATATTGGCAGAAGCGAGCAATTCGGGAGGTTTTCGTTGATTGTAAATCATACAACTGAAACACTTTCAACTTATTACAAATCAGTTTCGAGGAAAAGACACGCATGGAAATCGAATCGAAGTCAACGCATCACTACAAAAAAGTGACTTGTTGCTTTTCCTTCATTTCCATTTCCATTTCCATTTCATTTGTGTCCACTTTTCTTTTTTTAAGTACCGTTTCGTCTTTCTTGTGAGGCAATCGTTGCGTATTCATTTTGGACCACAGACTATAAATGTATATATATGCCGCTAACTTAGGACTAATCAAATGTACAAATCAGATAAAAGGCATCATTTCAAAATTAAGTTAAGAAGTCACACGTCGAACTGCTTCAGTTGGCGATTGCTATGCTTTTGCACTTGTTTATTGTAAACGTATGTATATCGAATAGCATGGTCTCGCATTGTTTATAATCAATTATAATAATCAAATAAATAATCATATTTATTTTAATTTCTTGTATTTAGATGTATGTGTGTTGTATGTGTGTTGTATGTGTGTTGCATGTGTGTTGCATGTGTGTTGTATGTGAAATGCCTTTATCTTTTCGGCCTTATGTTTGATGTGTGTCTTAAGTGTGAGTGTGTATAGTGTGTGTGTATGTGTGTGTGTGTGTGTGTGTTTGCGTTTAGTGCATGCTGCTGTTCTTGATGAAAAACAAAATGCATTCCTGCCACTCTTCAGTTCTGTGTCACTTTTCAGTCCATCATCTTCGTTGTCCTTTTTCCCGTCGTGTCCAAAATGCAAGTCAAGGAGAATAACAAAACAATTTCAAAAATATATATAAAAAAAAGTGTAGCTAAAATGTAAACTTTTGCTAAGATGGATGATGGTGTCTATCTTTCGCCCTCTTCCGCCTGCGCTGGACATCAGTCCTCTCTCCACCATTGCGAGTGGCAGACAGAGAGAGAGAGAGGGAGAGAGAGCGAGAGAGGGGGAGGGACATAGAGTCGGGGCATTTGCTTAATAGATGCGCTCGTAGAACAGCAGATAGGCCTGTGCCTTGAGAGCCGCCTCTTCGCTGACCTCCTGGACGCGTGAGTCCGATACATAATACCATTTGCCGGGCGGTGCCTGAACATTAACCGCCTCGTCTGGTTATAACAAAACAATTTCGAAAAAAATATGTAAAAAAGTGTAGCTAACATGTAAACTTTTGCTAAGAGCTAATGGAACGATGGATGATGGTGTCTATCTTTCGCCCTCTCCCGGCTGCGCTGGACATATGTCCTCTCTCCACCATTGCGAGTGGCAGAGAGAGAGAGAGAGAGGGGGAGAGACAGAGAGTGGGAGCATTTGCTTAATAGATGCGCTCGTAGAACAGCAGATAGGCCTGTGCCTTGAGAGCCGCCTCCTCGCTGACTTCCTGGACGCGTGAGTCCGATACATAATACCATTTGCCGGGCGGTGCCTGAATATTGGCCGCCTCGTCTGGTTCGCCAGGCGCCTGATCTCCGGCGGCAGCATCAGCACCATCAGTGGCAGTTGCAGTTCCAGTTGTTGCTGAGGCAGTTGTTGTTGAAAACGCATCTTCATCATCGTTAATGCCATTCTGGAACAGATCGGGCGGAGCCTCGTCCGAGGTGGATGCATTCCCGCTGGAGCTGGTGAAGTCATCGCTGTCATCCATGGCCTTTCTGCGCATCTCGCGCGCCTTGCTCTTGATCAGCGACTCCTCGAGCTTCTTCAGCTGTTCATCGTCCTGATCGAGTTCGGCCTTGCTGCCGTGCGGCAGAAACTTCCAGCGCTTGTCATCTGGCGTCACGTTGGGACGCACCTTCACATAGGCGGTATAGTGTCCGCCGTAGAGGCCGCCCGAGTGCTCGACAACGCCGTACAGCGCATAGAGCAGCTTCTTCTGCTTACGATCAATGTTGGGCAAATTCTTCACCTTGGAGCCGCAGAAGGCGGCAATGTCCAGCAGCATCGTATAGGTAACCGGACGGGTCAGCTTGCGAAAGACGCAACGTGGCCCCAGCTGGAATCTCTTCAAATGGAGTATGAGCACCGCCGGCGGACTGGATATCAGCAGCTGCTTTGTCGCATTCGTGTTAACCGAATTGGCCTGCGGATCGGTGCCGTTGATGCGACGCGTGCAGCTCTCGCAGCCGACCTTATTCTGTCCGGTCATCAGTTCGACGGCACTAAAGTTATTCAGACACGATGGCACCGAACATTCACCCACCTCGCACTGATACCGCGGCGCTATTGTGGTGCTCCAGTCAGAGTGGCTTTGGGTGCGCACGCGCCTAAGGCCTGCCACCGTCTTCTCCTGTTCGCGCATCGTCAGCTGCTCTATTTGCAGCTGCAGCTGCAGCTGTCCCGCCGACAGCTGACGTATCAGCGATGCACCCTCCTCGCTCAGTCCAGCATTCACCAGACTAGTCGCTGTGCTCCCATCGTTCTCATTATCCTTATCATCTGATGTTGCAACTGCTGCTGCTGCAGCATTCTTTTCGTCAGCACTCAAGTTGCTGGCTGGACCTTTGCTGCATTTGTTGTTGCTGATGGAACTGATAGCACTGCTGTTGCTGTTACTGTTGCTGGTGGTTGTGGCCGGCGCTGGGCTGGTGGCTATGCCCGAGTCTGTAAACACAAGCGTTAGCAAAGTGTGAGTGAGTGAGTGAGAAGGCATGATGAGGATGATGTATGTGCATGTGTCTCTGTCAGTAATCAAGCGAATATATACATATATATCAGCTGGAGAATAGCGCTAACTTTATTCAATGTCATCTTATAATTTTGCATGTGCTCAGCAAAAAAATAAACAAAATAAATAACAAGAAAATTTCAAAAAAAAAAAAAATCTTTTTGCAAAAATCACTTTGAAAATGCTGAGTTATTTTTGAAGAAGTCTCTAATTGAAATATACATATATAGATATAAAAGATATATATACATATAAAATATATATATATTACGATCTAGATATGGACATATGTAAGCTGCTGATACATTCAACTTTTATATAGATATGTAAACAAACGCAAATTTTACGATATATTCAATGAACTTGTTCAACCAGAATCGATATGCTGATCCTATCCAACAGAATAATATGTATATATAGACTTATATATATCGTGCAACTTTTCTATATACATTATTTGTTGGCATGTGTGCAAGATTAGTTGGTTTTCCTTGGCTGACTCACCGTTCTCGTCCTCCTCCAGCGAGTCTTTGTCCATGTGCTCGATGTGTCCATGTCCATGCTTCTCGCCCAATGGCTGGGCATTGCCATTGCTGTCCTTATAGAACTTGACACCGCGTCCGGGCCCGGCCGAATCCTCAGCCACATTGTCCTCGACATCGGCATCCGTATGCTCCGATGTGGTGCCACTCAGCGATAATGTGTCCGCCCGTTGACCCTCGCCCCAGGGCGCCGAGTGAGCCTTGTCGCCATCGGTGTCCGCTGCGAAGAGCGGCGTTTGCACCTGGCCATCGCCACAGCCGGACTGCTGCTGCTGCAGCTGTTCGCCATTGGCGTGAGGATGATCACCGCCACCGCTGTTGCTGGAGCTGGCATCGTTGCTGAGCTGATCGTTAAAGTTGAGTTTGATGGGCAGCTTCTGGGCCAGCTTGGTGCGCTGGTGTTTGGCGGCACGCTTCGCCTTGCGTTCGCGCTCCTTCTCCTTCTTCGCCTGGGCCTTGGACGGCCCCAACTTAGCCTGTCCTCCATCGGTGTGCAGATAGAAAGACGACTGCTCCGTGAAGACCACATCCGTGTTGCCGTTGCTAAACTTGGCACTGATGTGCCCAAAGCCGCTTCCGCTGCTCTTGTTGTTGTTGCTGGCGCAGAACATGCTGGGTGGCGAATGCTCGGGACTAGTTTTGCGACGCTGCGGCGGCTGTGGCTTCTCAACGGCGACGGGCAGCGACATGTCCAGGAAGTATTCGTGTCGTGACGACACATTGAAGCAGTCCTGGCACGTTAGCGTCGAGACTAGAAAGCCGCGAAACACTTGCTCCGGACGCAGGATGCGATCGGCAGCCTGATTGCCATAGATCTTGCACTTTTGGCGCAGCTCCTCGGACACGCTGTTAATGTCCTGATCCTTATAGCCCAGATTATGCAGGATGACGCGCTGATAGCGCTTCAAATCCTCAGCGCGCACGCTCTCCAGCAGCTGACGCAATAGCTCATGGGCATCGTGCTGATCACCGCCCGTAAACTGGGGACACTTGGCGCACAGCTTGTCGAACAGTTTGCCGGGCATATAGACGCCGCCGCCGGACTGCAGCTCCTCGAGCGCATTGGCCAGCGCCGCAGTGAGATTGCCCCACGAGGAGAGCGTGCCCCTTATGGTCGGCAGCTCGATATCGCCCTTACCCTTAAAGCTGAAATTACCGCCAGGCAGCTCAAATCTAAAAACAGAAAAAGATGAGCAACAATTATCGAGGGATCCATTAAACAACTAGTCAAAATTATGCACAGCAAGATAATGAAAAATACTGACGGACTCTGAGATAAGCTTGGCACAGACAGACGGACGGACTCAGCTTTTGACTCATTCACAACTTCATTTCTGGATGGGTTGCGGTACTTACTCTTCGCCTGGCTCGGCCAGCTCCTTGAGAACGGCAAGGAGGAAGGGGGTCTGGGCGAGGCATTGCATGACGGCGTTGAAGAAGCAAGTGTTGCCCAAATTGATGAGGCCACGGACCCGTGGCAAACGGTCCAGCTGTGTGCTGGATGACAGCAACGGCGCCACCTGTGGCTTGTATTGGCTGGTCGAAGTTGATGATGCTGCTGTCGCACGCTTGACCATGCCAGGCATTGCCTGTGCCTGCGGCAGTGGTGGTGGCAAGGGTGGTGGCGGCGGTATTGCCTCGCCACCGCCAGTTGGCAGCAATGGTTCGCCACCCGTGGACACCATGGAACTGATCTGTTGCAGCGTCAACTGGATTTTGTACGCGATGTCTTTTATCACTGTTGGGTGCACTATTAGTGACTCTGACGGCTGCTCTAAGTACGGCAACGGCTCTGCAGCATTGGAAGTGGCGGCAACAACCTTGGGCGGCTTCTGGGCAAGACGCTTGACCAACTCGACGCACTCGAGCAAATTCTTGCGCGACTTGGCGCTCACCTCACTGTCGCAGCTATAGCACCAGATCTTAAATGAGCGCGTGTTCAAGGCCAGCGCATGCGCGTCCGAATGGGGTGTCTACAAGGAATATTGGCACATGTTATAATAATGATATACCGCTGGTCGTCGGCAGATTACCTGATGATGTTGGAGGGCGTGCTGGTTGCGTGCACGGCCGCACAGCTGTGTGCCGCACTTGAGGCACAGCCAGAGCGTGTTGTCGTATTCGCATTCAGCGGCATCGCCACCGCTGCTCGCATTGTTCGGATCCTGTTTGGGGCACTGTCCGCATTCGAAGAGGAGTCCAGTCGTCCTCAGTTGGCGACGCAGTCGCGCCGTATCCACTGATTTCTTGATGTGCTGGCAAACGGTTGCGTTGCTCGACGATCCACTGCCCGAATGATGATGATGGAGATGATGATGCTGATGCTGATGTCCATTTAACAGCTCCTCTTCCCCAGATTCGGTTGAGCTGGCGCTTTCCCGTTTGTCCGTCTGGCGTTTCTTTACCATAGCGCCGCTGTCGTAGCTGTCGCTGTTGCTGTTGCAACTCAACTCACCCAGCGGCTGTACGGGCTCTTGCCTCTCACACTCTGAAATGAAAAAGTTGTGGACTGTAGTAAAGAAGCGGTCATTCGCCAGCTCGAGACAATTGTAGGTGCTGCGCATTAGATCCACCAGCACCACCACATTAACCGCCACCAATTTCAGTTTATTACGGTTGCGCTTATTGCTATTCTTGTTGCTGCTGCTGTGATGTTCGTCGTTTGCAGTTGTCCTTTTGTTCAGTTTATAGATTTTCCTACCGCTCCTTTTGCCTAATCGCTTCTGCATTGAGAACTCTTTTCGGCTTTTGTTTTGTATTGGTTTTGCATGTGCTTTGTTTTCTTTGTTGATTTCTGTGTTGTCAGCGTTGACTGATTATAACTTGTGCTGTTGATTTTGACATCAGATTTGAAGTCGATTCTATGTACTGCTTATCAAGTTTCGAGTTTTCATTGGGTGCGCAGCAAGGTTTCTTTCTTCTATTGAATTTGAAACGCATCGAATGCTTATTCCAGCAAGCGTTGACCTACAACTAGTTCAAACTGTATGTACAACAGTGTTTGCTAGGTCCACTTGCAACCCTTATGCTACCCACCTGTTTGGAGGCTATCCTTCTCGACTGGAAGCAACAACATTGCAACTGCAACTTGGTTTTTGTTTCTGTTGTTGTTGTTGTCGTTGTTGTTGTTCTAGTTCGTATCAACTATTTGCAGCTAGTTCGTTTCTCGTTTCACGATATGATTTCAATTTGCTTCTAATTAAATCAAATTCAAAATTACTGCTGTAAGTGAAGTAATAATTAATACAGCAGAAAATGCTAAATGATTTCAATTTAAAAACCACTGCGACAACTGCGATTGCGCGTCCCAGATACATATATATATATATGTATATATATACATACATATATAAATATATATGCATCTTTATTAATATATGTCCTGGATGCACAACATCCCTGCACAACAACAGCACAGCACAACTCTCCCCTTCCACTCGGCCGTACAACACAGAAACCAGGCTGCGTTCGCCTCACAGCTGATTTATGTATTTTTGAGTTCAGAGGTTGATAAAAACACATGCGTCGTGGAGACACAGATTGAGGCGGAATCTGGCAACAAGCAGCCAATTTGTTTGTTTGCATCGACGAAGATCGGACAAGTCGTGTTGCAGTTGGTAGATGCTGCCAGTGTTGCTGTTGCGTTGTTATTGTTATTGTTGCACTCGAAACGTGCTCGTTGTAATTGAGTGCGGGGTGCCTTGTTGCTGTTGCTGTTTTTGGGGTCAAATCTGTTCAGGCAGACGTTCATTGGCACTCTGCGAACTGCGACTCTCTGTTTCCCGAAGAGAGCAAGCTTTGCAAGCGCTGATTGCTCTTTCCATTTTGAGGTTAAGTTTAAGTTCATGTGCTGCCATATTGGGCTGCACTCGCAGCAACAGCAGCAGCAGCAGCAGCATTGTTGTGTTTTGTCTTTGTATATATATATATATGCATATATACATAAATATATATATACATATATATATATATATATATAAGTCTATCTGCGTGTGTGTTGTCGTCGTGTGAGCCCCGCAACAGTGCAGCTGGCATAAACAAGCACACTGGAATCGGGGGCATAGGTGTGAGGGGTTGGGGCAGAGGGGGAATAGGGGTACACTCAACCCAATTTTATTTTCTTTTCTTTTTTTCACAATATATTCAAAAACATGCACTCGCGCACACACTCACACACACAAAGGCACATACCGAAAGACAGGATAGTCAGTTGAAATGGTTTCAATTTCTGCTGCTGTGTATCGCGTTTTTTTGCACACTCATCGTGTCAGCATCGGAGTTGTATTTGTTGAATTACCTTGAGTTAGATTTTGCAATATGCGCTGTACATCAAGTGTTATAGCGTCTCTGTAGATTCACCACTTCGTAAACACCTCGCAAAAAAAAAAAACGTGAGCTTCAATTGCGTTCGCATTCACATTTAATGGGGAAGGAGAACTTCGAGGCAATTAATCGAAGTGCAATAGTGCGCAATCGATATCTCATTACTCATTGCTGCGACAAGTTGTCAGTGCTCTGATATCGATGTTTGTGGCGGTTGGTCGACAGTGCACATCGATACTTTTCTGGGCGCGCAATTACAAAATGGTCATTATTTTATGACGGTTGAATTTTGAAAAATGTAGCAACAAAATTTTATCATTTATTAGAGCTGGTTTTTACATACAAGAATTAAATTATTATAAAAATCTTTTAATGATTTTTAAATATAGTGTTCCCAGGAAAAACAATAAATATATCTAAGCTGTTTTTTTTCAGCTACAATTCTTCGGGTTCAACACTCGAAAATCATTTGTAATCATTGCTCTCGCTTTGGCTACTTAGTCAACTTGGCTAAGTAAGTCAAACCTAAAGGCCAGAGTCAACTAACCAACTTAATTCAGCAATCAACAGCGAAAATATAACAACAACAATAAAAACAACACGAACGACAAGAGTACGAAGAATATACAAGCCAAAAAAGCTGGAATATAAAAAGCCCATCATAAAGGAAACTTCCAGACATAAACTCCCTATAATTACCAACACCCTGAATGTTGTAAATGCATCAAAATCGTACCGCCCTTCGGGGCAATATTTCATGCGACGGCGACTATAAAAACAGCAACAACAACAGCGCTGAGATGAGCTGAGCTGAAACAGGTATACGCCAAGCGAAAGAGATGCAAAGAGAACAAAAAAGAAAAGAAAAAAAAAAAAACTAAGAAAAGAAGAAAAATATTTAAAATAAAAAACGTGCATTCAATTTTGAGTTGGGTCTCTCGATTGCTGTGGATCGGTCCCATTTCGAACCTATTCCTTTTGTCTCTTGTCCTCTGCTCAGGTTGTCTGGCCGTCTGTCTGTCCGTCTGCTCAATTTGCCTGGATTGAGTCGTCATCAGCATGTATTATCATTATCATCATTATTATTATGTTCATTGCGATTGATAGACTTGGATTTTCTTTGGATGAAAATTATATCTTTCTCTCTTTCTCTCGCTCTCGCTCTCGCACTCTCTGTGTTTGTCTCTTTCTTTCTCCTCGTGCCGATAAGTGCCCATTAATACTTTGTACACAAATACTCTGTGCCCCATCCTGCACACCTGTTCCTGTTGCAGTTGCCGTTGCCGTTGCAGTTGCACATTGCTGTACATGCAACGAAATTAAATGCAAGAAGACACAGGAACTGCGCACATTAAAGTCTCATAATGCATAATAACATCAAAAGATAATTTCGCATAAAAAGTTAAGAAACATGTTGCACGCATTGGACACACCAGCAGCCAGCCGTGCCAGCAAAAAAGAGAAAGAGAAAGAGAGAGACAGACATAAACATAAAGCATAAAACAGAGAGAAAGAAAGAGTTTATATTCATATCTTCCTTTGAGTTTCCCAGTCCCAGTCCCAGTCCCCCATTCTTCTGGCCCCATCCCTTCACGGTTCCCAGCACAAATTTGCTGTAATGAATATTTCGCAGAAGCCGTAAATCGATTCCTGGACGAAGCGGCTGCCGTTCGCATTTTGCCTTTCCCGTTCCCGTTCCCATCCTCCCTCCACTGCCTCTCCCTCTCACTCTACCACTCCCTTCTGGTGTCATTCTCCGACTTCTCAGCCTCAGCCTCAGTCTCAGTCTCAGTCTGAGCATCATCATCTTCATTACGTGCATGCAAAGCGCAGTTTAGTGTTTGATTTTGTTTCTTTGCATACCCTGTACAAATGAAATGTTCAACAGCGCGGCATGACCAACTTGTAAGTGTCAATAATAATCAAGAATACATTTTTGATTGAAAAATCTTAAAACCAGAATTAAATATGTTATTTTAAGCTTCTTCTTACTTCTCTAATAAGAATCCTCTAAAATGTTGCACAGTAATTGATTTAGTGTAAGTGGCAAGTAGCGAACATATTTATGTTTATGTTTTACAGGGTATGCACTGCTGATGCTTCCTTACCTTTTGCATAGTATCAACTGGGCATCAGTCGAGGATTCGCAGGCTTATTGCTGTTTGTTTTCGATTGTTGCACCATCAAATTTACTGCAAATGAAAATGATTGAAACCTTCAAGACTAACAGCAACATCGGAATTAGAATAAAGCAACAATTGTCAGACATAGATATACCCTATGCAACTGAGTGAGAAGTAAGTGAGTTTGGCTTCCTGGCATTAACTAAACCGCTTTATAGCTTCTCAGCATTAATTACGGCTCGTATCCCGCCGATCCTCTTTGGATTAGAGTGAAGTGCAATTTCCGATCTCGTAATTAGCTGGCCAATTTGCTGTCTGAGTTTTGTTTGTTTGTTTGTTTGATCGTTTGTTTGTTTGTTTGTTTGTTTGTTACTCATTAGTAATCCTCAATTTTATTGCTTAGGCAAGCAGGTAGTACTACAATTATTCTTGCCACAGTGCTGTCCATTTGCTTAAGAACGCCTAGATTAATTATCAAGTCATTTTCACCAATTTCTAAAAAGATTTTTAGCCTGGCCAAAGCATATTTCAAATGAATGTGGGTTGATCATCCTTTAAGTAACATTGAGCCCTTAAAGGGTATTCGATTGTCTGCATGAATTAAACAAATAAAAATGAAATTAAAATAAGCTAAACTCTGATTTCTGGCTTTGTTGCTTTAGCTTTGGCTTTATTGTTGTTGTTGTTGTTCTTGGCTAAATTGCGCAATAAATTATGCTGAATGCAACATTTGCTTGTGGCATTGGTGCTGTTGCCGTTGTTGTTGTCTGCTGTATGCTGTCTGCAGTCGGTTGTCTGTTGCCTGTTGGCAGTGTGCCCGCTGTGGCGCCTCAAGTATTGTGTGCATTTAAATCATATTCCATTTACAGCTTCTGTTGGCCACAGTCATTCTCTCATTCTGTCGCAGTTATTGATGCTGTTGCAGATGCTGTTTATGGCTGCAACTCTCATCAGTGCAACTGCCACAAAACAAACTCACAAAACATTCTAATTCTGATCAACAAACTAAACTTCTTCATTCTGGAATAGTTTTTGGTTTAGGATTTTCCACGCTTCGACATTTAAATATCTATCTACAAGAACAGCTCATTCCTACACTGAAAGAAATAACGTAATCTTTGTATTATAAAATTTACATTTAATTATTATTATCGAAGCCTAAATCTGGTGTTTCAAGATCATTTTCCTTGGTTTTCTTGTCAGCATCGTCGTCGGCGGCGTCACTTATGATCCACAATTCCTGGAAATGATGCAGCACAAGTTGCCACAGTTTGCTGCCTCATGCTCATGCTGCAATTGCAACTGCATCGAGAACTACATTCTCATATCCATTTTCATTTTCATGCCGTTTCTGGCCCAAAGGCAGCCTCAAATGAATTTCAATAAATTAGTGCAGCTCTGTTGCCGCTGCTGCTGCTGCTGCTGCTGCTGCTGCTCTTATTCTTGCCACTCACTACCTGCAGCGTGCGTCAGCGGTTGCATTTCAAAGGAGCTAACCCAAGAAGAAGAACAACTGCTGCTGCTGCTGCTGCCGCTATCTGTTGGCTCTCTTAGCCTCTTATCACTGTGGTGGGCACTGTTGCATTTGCCGCAGTTGCTGTTGTTGCCGCATGTTGTTATCATTTAATGAACGCTCCGCTTGGATGCCAGAAGGCCCAAAAGCACACACTGTCAGCTTAATCTTGAGCTGCAGCTGCCCCAACTGGCCCATGCCACACGTGCGGTTATCTTAAGTAAATGGCAGCAGCCTGCCACATTGACTTGGGGCTCAAGTTGAAGTTGTTGTTGCAGTTGCACTGCTGCAATGTTAATATAGCGATAATCATGGCTCCATCTACTAATTAATTGACTCTTTGTGTTCTCTCCTTTTGGCTCTTGATTCGCCAGTACCTTCAATCCCCCCTTACACCTCCCCCTCCCCCTCCTCCTCCGCCCCTGTGCCACACCTGCTTGCAATCGGCGTCTGTGCGGCGCTTTTCGTTTCATTTCAAAAGCCTGTTTCAATTTTCTGCATTTTAGTGCCTGATGCACTTTGGCATCTCGACGCAGGGCGAGCCAGTCAACCATTCAGCTCCTCTTTGCCGCTCCTCCTTCTCCTTCTCCTTCTCCTTCTCCACTTCTCTGCTGTCCGCTCTTCGCCTCTGCTTCTTGTTTGTTGTGTGGACGGACGAACAGACGGACAGACGGGCAGACCGACAGCTCTTGTGGTTTTTGCCTACACATATTTGCACTTTGGCTGTGCTTGCCGCTCCTAAGCCCCAAGCCCCATCCCCATCCTTAAAGGGGAGTGGCAGGGGGGTGTGAGAAGGGGCATGGTTAATCTTACGTCCTCTGTTATTTTTTGTTGTTTTGCTTTTTAATGCGTTCAATCCATGTGTGTAGATAATTTTGACATTTAGTTTCTTATCTGAAGTTTATTTCTTTTGAAAGTGCAAATCTTTTTGCCAGACCAGCCCATTCCATGGCCGTCGCAGTCGCAGTCGCAGTCGCAGTTGCGGTCGTCGTCGTCGCTGTCTCTGTCTCTGTCGCCGTCGCAGTTGACGTAGATTTCAGTATTTGTGCGGGGGGTCGCTAAATTAGCACCTACACACATCGCTCCCGCAGACAACAACAACAACAACAACAACAAAAGCAACAACAAAAACACCGACAACAACAACAACAACAACAAGAATAGCGCTGCTCTGTAGCCCTGGCAACTTTATTAGCACCCCAGAGAATCTTTGATCTTTTGCCGCCGCCGCCTCTGATGATGAGTTGCTTTTTTATGCACACATACATACACACACCCATACACACATACAGGCACGCATACATCTTCACTGATGTATGTCCGCTCACACACATACATCCTTTACAAACAGACTACGGGCACATCATAACATTGTTTGAGGATCGCCTCAAGAAATGACTCATCTTCGAAGGAGCCCAGCTCTTAACTGAAATACTTGTGTGGCAACTGATCTATGATCTATGATCTGATGTATGCATAGATCACATATATGTATATATATATATATATTACTGTAGTTGCTACTCTATTATATACACAAATTCATTTATGATTTATTTATTTATTTTTTATTTTATTTTTTAAATTGAAAAATGTAATTTACACAATAGTTGAAATAAAATGTTCTCTAGCCAGAATAAGTTGCATTTAATAGAGTATTTGGCATTCGATGCATGGCCTATATATATATATATCTATATATGTATATATGTATATAATAAATATATTTATTTTTTTGCTTGCGTTTCTTAATTTTGCACGCAGGATATGGCAAATTATTTTTGGCGCGCCCTCGTTTGATACTACGAGGAGACTGGGACGCCAAGCCGGGGCTATATATACATATATATAGACAAATATCCATTATTTTATTTCATATTGTGCTTGCAGATGGGTTGTCAAACATCTTTTTTTGGTTTTCAGTTTTCTGTCCATTTTTTTGTGGTATTTTACTGCTTTTATTGTTTGCCAGTCCACTTTGCGTTGAGTGGCCTTTGTTGTTGTTGGTGTTGTGCTCATATCCTGCGATATCCTGGCAAGCGCCAGGCTCCGTTACCTGGCTACTTGCCTCGCTTACCTCGCCTGGCGTATCAATTTCAATTGGTTCTATTATGCGATAGGGCTAATTGTGAACCTGATCGCTGGCCAACAACTTGCAGATGCACGATTTAAGCGGAACTCGAGACATTAACAATAGAACAGCTCTCACATTGTTTTAGGTGGATGCAACAAGAGGCAAGTTCAACTTGGAAGTTCTTTTAAACAAATCACTTTTACATAATCTATCAGAGTTTTTGTGGTTTGGTCAGCTCTACTTCTTGATTTAACTATGTCTTTCTTGGCTTCAGTTTTTATACTCCTATATAATTCAAATCCGGTCGGGATTCGTTAAGTTAACTTTGGATACGTGTAGTACGTGAATCAAGATTATATATGCTAGAAGGTAGCTTTTTTTATAGATATACATATATATCATTGGTTTCTAGTAGTTAATTTATGGCAACAGAATTGAGGCCCAATTGTATTATCTAGCTAGATTAACCCGAATCTCTTCTTCCATATTAAGGAGCACTTCATTTGTTATATGCTATATGATATATATATATACTTACTTTGTACATATGTGTATCTAGTTTTGGACATCCAAGTTGAGGCAAGTCTTCTTTATGCTCTTATTCTTCTCCGCCCGTTTGTGTCTTTAATAGTTAAATTATGCGAAGGGCGCTTGTGTAACTCAAGTAGCCAGAGAGTAAGTTGTCCAGAGAGCGGAGGATCTCCAACAGTGCTGAGCATAAGTATTGTCTCAATGCTTGTTAATATTTTAAAGTTATATATATATATATATATATATTAAAGAATATAAATAGGCCACATCGTAGAAGTAGTCGAGTGTTATCTGATTTGTATATTGAGTATTGCACATTATGGTCGTGCACTTGAAATAAGTACTCAATAAAGTTGTTAATAGTATGGAATCGGTGGGTTTTTTGGATTTAGATCATGAGACAAAACGACTCGACTACGAGATACCCCGAACTAAGCTGTTAAGTCTATTAATTCTCTTAAGCACAGGTGCTATCGGAAAACGATTTGTATCGATATTCGGGAAATGTGCCAGTTATCGATTCAAAGTAATAACTTCGTTTTGCTCATACAGTCTCCGGGGTCGGAGCAGCGAAAAAAAAGAACTGACCAACCTAAGGCAACATACATATACCAAATGAAAAGAAGCGAGAACAGCTATCTTGGGCACACCGAAGATTGTATACCCTAGCAGAGTAGAGACTAAACTAAATCGAATCGACTACTCTACACGATTAATCCCACTTTCTGGGATTATGTGATTTAAAATACAAATCTTAGGAACTATGAATATCATCACTTGTGTGTGGATTATATTGTCATCATGCCGACAGACACATTTTGTATACAACATTTGTCAAGTACGTGTGGCAACAACAACAACAACAACAACTCTTTCACATTCGGCTTTGTGCTTTGTGAGCCACTCTAATCCCATTCCTAGAGACTATTTCCATTCCCATTCCCATTCCCATTGCCATTGCCATTCCCAGTGCACGGCGTAACTTTAGACGCCACAATGTGTCATGTTGTTTTAGCTGTAGTTGTTTCAGTTGTTGTTCAAGTTGTTGTTGTTGTTGTTGTCATTGTCTGGCTATTTGGCTTGAGTTGCGGTAATTCACATGCTCCTGACAAAGTTCGTCCGCCTGCTTGGCCACTGTTTGGAATGATTCTTGCATTGTAATTATCGCATTAATTCTATGGCTTCAGCACAAGTTGTTGTTAACATGGACACACACACACACACACACACTCACTCCTCCTCCCTCCCCCACCCACCCACCCACACACACACTCACCCGCAGAACCCTCGCTGAACATATTAAATTGCACTCCCCGTTTGGGAGTGAAAAAGTAGAATCAGGAATCAAATTCAAATGTACTCGCTCAAAACTAGTGCTATTCAGCTAAGTAAGTTGCAGTTGGTTAAGAATTTCAAAAATATCTGAATGATTTTCATATTTTCTTGTAGCTTAGCATTATTTTTGGCAACTTGTTGCAAGTGAAACTGACGTCTTCTTCTTATTTGAAGTCGACGCTCAAGTTATGCTCAATCGATGCTAGTTGGGTTGATCGACTAGAGTTGAGAGAAGGGAGTAGTGAGAATAGACATGAAGGGAGAATAGAGAGAGAGAGGGAGAGAGAGAGAGAGAGAGAGAGAGAGAGAGAGAGGAGTTGTGAGCAGAAAACAAACATCGTGACTTGGCAGCGTCGGTAAAACATCAAGCATACTCAAATAAAGTACTCAAAACGTATTTAAAGGCACTAAACACAAGTACCAGAGATTAATAAGCGCTTTTGAACTCAGCCGACCAGAAAACTAGTTAATAGCACAACAACTGTGCAAAAAAAAATGAGAAACAAGTAATAGTATATAGACTGAAACATACTCTGTAGCTGTAGTACAGTCTCTGCAGAATCTGTACAAAATGCAGTCAGCTCGGATGGGAGATATCCTTAAGACAGGTGCTAATAAATAGTCGATTCGTATTCGAATTTTCTGTTGCTATCGGAAATTGAAATGTATCGAAATCTTAAGACTGAGAGACCTATCGATAAAAAGAAATAAACTTGATTTTCAAGAAGTTATATTTCAAATCTTAAGTCGCTAGCTGTTGTGGTCTCTGAGAATCGTTTACTCATACAGACGGACTTAACTAAATATTTATATTTAAATAAATATATATATATATATATATATATATATATATACAAGATCAGGTTTCATAATATAAGTTTGCCCATTTTTAATGGGTTCAGAATATAAAAGCAAACATTAAAATATTCTTCTATATTCTTCTATATGTGAGTTACAAGAAAAATGAAATATAATATTTGTTGCCTCTAGCTATTATAGTCTCCAAAGTGGATTAGAAATCGATACTTATCGATATATTTTTCTTAGCTGGATAAGTTATGGAAAGCATTGCAATTGCAACACTTATACTGTTAGGGGCAAACATTTAAATGATCAGGGGGCATGGAGATGTCTGCTGCTGCCTTTTGCATATGCAGGTGCAAGTTGATGATACCGATTCATAAATCGGTACAGGGTATACAAAAACTAAGCAAACAGCAAGCGGCGCCGGCAACTACAGAACTACAGAAAGGGAGTGCTTCACCCATGGATTGCCAACAACATCAGTTTTATGGAACTGCAACTTGGGGACTGGGAAACGGTGTGGAAAATGCTGCTGATGGAAAATGCATGCCAAATGGCAATTGGAAAAGCGCAAATAGGCAAGCAAACAAATCAAGAGTCAAACTGTCCGCTTGAGAAAAAGCGACAAGCCACAAGCAAAAAAAAGGAGGAAAAAACAAACGACAGACAAAGCCCAAAAGACGCTGATGAAGATAAGCACGAAGACGAAACGAGGGTAAAAGATGAGGAGCAGACTGAGCAGGAGGAGGATGAGGATGAGGATGAGGATGCAAAGAGACGTCGCTGTTGACAGCAGCGAGAGCAAACATTGTTGCAATGCCCACTTGAGATTGAAATGTAGCCGGGCTGAAGTGCTGCTGCTGGAGGGGCAGAGACAGAAGCAGAAGCAACCTGCAAATGCATTCGCCTGTGTCTTGTGTCTTGTGTGTGTTCCGTGTGTGTTCAGTTGGCATCTGGTGACACAACTGGAGGCGCAACTCTTTGAAGATGCGCATACGGTGATTTAATAGGCACTCTGACAGTCAAACTCTCCCAGCCACTCAGTTTCCAGTTAACAGCTATTGCTCTCTGTGCTCAAATGAGCAGATCACCGATCACCGATTACCGATTGCCGATCACCGATCACCGATCATATATATGAAATATATATATATATATATATATATAAATTCTGAGACTGTGATTCTCAAGATTCATACGGGAAGACAAACAAAGAAGCCTCGCAGCGCTAATCGTAGGTGCAGCAAATGAAAACACTCCACACCAGAGACTCCAAACAAGACTTAGAGGAAGAGAGAGTGAGGGAGAGAGAGAGCGATAGAGAGGGATACAGTGTGAAGGGAGGGAGGGGGGAGAATGTGACGAGCATTTATATTATGTAAACAAAAGATGAATTCGAGGAGGGCAAGTGTAAGTGCTGACATTAGCTATTATGGGGTAGCGATTGCCTTGCCACACAGCAAACACACACACACACACACACACAGCAAACGCACACACACTCATACATAGCTAGCTCAGATTGATCTATTTGATGAAATTTTAACGAAGTTCAAACAACTGGCAGATTTCAAACAAAAAAATCAACAAAGAATGAAACTGCATACAGCTGTAGAGTAAGAAAGAGAGAGCGAGAGAGAGAGAAAGAGAAAGAGAGAGTAACTATTCCAAATACAAAAGGTTAGAATGAGAGTGACCGACTCGAAATTACCCTGCATTCAATTGAACCCAGTGAATCCCCTCTTCGTGAATGATTTATTTCTGTACACAAATGTGCTTATTCAGCATCAATTTTGAACGCTTACATTTTTGTAACCGCGATATTTGAGGCTTCACTGTAGTTGCTTATTGATATATATATACATTGATATATATTGATATATATTGATTTTTGATAGATCTCCGAAATCGATTCTAAAGTCAAAATATCAGCATTTTGTAGCACTCACAAATCTCTCTGAGATGCACAAACAGACGAAAACAGATAATGCTGATCGAAAATATATATAACAAATGGCGTCGACTGACTCTCACTACGTCGTGACTCCCTTTTCAGGTACAGGTACAGGGTATTCAAATAGTAGTCGAGTATTATTGCGTTCTCTGTCTCTACACATTGTTAGAGTGTGATTGTGTGTGTGTGTGTGTGTGTGTTTGTGTGAGAGAAAGAGAGAAGTGAGTAGGGAAGTGAAGGGGCAGGCTTACATGGGTATTAGCCTTGATGACAATTGAAAGATCACTCTGAAAGTGGTTCGAGCTCAACTCAACTCAACTCAGCTCAGCTCAGCTCAGCTCAGCTTAGTGGCTCTTTGTTTGAGGCACTTGAGAATGCTGCGGAAGTGTGCCCCTATTTGCTCTGTCAAATTAAAAACACACGCACTCACACACACACACACGCACACACACACACGCACAGAAACTGATGAACTTGCAACCACAGGTGTTGCAACATTACATGCCTAGGCACTTGAATTGATTTATGTTGCACATTTTCGTAATCATTTTATGCATTTATTTGTATATTTGGTTTTGGCATTAACTTTGCCTTGGGAATAGCTTCCATCCCATACCGTAACCCCCTCCTCCGGCAATCATTTGGCAATGTGCAACGCCTCCTTTTGCAGTTGGCGGCGATAAAAATCTCGCTTCGCTTGGCCAAAATGCGTTTGATGCGCCGTTGCCCGGCGAAAAAAATTGCAACAACAACAAAAATTTGTTGCAATTCGTTTTGATTTGTGATTTTCTGCCCCTTTCTCTGTCTCTCTCCCTCTATCTGTCTTCCCCCCTTCACCTTTTGTACCCCCAACCACGCCTGGCCCATTCAATGACAATACGCTGCGCCAGGGGGCGAAAAAAAATCTTATCTCGCTGCCGGAAATCAAAGCGCACATCAAAGATTGCCGACGCCGACATTGTTGTTGCTGTTGTTGCTGCTGTTGCTGCTGTTGCTGCAAGCGGAGGTTGCGGTGTTCCATTGTAAATGCTGCCTCCCCCTCATTGGCAAGCCACCACAGCACCACCTATTTTTTATTTATTTTTTTTTTTGCCATGGGCCACCTTTCAGTTTTGTTTGATGTCGTTGCTGTGTTCTCATTGTTGTTGCTGTTGTTGCTGTTGTTGCTGTTGCTCGTCGTGTGTGCGATCAAATTTCCCATTCCCATTTCCCCGCCCTCCGCCCCCTACGAGTAATGATGGAGGAGTCAAGGGCGCTTTGACTGGCATACGCAGCATGCTGCTCACCTTGCCACTTGCCACTGTTGCAGCTACATATGCACAGCGGCAGGTGGGTCAGATCATTGATCAATCCAGCAAACTATGCTCAATAGTTAACGGTGCTTAGAAATATTGATAAGAATATATGATTTGTAGTTGCAATTACACAAATTATCTACTAAATTGTTGTAACCTCAAATTTATTCAAAGTCACAATAATTTGGAAATCATAATGTCAAATCGATTTGAGTAATTTAACATATAGTATTCACTTTGAAAGCCATAATAATATATGTTCGCCATAAGCGATAAATAAAGCCATATTTTAGATCCCAAACTGAAAACCAAGCAATATTTATCTGTACAATTTAGACATCATCCATTGCATACTAAGAAGCATGTCGACATCTGGATTTCAGTATTACTTATTCATTCCGTATTAGTGGTTCACTCCGGCATCAGCTCGGATATGTTACAAGACTGAAAAGTAAAGTAATAATTCGCAATGAAACAGAGGACAGACAGAGGGACGTGCCCATATCGACTCGCTTATTATTATTGATGCTGATTAAGTCGGAAACGTAATCAACTTCAGGACAATTACAAATCAGACCCGGAATCGGATTCGAAGTGTTCCAGTGCAAATATTCAGCGCACCTGAAACGAAACACATTCAACACAATTGCGAGCACTCTCTGCATCTTCCGCTATCGCTGTCTCTCGCTCTTTCTCTCTATTGGCCGCTCCTCGCTCATGTGTGCGCACTCGGTTCAGTTCCAGCTGTTCCCAGCATGTCTGTTGTGTTTGCACTCTCCCTTTCGCTCTCGCGCTCTGTCGCTCTCTGGCGTTCGCTCGCTGTGTCTGGGGCCAAACAGTTACAGTTCACATGGATGTTCGCTCAGTCCACGTTGATAGTTTGGCGAGTGTGGACGTGTTTCCATTCGCACTGGGAATCGACAATTTGAACGTACGTCAATCGGCGGCTTTGTTCAAATATTATATTAAATATTCGTGTGTTTAATTGGTGTCTGATGATATTATTTTTTTTTCACGTGATACGCGTGCGCAAGCTATAATTATAATAATAGGAATCGCACAAATCGCGGGTGAACTTAGTGGGCCACAGAATGAGGCGAATGTGACCGTGACCCTGAACCCTTTGTGCTCCAGCTGACCCTAAAAGGACTTAGTCAGCCCAAAGTCAGTGATTGCAGCAACTGCATTGACAACATTGACTCGCAACTAGCAATTCCAAAATGCTGACAGCATCCACAGCAAATTCAATTGCCCTGTTCGCCCTGCTCGCCGGCTGCCTGATGATGATGCAGTGCAGCTGCAGTAGCATCACCAGCAGCATCAGCAGCAGCAGAGTGCTAGCAGCTCTGTCGGGGAATGCTGTTAACGGTGGCAACTCGAATGGATTACAATGCCAGCGGATCGCAGTCTCTGCCTGCCAGGGACTTGGCTACAATATGACTGCGCTGCCCAATCTCGCCGGCCACACCAATCAGCTGGAGGCTGAATTGCAGGTAAGCCAATAACACAACCCCCTCGCGATTCTGCTGTCGTTCTAGTCTTTTTGGGTGTGTGACCTTAAAAAACATTTCTTGACGCTTACGTGCGAAAAACCAAAAAAAAAAAAAATACAAAAATTGTTGAAAACTCAGAAACCATTGCGAAAGCCAAGTGGACAGGGGAGGGGGCAAGATGGATCTGTAGCTGTAGATATGGACATGACCGGAGTCGGAGCTTGAAGCTGACGTTGTTGTCAGTGTCAGTTGTTGTGACGTTGACGGCAACTGGCGGCAGCTCATCAAAGCGCCTCCACTTTTTTTGTTTGTCTTAGCTGTTGTTTGCGTCCGCTTCTCTTCTTCTTTTTCTGCCGCTTCTTGGCTTGTTTTTGTGGCTTTGTCATTTGACGATTTATGTGAGATAAAGCCACAAATAATTACACAAAAAACAAATTATAAAAAATGCCTCTACACGCAAAAAAAAAGTCCTCAAGCCTACAAAAAATGCAATAGCAAACTTTAAAAAATGGGAAAAACTGAACTCCATTTGACAGCAATACTCCTAATGTGGAATGATTTGTATAAGTATACCAATATTATTATATATATTTATATATATATTTATAAAAAATATTATTTATTATTATCTGCAAATACACACAACAAAAAATCGAATTTTTTTTTTTAGTATGGCGAGTTGAGAGTCGATTATATAACATCATTCGTTAATTATATAGAACACATTAACCAAGGAATAATAAGAAATCTTTATCCGACTTATTGTCATATCTCTAGTGGCATTTTGAAGATAGAATTATTCGCTTATCTAAGTCCCCGCTAACAAACTGCTTAGTACTTGAAGTTCCTTCAAGTTTGGGTTCGTCTTTATCAATTAGATATATACTTAAAGACTTGTTGGCTTACATATAGAAAAAAAATATATATTTAAATCTTAAGTTTGGCATTTGAACCGCAAGTTAAAATCCATAATCTGAAGACAGCACACTCGTTTCAGGTTCTTCTTTCCAGAATGAACGAATTTAATCCAAGTATATGCATATATGCTTGTCCTATGCTGCCTTGACTTTCATACGTTCTATATATATTTTTTTTTGTCCCTAAAATCCTGCCTGTCTTTAGGGCTTTCAGTTTTTTTTCTTTCTCTCTCGCTCTGATTGTGTATTTCTGTGTTTCTGTTAGAATTCTTGTTGTTCCTTTAGATCCCTGGCCTGCTCCATGCATATCTAGACAAACACGCCCAACATACGTACACACACACACACACACACACACACACACTCACTAACACACACACACATAGAGACAAAAGACAGGCACAACAAAGTTATCAGTCAAAAGACTTTGGAGAAGCGACAGCCGCAAACATTTAATTGCTTTTCAATGTAAAATGTAAAATGCTGGCCGCTATCAGTGACGTCGACGTCGACGTCGGCGTCGACATCGCTGCTGCCTTTGCATGTTACAGATAAAATGATAAAAGGAAAAAAAGAACAACAACAAAATAGCAGAAGAAGAAGACAAAGACGGAGACGTCGACGACGACGACGACGAAGAAGAAGAGGAGAGAGTAGGACGAGGAGGCAGAAATTAAAGTAGGCGACTACAAAGCAAAAAGATAAAAGAAAAAAAAGAAGAAGAAGAAGAAAAATGCTTAACTGTAACTAACTTTGACTAAAAGTCGAGTTTTCGGTTTGGCCGTAACTGCATTTGAGGTCAGCGTCATTCTTGGCCATAATTTACCATTTACCATTTACCATGAAAAGAGTCGAAGCGAGTGCGTGTCGAAAGCTAAAGCTGAGAGCCGACAGCCGAGAGCCAAGAGCCGAAAGTCGAAAGCTGAAGCGGACAATGATAGCGATGATAATGCTAATAGTGCTGGTAATAGTGTTGGCACCAGTGTTCGTAATGGTAATGCTAATGGTAATGGGTAAAGTCTTTAGGCGAGAAAAAGAACTGTGACGAAGATAGGAAACAGTTGGAGAGAATGAGCGAAAGAGGAAACGAAAGATGTGAGAAATGTGTGCGATGCAGCAGCGAGCAGTGAGCAGCGAGCATCGCTAGACGGTAGTCATAGTCAGGGTAGCGGGGAAGAGGGGTAGTCGGGTAAGGGGCACAGGGTCATGGTCGGGGCCTTTCTTTTGGCCAAAAGTCCATTAACACCTCTTTGCCGGCTATATATATGTATATATATATATAGGCATTCTGCTTTGGGCCCTGGTCAATCGGCTGCTGCGGCGAAGTAAGGGATCAAGGGCCGGGCAATGCCGGTTGTGCTGATTGCAGCTGCTGCCGACTGCCGACTGACATATTGACTAACTGACCAAAAGAAAACCCATAAAATTGTGCACTATGCCTCGCTTTATCTGCTCGACTCTTCGGATGATTAGCTAGTTGTCTATGCCGGCTGATACCCTGTTTTTAAATGAAATTATTAAAAACGCGTCCAATCAAAAACTATTTATTTTCAAATATAAATTTTGAAATTTAAAATGAACTGACTTAAAATTAAATTCTATACTCCCAAATACAGAACGAATAATTCGATTTGTAAGCAGTCAATTTGAATGTGTTTTGCACTTAAATCAAGATTTCTGGATTTTTGCAACAAAAAAAACATATATATACCATATTTGTATTTGTACACAGTAGATATCGATTGGTGCATGAATGCAACCAATAATAATAATCGGGGCTGACTTCTGCATTTGTAGGGCATCTGCTCGTCGGTCACTCCAGCAGCTTGAATGCGTGTGAGTGAGTGTGTGTTGTTTCTTGGAGGCGTCTGGTTCGCATTCCCGCCTTCTTTGCCTTTTTATTATCGGACGCAGCCTGCGCCTGGCGCTGCTGTAAGTGTTCATTCTCTCTCTCTCTCTCTCTCTCTCTCTCGCTCTCTCTCTATCTCTCTCTCAGCCTTTCAGATGATCCCTTTGTGTGCGTGTAAAAATTGTTTAGACGAAACTCAAACAAAAGTCGAACATGTTTCAAGTGGGTAATAAAAACGAAATGAAACGAAATTAAATCGGAAGCACGTAAAGCAGATCAAAGAGTTTCGGACACAAAGGAAACAACAAAAAAAAACAACATTAAGATACAGGCAGCAATCAAAAGAAAAGGCCAACTAAAACATACAACAACAACAACAACAACAACAACAACAATTATCATCAGAAGCTTTATGGCCAGCTGGAAATGCATTTAGCATGCAGAAGAACTGTGTGTTGGATTCTCTAAATCTTGCTGGCTCCAGATACAAATTTCAAGTGCAGCCGAAGAGCAAAAAGGCAGCAGCAACAACAGTTCCAGGCACGTGGCCAAGTCTTGTTTTAGCGAAAGAGAGACAGGGAGAGGGAGAGGGAGAGGGAGAGAGAAAAAAGAGACTGCATCAGGCCGACATTCCAAGTTTCATCAAGATAGCTTCAAAACAGACAGACATACGGATGTGGCAATATCAACTCGGTTAGTGCTGCTGATCAAACATATATATGTATATATATATATATATATATATATATATATTACAAACGAAGCACAGAATGAAGTACAAACCTTTGACTTCGGGCTAAAAATGTTCAATTTCCGATTTTCTATATTAGAATTTGCTTTTTCATATCATAATTCTATACTATATTTTTTATAATCGCATCAATTTCTATAATATATCCATATATATAAAATGTTTTGATTGACCTTGATGTTTTTGCAGTTTGATAAGAGAAATAAACCTGTGCAGGAATAAAGGAAAAGAAAAACACATTCGAAATTCGTTGAGGTAATTCGAAAATGCAGGTTTCACTTCAGATTATTTGTAATATTAATGCACATGTTACGGGTATTCCCTATCAAATAATAAATTACATCTGCGAAAATGATAGTAATTTACTTGCATAACCACCTCCACCTCCACCTCCGCCTTCCCCTACTCCGGCTGATCCTCCACCCGCGAGGCGCACTTCAACAAGTGTCCAACTTTATTCAATTCGATTCCCAACATTTTCATTGATCGCTATCTCTGAGAGGTGCCTGGGCTGCTTGGCTGGAGGGGGGGTTACGGGTTTGGTGCGTTGCCGTACACGTTGAATTAATTTGCTTGTAATTGTCCGTTGACGAGCACTTTGTCGGCACTAGTACACAGAGATAGACAGAGATAGTCACAGGCAGGCGGAAAGAGATAGCAACAAACACAAATAAAAGGGAAAGCACTGGGCACCGAGGAGGGAGGGAGCGCAGCGGCTGTTTCACATGGACAGATCTGTCTGCTGGCTGGATTTGACATGACTGCGTCACACATGCCTCCCAGCCCAGCTCACCCCCAACTCACCTCCCCCCGGCACACTCGCACACACGCACACTCGTTCGGCCTGTCACTTTGCTAGATTTTTATTTGTCCATTATCATTTGACGTGTGTGCGGGAAGGGTGTGGGGTGTGGGGGCAGAGGCGGGCAGGGCGGTGGGTTTGGTTTGGTTTGTTGTGCTTTGCCGTTAGCCTTACTCGCCTGTCATGTTTGTCATATCGCCTCCGATAAAGAAAAAAAAAAACGAACACAAAAACAACAACGAATTGTTTTTTTTTTTTTTTCTTTTTTTCATTTACTTTTTTTTTGTAGGTAAATGCGCAGTCGCCGCCACACTCGTGCTCTGTGGGATTTGTGCCTTAAATATGACAGATGACTGCTCAAACAAAAGACAAGAGAGGGACACCTCTAACACCAACCCTCCCCCTCCCCCTCCCTCCCATACCGCCCTCCCTCCCGCACTGCCCTGCGCCGCCCCACCTTGCTGCCCGTTGCGCTTTTTCAGCGTTTATGTAAAGTAATTGTAAATATTTAGACAGCACGTTTTTGGGCTCTGTTTGGACAGCGCATTAGCCGCTGACGCAGTCGAAGATCTGAGACTCGAAATTGCTCCACCAAAGCACATACCTCCCACCATATCCCGCCATATTCATTTATGAATTCCAATGGTTCCCCCCATAAAGCATAAAGCACACATCACATAAGGCCGCAAAGTTTGCACCATAAACGACGTTGACGTCGACGACGACGACGACGACGACGACGACGCTGGCGACAATAAAATTGTTTGATTTTCAAAATCAGAGCCCATTAAGCAGATTGCTCGCAGAGCAGCACGGGAAGAGGGTGCTGTGGGGGGGGGGGGGGAGTTAAGAAATTTGATAAACAAAAAAAAAAACCACAAGAATGAGACGGAGTGAGTGAGAACTTTAGATGCCCCACTCTTGGAATGGGTTTTATAGCAAATATGCCGCTTATCGCTTGGCCCCACAAGTTACAGATAAACCTACAAATATATATTTATGTAAATATAAAGCAATACTGAGATATCAAGACACTATTCGATCAAAGGAATGAGCGCAAACATAAAATACATCTCTGCATTTCGAGTTGCAGGCAAAACCAATTCATATTCATATTCATATTCATATTCATATTCACATTCATATTCATATTCACATTCATATTCATATTCATATTTATATTCATTTTCATTTTCATGTTCATATTCATATTCATATTCATATTCATATTCATATTCATATTCACATTCATATTCACATTCATATTCATATTCAACTTCATATTCATAGTCACATTCATATTCATATTCATATTCATATTCACATTCATTTTCATATTCATATTCATATTCATATTCATATTCAACTTCATATTCATATTCACATTCATATTCATATTCATATTCATATTCATATTCATCTCCTCTCACTCCGCCATCTATTTGATTATCATTATATATTTCCTTTAATTATTTTTTAATATTATTTTTATGATTCGAATTTGACTACACTTCGGAGTCGGAGTTTTTTCCTAATTATTTATTAAATAAATATTTGTATTTTATTTTTTTTTTTTTTTTTTATGAAAGCTTAATGTGTTTGCGTTGCTTTTAGCTATCAGTTAGTTTCCTAATATAATATATATATATTTTTAAACTCATCCAGAGTTAATCCGTGGCGGCGTTTTGATAAGAGCGCCCTTATCAGACAGACGCTACAAAAACGCCAAGCGCCAAGTTGTTGCTGCTGTTCTTAGTTGAAGCTACCAAGTTACGTTTTCAATAACAGACAGATATACATATATATATATATATACATATATATATATATAGTTATATATATATATAGTTATGTGGGCAACGTTCGTAGAAGCAAAAGAATGAACTGAAAAGAACGGCAGCAACAAAAGGCACAAAGAATGTCGGGGAGGCATTTGAGGCGACTTAGCAATGATAATGTCAAATGTTTGACTGCTACCGACCAACAACAACAACAACAACAACAACAACAACAACATCAGCAACAATTATGACGAGGATCCGGGCTATAATGCATCAGTTACATATAGACAAATGACTTTGAAGTTTGGCGCAAGCACTGCAACTTCACGTATGTGCATGTGTGTGTGTGTGTGTGTGTGTGTGTGTTTGATTGCGATGGTTAACTATGGATCGTTTGTCATTCGATGGCCGGCATAACTCTGGCCAACGAATTGATATAATGATGAAGCAGCGGCTGCGTTGACGAAAACATTTTTGACAAAAGGCAATGCTCAGCTCTATATCCACATCCACATCCACATCCACATCCAGTTGAGGCACAGAGTCCTCAGAGACACAAGAGTCAGAGTCATTTCCAGTCCAGGCCAAGCAACAACAACAATTAGTTGGCTCGCACAACAACAACAACAACAACAAGACAAGACAAGTAACGCTGACGACCCAAGGCACAAGCACGCAAAAATGCAGCAACGTTTTTCAAATGCCGCACAGTGAAAAAGCCAGGCAGGAATGTCGAGAGTAACGATGCCATGCCACAGAGCAAAAGGCAAAAAGTAAGAAAACAAAAAAGAATAAAAAACAGCGGCAACAAGAAACACGTGCAATCAAAACGAGCGTACTCGACTGACAGCTACCCTCTGAAAACAGTTCCGCATGTGTAGCAAATAGTTGCGTTGTATGAATAACATATTAACTATCATGCTTGATAATAATAATAATAATAATAATAATAATAATAATAATAATAATAATACTAATAATAATAATAATAAATGTTACAAGGTAGACGACAGAACTAAACTACCCAATGCAAGAGTAAGGCAAAAAGAAAAGGCCGAAGAAGTAACAAAAACAAAAGGCAAAAAGCAAAAAGCAAAAGGCAAAAAGCAGGCAGAGACGCAGCAGGTTTGTGTCTTAAGTCTTTTGTTTTGCAGCCAGGATGCTGAATGCCGCCGTCGCGAAGATGACGTTGAACTGTGCAAGTGTTGTTGTTGTTGTTGTTGTTGTTGCTGTTGCTGCTGATGTTACTGTTGTTGTTGTTGTTGCCGCCGCTCGTAATTACATGGCAATTAAGTTAATTGAACTGCGCGCCTGCGTTCGCGTGAATTGCTTTGGCTAAAGATAAGCCCTTCCCACAGCCCCTCCTCCCTACTCCCTATTCTCCTTACCCCTTTACCCCCTTACCCACTCCTCCATACGCCAAAGCAAACAAAAACAGCTGCAATGCTCGCATACTCTGTATTCCTGTTGTAGTTGTTGTTGTTGCTGCTTTTTTTCGGTCTTTATGTAGTTCAAGCTGTTCAAGTTGTTGTTGTTGTTGTTGTTGTTATTCTTGGCATAGTATAATGTAAGATGCGTTTAACTGTTGTTTGTGGCACATTGCAGCAAAGCTTAGCCAAGTCACTCGATCCGACAAAACGATGACAAACAACATTGAAATGGTCAATAGAAGATAAAACTCAAGATAAACCCACTGCAACCGAACCAGATCGATTGGATTTCGATTCCAGTTTATTATCGAAGTAATCTAGATATTTTAATAAGGTTTGCAGTAATATTTTTATTCTTGTTTCTTCTTCTGCCTATTATGCTGATCCTGTTACAGATCCTGATCCTACACCTCGCCACTAAGTCGGCGGCTGTGTCAGCAGTATGCGCTCCTTTGCTGGTCAGGATTGAGAACATTGCGCACTTGTTGGCTTATCAGAGCACAGCCCTCATCTGGCACCAGCTCATTCTTCTTCAAATGGGAAGCCAGCAAGACAGATGACAGCTGCAGATCGTCCATCCCGATGAGCGATTCAACGGTTGTCCCCAGCGGCTCTGTCCAGTGGCAAATCCTATGCCCCAACAGCTGCAGGTTCCTCCGATCCAAATAAGAGGCCATCTTTTGCTGCTGTCGCTTCTTCTTCTCTTGTTGCTGCTTTCGATGTGCTCAATCTGTTTAATGTGCTCTGCTTATTGGCCGAGATTGAACGCCGACTCACCTGCTGGGCATCAAGAGCAGCCCTCCGTGCCATAAACTTCTTGCATGTCTCATAAGCCACTACTTTTGATGGCTGCGCCAAGTCAGGATAGTACTTCAGATTGCTGGCAAAGAAGGGCTCATCCACTGCCAACGGATCTCCGCTCTGCTCAGCGGCTTCTGCCCGGCAATGATCAGCATACCAATCGGACTGCTCCTCGTCCTTCGTCTGCTCCTTCTCCTGGCCATCAGATTCGTTGCATTCTTGTAGGAAAACAAACTGTGGCATCTCGTCCTCTTCCCCATTGGTTAAATTTGAGCTTGCTTCATAGTTTCCACTTGCATTCATTTTAAAGTTTTTCTTTTTATGAATTTGTATATTTTCCGAGATGTCGACTTGACAGCAGAATGACTTTCGTATATTAGCAAAGCTTTCCTGAGACAGTTGAGATAGCAGAAAATCAGAGTGGATTTTTGTGATTTATTTTAATCAAGTTAAAGTTTAACTAGTAGCACATCCAAATATTTAAGGATATCACTATAATGACAAACACTAATACAAAATTGAGATGGTGATAAGATGTTTTCACATATGGATGGATATATATGTATGTGGAGTGCATCTATATACATATATATACTTTGCTGTGTTCAGTTCAGAAGATTAAAAGCCAATTTCTGGAAGAGATTTTATGTCTTTTTATGTGACAAAATATTCGAATGTGAAAACATGTTATCACCACCTCAATTTACTAAGTGCTCGTCATTATATTGATATATTGATATCTTCAATTTTAGTTTAACTTTAACTCGATTATAAATCGAAAATCCAACTGTCTCTATACTTGCTAATAATCGAAAGTCATTCTGCTGTCAAGTCGACATCTCAAACGGACAGAAACTTGTGTGAAAATATACAAATTCAACAAAAGAAAAACAGCAAAATGAGTGGAAACTATGAAGCAAGCTCAAATTTAACCAAAGAGGAAGAGGACGAGATGCCACAGTTTGTTTTCCTACAAGAATGCAACGACTTTGATGACCAAGAGAAGAAGGAGCAGACGAAGGACGAGGAGGAGTCCGATTGGTATGCTGACCATTGCCGGGCAGAAGCTGCTGAGCAGAGCGGAGATCCGTTGGCAGTGGATGAGCCCTTCTTTGCCAGCAATCTGAAGTACTATCCTGACTTGGCGCAGCCATCAAAAGTAGTGGCTTATGAGACATGCAAGAAGTTTATGGCACGGAGGGCTGCTCTTGATGCCCAGCAGGTGAGTCGGCGTTCAATCTCGGCCAATAAGCAGAGCACATTAAACAGATTGAGCACATCGAAAGCAGCAACAAGAGAAGAAGAAGCGACAGCAGCAAAAGATGGCCTCTTATTTGGATCGGAGGAACCTGCAGCTGTTGGGGCATAGGATTTGCCACTGGACAGAGCCGCTGGGGACAACCGTTGAATCGCTCATCGGGATGGACGATCTGCAGCTGTCATCTGTCTTGCTGGCTTCCCATTTGAAGAAGAATGCATAGAGCCCGCTGACTGAGTGGTGAGAAGGGGGAACAGGATTGGGATCGGGATTAGGAGCAGTATGCAGCAATATGCAACCGAGACTGCGTCTCTTTTAAACAAGATTCCAATTGTTACCAATTATTACTAACCAACTGATGGCAAAATACTTATATAGTTATATTAAAGGCAACGTCTCCTGAACTATGAGGTATATAAATCTGGCTTAGGGCCTTAGGGTATCTGCTAGTCGAGCAAGCAATAATAATTGTGCAGGGTATCTGCTAGTCGAGTGCTCTCGACTTGAACATTCTTACTCTTTCCTTTTGCGAATTGCAAATTGAATATATTAAAAGTAGCGCAAAGAGTCTGACGAGAGCCGCGTCCAGCATCGAGTTGAATGTGGCTGGGCTGGGTCAGGGCTGGTGGCAATGCTGCCAATGCTGCCAATGCTGCCAATGTTGCCAATGCTGCTGGTGCTCCACTAGCCCGGTCCGTACAATGGCCAGACAAGACAGACAGGCTGACAGACGGACAGACGGACAAGCAACTGTAACTGTAGCGTGCGCTAAGCTGAAAGCCAAAAAGCTAAAACCCAACCTGAGCGCAATTGCTTTCATGTAGTACCAGCCGCTGGAGGCTCCTTTGAGCTGTCTGTCTGTCTGTCTGTCTGACTGTCTGTCTGTCTCTCTGTCTGTTGGTCTGGCAGCCGCTTTGGCAGATTTCTGCCAAAGATTAGCCGCCGCTGTCGCTGACTGTTTGTCTAACTGCTGCCAATGTTAAGCAACTGCAGCCGCAGCTCAAATTGCAGTTGCAGTTGCAACTGCAGTCGGTGCTGCCAACAGCGCTGTTCAGGTTTTTAGAAACAATTCTTTTCAATAAACTTAAACGATGCTATTATTATATTTTTATATTAGTTTATTAATTTAGCATTATTTGCTTCAGCTTATGACCATAAATATTCAGTTAGCAATAATTATTTTGTGGTTTATTTTTTTTATTTATGAGCATTGCTGCTTTAAGAGAGTATTTCTAAAATGTTAATATTAGTTTATTATGTGGATTATGAATTGATTCCAAATGGTTTTGAGTTCGCTATGACTTGGACTCTTTAAGAAATGTTGCATTGCGATCCAATTTTTCCTTTTATACAACTCGATTTCCGTACGATGGTTTTCGCTATGAAGTGCTTCTAGTCACGTGAGCGCAGACTGTAGGCTGCTAACGCTGAATCGGCGCTGGCTGGCTCCGTTGCTCTTCCTGTTGCTGCCTCAGTTTGGTTCAGTTTGGTTCAGCTTGGCTCAGCTTGGCTCAGCTTGGCTCAGCTGCATTCCTTCCCAAGCCGGGCTAAAAGAGGCGATCGCCATCGATCGATGGGGATCGTTGTGCAATTCATTTGAGTTCATTTCATTTTAGTTCAGTTCAGTTCAGTTCAGTTCAGTTCATTTGCTTTGCTTTGCAGTGGATTTCTTTTGCCTTTTGAATGACAATCGTCGCCAGTCAAAATGTCAATTAATTGTGAGAAGACATTCATGTGTCGCTTTCTCAGTCTCAGTCTCAGTCTGAGTCTCAGTCTCAGTCTGAGTCTCAGCCGCTGACAGCCGCTGAAAATGCTGGAGAATTGCTGCTCTCCGCTAATTACATATATATACTATATGTGTACACCAATGTGGATTGCTTTAGATCTATCAGTTTGGGGATCAGCGGCAATATATGTATATGATGTCATCGCATCAGTTTTTGTTGTTGCTGATTTTTTTTGTTTGGCTTTTTACTTTTTACAGTCGATTTCGGCGGTTTCGATTTATCATCGCATCGTTGTCACGCGGCGGCGTCTTAATTATGCAAATTAACTTAACGCTGGCAACAACAACAAATTACAAGAACAACAAATTACAACAACAAAAAATAACATCATCTCTCACAACTGACCTGTTGGCCAAAAAACTAAAAAACCAAAAAAAAAGATCTCTCTCTCTCTCTCTCTCTGTCTGTCTGTCTCTCTCTGCTGTCTGTCTGTCTGTCTGTCTGTCTGTCTGTTAACTGTCTCAATATTCATATTCGTCTATAGCTGCTCAAATACGGCTCTGGCGTTCGCTAATTGCAAACGCTTTCGAAGCAAATGAAATCAATTGACGCACTTCAAAGCCGCCGACTGCTTGGCTTGGCTTGGTGTGTGTGGCCGGCAGCTTGTATCGAATGGCTGCCGATCGGCCAACTAAATCAAATAAAGCGCAAATCAAATAATGCACTGACAACAACAACAACTAAAACAACCACAAAGTCTCCTGTCAGCTGGAAACAACAACAACAACAACAACAACAACGACAAAAACCAGAAAAAGAAGAAGAAAAGATAAAACGCTGCCGTCTTTGCTCTGTTCAAATGAACAACGTCAACGACGCTTTTGTCGGCTGACCAAACTTGACTTTGAGTTGGCCAAGCTTGAAGATTTACTATCTCATCTTATATATAATATATGTATGTGTGTGTGTGTGTGTGTGTGTGTGTGTGTGTGTGTGTGCCTAGCATTTTGCAACACTTGTCACTTGTGACAGCTGAAAAATATGTTGAGACTACAGCAAAGCTACATCCAAGTTACTACTATATATATATATATATATACATAAATATCACTTCAGGAAGAAGATACCCAATACACAACTCATACAGACACAGGCAGACACACCTTTTAACACACACACACTCGCACACACACAAACACGCACAACTCATTCATAGTTTGAGCTGTCTTCTTCTTCGGCTTTGTTTGTGAATAGTGTGAATAGTGTGAATCGTAGCTGTGAGTTATGTGAGTGGCAACCGCTGAAGGCTGAAGCAACCGACTTGAGTTGTTTGAGATCATGCACCATCATCATCATCCTCATCGTCAACATCATTATTGTAATTATTATGCAAATCAGTCACGCACTCAAATGATGGGAAAAAAGTTTGCCAACATAATGAAAAGTATATTAAATCAAAGGTAGAATTGAATATATGTGAATATACCCATATCAATGGGTTGCTCGATGACAGCCTGAATCTGCTGGGAACTTAATTATATTAACGACACACTTCATTTATATGTAATCGGAGTTGTTGTGGCCAATTATAGATTGCAGTTTGTACATTAACTTGAACTTGTTAACAACCGTTGCATGGAATTGGATCTTATGACTGATGTTTTACTCCACAAAGTGAGTTATTACAATGACAACACTTACATAGATTTGATACAGATATTACTAGATATATATATGTATATATAGACTACATCATTGAAGGAAAGGAATGAAATGAAAATGTTTTTTACTTAGCAAGTATTTGATGCTCATCACAATAGGATCACAAATCATCCAATTCCGACTACTATATCATATAGCTGACATGGGATGCGATCAGGTTGTCTTCAGTTGTTAGTCGTGCTGTACTTGTATTATTAGTTTATCAACTTTTAGATATACTCAACTAGTTGGAGTAATATTTCCACAATATTATATCTGAATATTATGCATAAAATTCCATATAAATAATCGGGTTATGCGCATTTGTTGTCCCTTTGGTCCGCAGCCGCTTTTCTCTGTTTCTCATTAGATGCACTGGCCAACAACTAATCTGATAACAAATTGCATCTGGGAATGGGAATGGAAATGGAATGGAGTATGGAGTATGGAGTCGGATGAATAGTTTTATATAGCCAGCGACCAGTCTGGTGGCCAGCTTCAATTCTTCAGCTCTCCAAATTCCAGTTCCAGTTGCCGTGCGGCAAGTTTCAGTCAAACCGTGGCGCTTAAGCCTATAATTTGTATGGGTGTGGAGCCCCGGCCGAACCGGCAGGTAGAAATTGGTGCCGTGGGCAGTGCAACAGCAGCAACAGCAGCAATACCAGCAATACCAGCAGCAGCAGCAGCAGCTGTAGCTGCAGCAGCAACGGCAACAGCAACAGCAAAGCGTAGAAAATTATAAATTAATCCATTACTTAAGAGCAGATTATGCAGATGTCTGAGCGCATTAAATGTCGCGCGGCGAACGCTGTGAGGATCCATGAGGATGGTGGCATTAAGCGTTAATGAATGAACATGCCCCGGCTATAAAGAGCGCATAGATGCGCCACAGATACACAAACTAGCAGATACATCTGTATGTATCTCAACATGTGAATGTCGATTTGTGTTTGATCATTGTTGTTGCTGTTGTTGTGGTTGTTGTGGTTGTTGTGGTTGTTGCTGTTGTTGTGGTTGTTGTGGTTGCTGCTCCTTTCAAAAATATTCAAAGCTAAAGTGCCGCAGCGGCAACAACATCATCGCTTGATCGTTGGGGCAACTTTAATGTGCCTTTTGCTTTGCTTTCATTTTATTTGATTTCGTTGCGGCGAAATCATTAATCAAAATCGAGAAATCATTAAGTGAGCGTTTACGCTGAGGTGTCAACTGTTGTTGTTGTTGTTGTTGTTGTTGCTGTTGCTGTTGCTGTTGCTGTTGTTGCTGTTGTTGCTGTTGTTGCTGTTCTTTGGCTTGTAATTGAATTGTGAACATGACGCAGAGACTGAAGCATTATCAAATTTGAGACTCCACAAAAACAAGATTACATTTTTTTCTAGCTTTTCGATCGTAAAGTTACTTAAGAAAACCGCCGCAAGTCAAACAATAAACAGTCCAAATACAAAACAGAAAAAAAGCTGAAAAAAACACGCTAAAAACCAAAAACCAAAAAGCGAAACGAAACGCAACTTGCAAGACGCAAAGCGGTTGAGACAAAGACCAAACAGTGAACAAAAATAAACTGTTCATTTTAGCCAAAACCAAATGAAGCATAACTTTTTCATTTTACACACGAACCGATGACATAAAAGTTAATTTCATGATCGATTTTTGAAAATCGCACCAAAGCTGAAAACTGAACAAACCGACAAAAGTTTTCAATTATGTTTTCGCTTAGACAGATCACAGATGCACAGCCCAAACGAATACAATACTATTCATATAGACACTCACAGCATTCACAATCATTTAGATGAATGCACATTTGTCTCCACAAGTCTCCCCAAACTGGGCATTAGCTTTATCTGATCAATTATCAATATTTTCTGCTAAGCATTATGTTTTTTTTTTTTTTTTTTTTCTTTTTTTGTCTTTTTCTGTGGCAAATCAAATATTTATTTCTACAATTAAATTGCATTCAAAGTTTGAGGTTATTTGTAGATTTAGCTGCCACATTCTGCAAGCAAGCGCAATTTGTTGCTTTTGTCGGGTGTGCGACGCGTCGCGAATTGCGGCCTCTTTTTTCGCGGCGGCGGCTGCGTGGCCAAAAAAAACATGGAAAAAAAAAACAGCTCGAAGCGTTGCAGATTGCATTCGATGCGCAGACAGACGCAAACACTGTCGAATGGGTCTGAAGCTGGGACAGAAACGGAGACAGACTCCGAGAGCGACTGACTGCGGCAGTGGTAGAAGTGGGGGCTATGTCCAAGCCAGGCCAAGCCAAGCCAAGCCAAGCCAAGCCAAGCCAAGCCAAGCTAAACTAAGCCAAGCGAAGCCATAGTTATAGCCAAGTTGCCCTTTTGCATTTCGCAGCACAAAGCGGCATTAATAACACATTTTAGACACTTGGCCGGCCATTTGCTTGTGGCCCAAAAGCGTTACACAGCTTTCATAGTCTGGCTCTATCTTGCTGTCACTCTTCTCCCTCTCCCTCTCTCTCTCTCTCTGTCTCTCTCTGCCTCTCCCTCTCTTTCTTAGGCTGTGTGTTTCTATGGCACTGCATATGCGGTTGGCCTGTCCATTAGTGGGATTGCCTTTCAGTTTTTGGCTTGGCTTATGACAATGATGATAATGATCATGATGATGATGATGATGTTGATGATGATGATGTTGATGATGATGATGTTGATGATGATGATGATGATGATGATGATGTTGATGTTGGTGATGATGTTGATGTTGATGATGACGAGCCTTGACACTTGTTGCCATTGTTGAAGCCTAGCTGCAGCATCATTAAATTATTATTGCCTGTGGCCATAATAGACGCACTACCTAAGAAACAGAGCGAGAGCGAGAGCGAGCAGAAGAAAGAGAGACAAAGAGAGAGAGGGAGAGAGAGAGATAGAAAGAGAGAGAGAGCAAATGGTAGCTAGAGAGAGATAGAGAGCTGCCCAGCTATCGTCTTTACAATAGTTCGCTGGCGGGTGCCTCAAAGGTAATAAAACAAGCATCATTCACATCGACTTTCGACTCGCAAATACCCTGTAATTTAAATTTTTTTTTTTTTTCACAACTAAGTTGTATAACAATAAGCAGAGCAAGAAGTGTAGCTTAATTGTTATAAATTATTGAATACATTTTTTTTTTTTGTTTAATAATTGTTTAAATTTATTTTGAATCAAGTAAACAAATGTGGTTAATATTCACATAATGTTATTAATCAATTAGAGCAGATGCAGACAGAGTTGAGTGACTGCAATGACTCCATCAAAATCATTTTCAGCCAGGGTATTTCAAATTGGAAATTGCGTGCCTAATGCGCCGTTCCAAATGCCCAGCGGCGTTTGTGTGTTGGCTTTCGACTGCCCTAATGTACCTTAATTATATATACCCACAACAACAACAACAACAACAACAGCAGCAGCAGCAGCAGCAGCAACAACAACAATAAGACTAAGGTTACTGTTAGCCAAGACAGCCGAGCGAGCCCAAAGAAAACGCTGTGGCAGCTGAATATGAAACAGAAACTGAACTAAACCAAACTGAAACTGGTAACTCTTCGGCTCGTAAAGTCGGGAATCGATGTCAGAGCTGGAGCTGGAGTTGGAGTTGGAGTTGGAGTTGGACTCGGTCTTGGGTCCGCATGTCTGCCCATCAAATGCATGTCAAAGTTCCGCTCTGGGAGTCCCAATGCGAGCAGACTCTTTCCTCAGAAATCGACTCACTAATTTAAAGCAGTCTTTTTTCCTTTCGTTTCTCTCCGTTTTTTTTCTCTTTTTTATCTTTTTTCTTTTTTGTCGTATATCCTTCGTTTATTTGGTTTAAGGCCAAAAGCCATAAGCCAATTGGCAACCCTTTTTTGAGCCTCTAGTCGAAAAATTCCGCAAACTCATAAATGTTTATGCTGGCCTTTTGCTACTTGATTTTCATTTTCATTTTTGTTGGTTTTTTGTTTTTTATTTCCCTGTCAGAGGGACTCAAGGTTCGTCATCGTCATCGTCATCGTCATCGTCATCGATGATGTCTGGGGAACCTTTGTCCATTTTTTCTGCAACTTGTGTTATGATGTTTCGCTTACAGTTCTTTCTGGCTAGCGAGCAATTAAAAGCAGCAGCAACAAAACTGCGGCAACTGTTTTCCGTGCTCGGTTTCCATTTGCAGACGATTTGACTGCATTGCGCGTAATTAGCCACTAATTGCACTCAACACTCAACACTCGACACTCAACACTCAACACTCGACACTCGACACTAAACAACAATCAATAGTCGAGACTTGGGCAAATGCCATTCCCATATCGGTTTGGACTGCTGCACTAACCATTTCGGACTTGGCCACTTGGCCAACTCATGTGTGAAGTGAGTCGCCAATTTTCACACAAAACCACATTGCCACGTCGTGTAAATAAAAAAGTTAAGCAATGCTGGCTAAATAAATATGCGACTTTTAGCGTATATCAATTAGCTTTTTTTCCCGAGCCAAACTTGCTCACAATGAGCCAACTAGTTATTGTCAACAAACTAACGCAACTTTTCTCACATTGTTGTCACAGTTTCCGCTAAGACTATCTAACAACTCTTAGCATAAAGTCTTAAAATAAGTCTTCAAAAAGATACCCAAATGCAACTCAAAGCGATGTTGCATGTGCTAAAAAGCGACAAAGATTTAAATGTATCTCAAGTTATGGGCGATCTGTGGCTGATCTCGAAGATACTTCATATATATGTAGATATTTTGTGTGATTGAGATACATTTTATGCAAATGTTTCTGAAACTTATCTTTGATGTTCAAAATCGGTTTGTACTTGAAAATGTTTTGCGCTTTCTTCGAAATTGTTGCGTCACTTTTGAAATGGGCGCCAATAATTACTAAAATAAATTGAAAGTGGATTTGTTTTCCAATTATTTCCAGTTGTGTTCCAAATCAGTATTTGCTGCAATTAGTTTTTCGAGCTAAATAAGTTTGTATGTGGAAACTCGAGTTTTAATGAATTAATGTATACATTCAAAGCTTTGATGATATAACATAAATACACATATATAAATATATATATATATATACATATATGTATTTGTATAACTGAACGAAATTGAACTAGTAGAACTGCTAGAAGCCGAAAAGAAGAAAGAAAAAACTCATTCAATTGGTTGTAAACAAATGCAATTAGGCATTTTGTTTTTTTTTGCGATTGTTGGCAGTTGTTTTCATAGTGTAAGCATTTGTCAATTGTTGTTGTTGTTGTTGTTTTTGTTTTTGTTGTTGTTGTTGTTGTTTGCTAGTGCCAAGTGTTTGGCGGCGAAAGAACAAAGAGATAAACGCACAAAGCTCGACTACGTTTGACTACATTTTTATTGCATTTTTATTAGATAAAATTATAGACATCAATGAAGAAGAACAACAACAATAGCAACAGCAACAACAATAGCAACAGCAACAGCAACAACAACAACAACAACAGCAACAACAGCAACAACAATTAACAAAGCCGACGGCGCCGATGCCGCCGTCCAAGTTAGTCAGTCAGCCAGTTAGGTGTGAATGGGAACGCCGACAATTTGATTGTTTAAATTTTGTTTTTAGTTTTGCTTTTTTGTTTTTGTTTTTGTTTTAGCGCTTTTATCCGCTAGTTTTTGTTCTTTTCATTCTACTCCATTCGTTGCTGCTCTGTTTGCCGTTTAACTTTACACAAATATTTGCCGTGTTTTTCTGTTGGTTTTTCCTCCTTCGTTTTTTACTTATCGAACAGCGCATTTCGATCTAATTATTTGGCGGCTTACTTTCAAGTTTGCCCCACAAGCGACAATACAATAACAGATAAAGATAACAGATAACAGATAACATATAACAGATAACAGATAGCAGATAATAGATAATAGATAGAATACACACTTGCACACGACTCGCAATAATTGATAAAACGTAAAATCTTTGCCCATATCAGCCGATTGCGTGTTTCGATACTCTATACTCTATACTCTATACTCTATACTCTATACTCTATACTCTATACTCTATACTCTATACTCTATACTCTATACTCTATACTCTGTACTCTATACTCTATACTCTATACTCTATACTCTATACTCTATACTCTATACTCTATACTCTATACTCTATACTCTATACTCTATACTCTATACTCTATACTCTATACTCTATACTCTATACTCTATACTCTATACTCTATACTCTATACTCTATACTCTATACTCTATACTCTATACTCTATACTCTATACTCTATACTCTATACTCTATACTCTATACTCTATACTCTATACTCTATACTCTATACTCTATACTCTATACTCTATACTCTATACTCTATACTCTATACTCTATACTCTATACTCTATACTCTATACTCTATACTCTATACTCTATACTCTATACTCTATACTCTATACTCTATACTCTATACTCTATACTCTATACTCTATACTCTATAATCTATACTATTTATATACACATTATATATACAGATTATGTTGCTTCAATCAATGACTAAACGATTCCATTCTCTCTCTCTCTCTCTCTCTCTCTCTCTGTGCAGATTGCCAAACTGTTGCCACTGATCGAGTCGGGTTGTTCGAGACGCGCACGTTTTCTGCTCTGCTCGGCGCTGTTTCCGCTCTGCAGCCCGGATGTGCCGCGACCGGTGACCGCCTGCAAGTCCCTCTGCGAGACGGTGCAGGGGGAGTGTGCGGTAAATGCGGCGCCGGAGTTGATGCAACTGTGGCCGCCGTTTCTCAGCTGTGAATCGCTGCCGCAGCCGGAGAATCATGAGCTCTGTATGCAGATACCGCAGGAGGCAACGGCGACGGAGGCAGCAGAGAACACAGCAGCATCAGCAGCAGCAGCCGAGGGAGGCAGCGCACAGAAGACATCAACAGCAGAGGCCGCATCCGGAACCGGAACCGGAGTCGGAGCAGAGCCGCCGCAACAGCAACAAATGTACTGGTCCTGGATGGCCCGAAAGATGTCCTCGCAGCTGGGCAAATCCTCAGAGAACGCTGCTGCCGCTGCTGGTGGTGGTGGTGGTGCTGCTGCCGGCCTGGGCATCGGTGGACACATCTGTCCGCAGAACTTCAGTGCGAGTCCACTGAATGCCGAGGATTGTTTGGCACAGTGCCAGCGCGATGCGTTCCACACGACGCAGCAGAAGAAGCTGACGGAGAGCTTGATCCTGGGCATGTCGGCCGTCTGCTTTGTGCTCACACTCTTCGCCCTGGTCACCTTCTGGGCGGAGCCGACACGCTTTGGCTATCCGGAGCGGCCCGTGCTCTTCCTGTGTCTCTGCTATAATCTGTTCAGCGTTTGCTATCTGGAGCGCATCGTCTTCCATCAGGCGCGCAGTTTGGCCCTGCTCCAGGAGCCGGGTCGTGGCGTGGCTCGGCTTGGGGCAGCTTGCTCCTTGACGCCGCCCTGCCTGGCCTCCTACATAAGCACGTCGTATTTGAGCTTGTGCGCGGCAAGCTGGTGGCTAATCTTTGCCCTCTGCTTCTATCTGTCCTCGCACAAGAAATGGTCCAGTGAAGCGCTGGAGAAGCGCTCCGGCTTGTTCCATGTGCTGGCGTGGGTCCCACCGCTGGCGCCACCCATTGCCGCCCTGTTGTTGGAGCGAGTGCGTCCCAGTGAGCTGACCGGCATGTGCACAGCGCCCGGTTTTGTTGAGCTGCCAGCGTTGGCGTTGCTGCTGCTGGGCCTCTATTTTACGCTGCGTGCCTCACGCTCGTTGCACACGTTGCAGCAACAGTTGCAGCCAACGTTGGCGCATCAGCGTTTCGCCCAGATTCGCAAGCGATTTGTTGTCTTCTCGCTGCTGTTCTTTGTGCCGACGGCGGCTGGTGTATTGGCCGCCTTCTTTGAGCGTTTCGTGGATGCGGTGAGCAGCTGCTCCACGCTGGAGGATTGCCCGCAGCCGGCACAGTTGAGCGCATGGCCGGCACTGGTGCGGATCTTCTTTCAACTGGTGGGCGGCACACTGACGGGCATGTGGGTGTGGTCACGCAAGACCTGTGAGAGCTATCGCAGTCGCTTGGTTGCCGGCACGCCCAGCTCATCGCTAATGATGCCCCATAAATCGGCAACAGTTGGTGCCGCACCCGGTGGAGTGGGGGGTGTCGGAGGAGTTCTCGTCGTCGGATCGGCTGCTGCCCTGCCGCCCAAGAAGCATCTGTACGCGAGTGGCAAGTCAATGCTAGGCGCTGCTCCACATGCCACAGCGCCACTCTACGCCGGCATCAGTTTCCACAATGTTCCCGTCTACAATCCGAACCAGTCGCGGGTTTAAACATCGACTCAGCTCTCCGCCGGATCTCAGCCTTGTTTTGCGTACAGGGTATTCGCTGGCCGGTACAACAACAAAACCTACCATATATAATTATATATATATTGTACTGATCTATGGATATATGTTTTTTTTCTAGACCGTAAGGCCCTAAATGAAATGTGTTAATAGCTTTAAATTTGAATAGTTTCGCTAAGTGTATATCTACATGTAAATACTTTTTTTTTTATATTATTATATTATGATGACGATGATAATTAGTTGTACATGAGTTGAAAACAAAATAAATATAAACCTATTTAAATTATATATTTTGCTGATTTTTACTTTTACGCTCGCGGCGGTTATCATGCCATCTCTTTCTCACACATGCGATCAATATGGGAATCTACTTTCGACTATAACTTGGGTGTTACTCATCCGATCTTGATGAAATTAGGGCAGTTGATCGATTATATGCATATGCACATTATGTATTAATAAGAAAATTCTGTCTTTAAAATTCTAGCATTAATCGCTATCGGAAATCGAATTGTATCGATAATCCTGAAACTTGATCTGCGCCTGGTATTCGAGAACCTATATTCCAAATTTGAAGTCTCTAGCTCTTATAGTCTCTGAGATCCGCGTGTTCATACAGACGGACGGACAGACGGACATGGCTATTTCGACTCGACTGTTGATCCTGATCAAGAATATATATATACTTTATGGGGTCGGAGATGCTTCCTTCTGCCTGTTAATGGGTTAAGGGTATAAAAAGAATTTCCGGCGAAAGTTGTGGGCGTTGTCTTCTTGATGCTGTTCAGGAATATATATTTTTAATAATGGTAAAACAATTGAATACCATATCAAGGTTATCAAGTCCTGATATCATGTATATATATATCAGCTGCAAAATAAGAAAGTACGTCTATCTTAGACAAGTTTGAGATTATATATGCATCCCGACTGGATTTCCACCAATTATTATTAATTATTGATTAATTAGTGAGTTTGGTTGACAAAAATGTTGTTCCTATACATATGGCAGCTATATTATATAAAAGCCCGATCCGCGCCGCTTCGGTATATCTACTGCATGCTGCAAGAGGCGTAAAAATGTCAAATATCGTCAAGATTGCTCTCAAACTGAGAGACGGACAGGTGAATAGCTATAAAGACTAGACTAGTGATATTGATCAAGAATATATATATATATACTTTAAGGAGTCGGCAACATATTCATCCAATATAATTTCCTCTGAAATGATTAAGGATAACACTTTTGGAAAAATGCAGCACAAAAAATGTTTGTGCACAAAAAATTGGATTCGCTTTTGCAAAAATAGTTTCGAAAACATTTTAATATGCAGCAAAGGAAAAAAAGATATAAAAGATGAAAAGTGCCGCATAAAATAGGATCTGTTGGGTTTTGTTTTTTAATTGCAGCGAGTACAAAATATGCCAACAAAGGAAGTGAAGAAGAAGAAGAAGAGGAAGAAGAAGAAGAGTTAATGGTTGCTACTGTTTTTTTGCGTTTATTTTAGTTTATTTTTTATTTTTTGTTTTGGCGAGAAGGATTCGGGGAACGCAGATGGGCAATTGGAAATAAGGTTAATGATGGGCTCTCAAGTTGATTACAAACAATTTTGTTGCCGCCTGTCCCTCTGTGTGTGTGTGTGTGTATGTGTGCATCATGCAACATACAACAGACAACCACCCTGCAAGTGTCACACACAAAACACACAACAAGAACTGAGGCAACAGCAACTGCAGCAGCAAAAGCAGCAAAAGCAGCAAGAGCGAGCGCAATTAATTTGATTGAAGCTGCCACACGGCGTGCCTTGCAACGTTTCTATCTTACAAATTGCCCCGCTGCCGGTGCAACAACACGAACAACAACAACAACAACAAGAGCAGCCACTGTGCAGCAAGCGTGCAATTAACTCTTGTGCGCCAAGATCAAAGCGATTAAAGCCGCGCTGCCCCGACTAAAAAACTGAGTCCAGGGTCTGTGCCACTGCCACGGCTGCCACTTGCTGCCCCCTTGACGCAGCCAGTGCCGGAGCGAGAGCCACAGCAGCGAAACCGAAACCCAGTCAAGCCCAGCCAGCTGAGGCTTTATCTTCATCATCATTGTGCTCCTGCTGTTGTTGTTGTTGTTGTTGTTTTTAGTTGCCTGCCTGGCTAAACAACAAAAGAACGTGCCCCAAAAGACAAACGGAACCGCACAGACGGCGGCATACACTAAGAAAAATAAAAAAAAACAAAATAAATGTGGGCACAGAGAGTAGCATGCTCATCTCAATCCCAATCAATTTGATGATGATGATTTTATCGATTTTCACTTATCGATGTTATCGATATATGTAAATTTGTATCGACATTGAAAAATGATTTCTGCTATTCAGCAAATTTTTCACTTTTCTTCTTTCTTTTTTTTTTTTTTTTGAGTGTAACAACAGAATTGGTTGACTAGCTGACTGGCTGGCTGTAAGCGGCTCAAATGATTGTTGGCCATTTACAAGTGTTAAATGTACATAAAACTTGGCCAGCATCCTGGGCATCTCTCAGTGGTTTTTGGGACGAAAGTGCTGCAATTTTGATTATAAATGCGCCTATTTGGCCAGTGGGGGCGATCAAACTCAGCGGAGACAAATGATCGCACGATCCACGCTCCACTTCGGCTAATAATTCATTATACATACATACATACATATATGTATACACATGTACATTCATGGTTTGAGCCAAGTCGTAGTTCCTTATACGCTAGCCTACATAGATATACCCTTAAGTTATAAGAGGGATAAAAAACAATTATCTTCCTATTTTTCTATATCATCCGCAAAACGAATCAAATTGGTAAATTTAATTATTTTCTGATATTATTGATAACCTCTCGCGATATCAACAACAATTAAATACAATTTTCTACATTTTCAAATATGAATTTATGCTTCAGCTGCTGTTTGTAGTAAATATCTTCGAGTCGAGTGCTCTCCATGGCCAGGCATCAATTTGCTTGATATATGGCTTGAACATTTGATTCAATAAACGAATAATTCGTAGGAGGATTTAATTCCGAATTAATACTTCTTATAATTTAACTTTTAGCTTATATTGAAACGATCAAATTAAATAATCTTATTTTCTTTTTCATTGATTGTACGATTGATTTAGGGGCAAAACTATGATCAAAAAGCCCTCGCTTTTTAATCTACGTTCAGTTTTGACGAAGTTATGGCATTTTGAAGTTTCGACCTATGCCCACATATCGATCTATCGATTTTGGGGCTATAACTTTTACTTGTCTTCCGACCTCAAATCACGTTTTCAACTTTAAATGTACGATTGATTTAGGGGAAAACTATGATCAAAAAGCCCTCGCTTTTTAATCTACGTTCAGTTTTGACGAAGTTATGGCATTTTGAAGTTTCGATCTATGCCCACATATCGATCTATCGATTTTCGGGCTATAACTTTTACTTGTCTTCCGACCTCAAATCACGTTTTCAACTTTAAATGTACGATTGATTTAGGGGCAAAACTATGATCAAAAAGCCCTCGCTTTTTAATCTACGTTCAGTTTTGACGAAGTTATGGCATTTTGAAGTTTCAACCCATGCCCACATATCGATCTATCGATTTTCGGGCTATGACTTTTACTTGTCTTCCGACCTCAAATCACGTTTTCAACTTTAAATGTACGATTGATTTAGGGGCAAAACTATGATCAAAAAGCCCTCGCTTTTTAATCTACGTTCAGTTTTGACGAAGTTATGGCATTTTGAAGTTTCGACCTATGCCCACATATCGATCTATCGATTTTCGGGCTATAACTTTTACTTGTCTTCCGACCTCAAATCACGTTTTCAACTTTAAATGTACGATTGATTTAGGGGCAAAACTATGATCAAAAAGCCCTCGCTTTTTAATCTACGTTCAGTTTTGACGAAGTTATGGCATTTTGAAGTTTCGACCTATGCCCACATATCGATCTATCGATTTTCGGGCTATAACTTTTACTTGTCTTCCGACCTCAAATCACGTTTTCAACTTTAAATGTACGATTGATTTAGGGGCAAAACTATGATCAAAAAGCCCTCGCTTTTTAATCTACGTTCAGTTTTGACGAAGTTATGGCATTTTGAAGTTTCGGCCTATGCCCATGTATCGATTTATCGATTTTCGGGCTATAATTTTTACTTGTCTTCCGACCTCAAATCACGTTTTCAACTTTAAATGTACGATTGATTTGGGGGCAAAACTATGATCAAAAAGCCCTCGCTTTTTAATCTACGTTCAGTTTTGACGAAGTTATGGCATTTTGAAGTTTCGACCTATGCCCACATATCGATCTATCGATTTTCGGGCTACAACTTTTACTTGTCTTCCGACCTCAAATCACGTTTTCAACTTTAAATGTACGATTGATTTGGGGGCAAAACTATGATCAAAAATCCCTCGCTTTTTAATCTACGTTCAGTTTTGACGAAGTTATGGCATTTTGAAGTTTCGACCTATGCCCACATATCGATCTATCGATTTTCGGGCTATAACTTTTACTTGTCTTCCGACCTCAAATCACGTTTTCAACTTTAAATGTACGATTGATTTGGGGGCAAAACTATGATCAAAAAGCCCTCGCTTTTTAATCTACGTTCAGTTTTGACGAAGTTATGGCATTTTGAAGTTTCGACCTATGCCCACATATCGATCTATCGATTTTCGGGCTATAACTTTTACTTGTCTTCCGACCTCAAATCACGTTTTCAACTTTAAATGTACGATTGATTTAGGAGCAAAACTATGATCAAAAAGCCCTCGCTTTTTAATCTACGTTCAGTTTTGACGAAGTTATGGCATTTTGAAGTTTCGACCTATGCCCACATATCGATCTATCGATTTTCGGGCTATAACTTTTACTTGTCTTCCGACCTCAAATCACGTTTTCATCTTTAAATGTACGATTGATTTAGGAGCAAAACTATGATCAAAAAGCCCTCGCTTTTTAATCTACGTTCAGTTTTGACGAAGTTATGGCATTTTGTAGTTTCGACCTATGCCCACATATCGATCTACCGATTTTCGGTCTATAATTTTTACACAATTATTCAATCTGTCAAAAAGATCTGAATTGGACATTGACTACTCGGAGGAGCCTTTTGTTGGCGCTCAAGACCAAACCTGCTTTAAATGCCAGCCAAAACTCTCGATAATATGTAAGATTAAGTACATGTTTCAAAAAGTGTCAAATATGCGCAGTAGTATTATTATGTTGACAACTACTGTAGATTTGGATATATTCAACTGCGGGTACATGAATTTGCAAGTGCTGCCTAAAAGTATGCCACGTTTTATTACTGTGAGCAACAACCCGAGAGTATGCAGTATATTTCCAGCTTGTTGCTTTAATGTGACAATTACAATTTTTAATTGTTAGTTATTGTTATTATTATTGTACACTGTCCTTTAAATTATATATTTTTAGAGTGGCAAGATCGATTGGCATGTATGCTATCGATAACAATTGGATAGGTAAGCTTGCACAGTTCGCAAATCAGCTGCTTGCAAGTTGGCCAAGAAGCCAAGACCGGTTTTTTTGTTCATGTTATGATTGTTGGGGAATGAAAGAATGCCAGAAGAGAAAGCATTCTGAGCTCGACGCGAACTTTGCTTTATTCTCGGTTCCCGTCTCTGACTTTGTTGACGTGTGCAACAGTTAAAATGTAAAAGATTTTTACCGAAACTATTTATTTGTTTGGAATTAAAAACAATGGCCGCAAGTGTTGTTAAAGCACCCAAATGTGTGAGAAACTCCAAAGAGTTGGCCAAAATCCAGCCAGCCCTGACAAGTGACAATGCTGCCAAATGGTAAGAAAGCACTGAAATCAAAAGACTGAATCAACAAACTTGATTTATTTCTCAAATACACATTTGGAACTGCAGGCGCTGGTTGCTGCTGCTGTTAGCCGTTTTTCTCATCACCTTTGGCACTCGCTACTACAAGGTAACGGAACCGGATCACATTTGGTAAGGACGACTACGGCATGAATCGTTTCCAATAAGAATCGCCCACTTCTATTTCTTGTAGCTGGGATGAGACGCACTTCGGCAAAATGGGCAGCTGGTATATAAATCGCACTTTCTTCTTCGACGTACATCCACCGTTGGGAAAGGTGGGTACACTGACAAAAATTCCATATTCAATACATGCGCTTAATACGTTCTGCTTTAACGGGTTGCTCAACTTAAGATTTTTCATTCAGGAATAATCTGATTTAAGCTAAAAATCCATTCTTGCTATTCGATAGTTGTCGACTTAGACACGCTTTGCAGTTCAACAATATTTTCTTGATGTGTTTCTTATGTGAATTTATATAATAGCTTACTAAATCGAAGTGATTGTCAACAACCACTCTGAGATCTAATTTCGAAAGTAACAACTTACTTTTTAACTCATTATTTAACTCACTCTTACTCTCTCTATCTCTCTCTCTCTATCTATCTCGCTCAGATGCTAATTGGCTTATCGGGCTATTTGACGGGCTACAACGGCACCTTTCCGTTCGAGAAACCGGGTGACAAATACAACGAGACACGTTACCAGGGTATGCGCTATGTGAGTATATTATATATATATAAGAAAACAGTGTGACCAGCTCTTAATCGAAATCTTCCTTTTGAACAGTTCTGCACAACGCTGGGCGCACTGATAATGCCCATGGGCTTTGATACCGTCTACGATCTGACACGCTCCCACGAGGCAGCGCTGCTCTCTGCCGCCTATCTAATCTTTGGCAAGTGGACAGCTCTAATAAGTAAAATATAACCCAGCTAAATGGTGCATTTTGCATATGTTTTGCAGATGTGGGCATGCTGACACTTAATCAGTATATACTACTCGATCCGATACTCTTGTTCTTCATGATGGGCTCTGTGTGGGGCATGGTCAAGATATCGAAGTGCACCAGAGCTGGTGCCTCGTACACGGCACGCTGGTGGCTCTGGCTGCTGCTCACCGGCACCATGCTCTCCTGCACGATAAGCGTGAAGTTTGTGGGTCTGTTTGTGGTGCTGCTGGTGGGTCTGCATACGGCCAGCGAGCTCTGGCTCATATTGGGTGATCTGAGCAAGCCCATTGCGGAGACCCTCAAGCAGATTGCGTGTCGCGCCCTTGCGCTCATCCTCTGGCCCATCGTGCTCTACACATTCTTCTTCTACATCCACCTGAGCGTGCTGAATCGCAGTGGAAATGGCGATGGCTTCTACAGCTCCGCGTTTCAGTCACGCCTCATCGGCAACTCGCTGTACAATGCGAGCATGCCCAGAGATGTGGCATACGGCGCACTGGTAACCATTAAGAATCACAAGACCGGTGGCGGCTACCTCCACTCCCATGCCCATCTCTATCCCAAGGGCAGTGGCGCCCGACAGCAGCAGGTGAGTCCCAATATGAGTGAGTCCCTTATGTTATCACTGAATGCGGGCTTAATCGGACAAGATATTAAAGTGCACCAAGTTGATGTGCAATTCTTAGAGCATAGTTTTAAATTAGGATCGCTTGCTTTGCAGATCACCACCTATACGCACAAGGATGACAATAACATCTGGCAGATCAAGCCCTACAACAAGCAACAGCTGCCCAAGGATGAGCTGCGGCTGCTGCGACACGGAGATCTGCTGCGACTCGAGCACTTGGTGACCAAGCGGAACCTGCACTCGCACAACGAACCGGCGCCAATGACCAAGAAGCATCTGCAGGTCACCGGATACGGCGAGGTGAGTAACACTCACTCCTAACAACCACTCAGGCAAGTGATCAACTTATCTTCAACGATCAACGATCTTCTCTGGCTGCATAGTTGGGCGTGGGCGATGCCAACGATGTGTGGCGCGTCCTCATTGTGGGCGGTCGAGCGAATGACACAATTCACACGGTCACCTCACGTCTGATGTTCGTGCACTATCTGCAGAACTGTGCGCTCACCTCCAGTGGCAAACAGCTACCCAAGTGGGGCTTCGAGCAGCAGGAGGTCTCCTGCAATCTCAACATACGCGACAAGAATGCCCAGTGGAACGTGGAGGATAACCAGCACAAGCAGCGTAAGCTAAACCAACAAACCCACAACTTGACATGTCCCAACTCCTCTGTCTCTTCTTCTTCTCTCTCCCAGTGCCAAGTGTTAGCTTCAGCATATATGCGCCGGGCTTCTTTGCCCGCTTCCTGGAATCCCACGCGGTCATGTTGCAGGGCAATGCCGGCCTCAAGCCCAAGGAGGGCGAGATCACAAGCCGTCCATGGCAATGGCCAATTAACTATCGGGTAAGTCAAATTGAAAGTAACTAGTTGATACCCTGTAAGTAGCCCCAACATATAAGAATATCATCAAAGTCAGATCTTGATATATGTATATATATATATATTGTGAATCAGAACTATTTGAAGAAATACTTACTATCCTTGCACATACTTCCCTTCTCTTATTCTATTTCCAGGGTCAATTCTTCTCTGGCAGCAGCTATCGCATTTATTTGCTTGGAAACCCCGTCATTTGGTGGAGCAACCTCGTCTTCCTGCTGCTCTTCATCGCCGTCTACCTGTGCAATGCCATCTTGCAGCATCGTCGAGCAGGCCTAGCTGCCCAAGGACCTGCAGGACATGCCACAGCAGTGCCATTGCCCACCGAAACAGCAACAACAACAACTGAGCTGTGTAGCTGTTGTCCGGCAAAGAAACCAACTGAAAATACGCTCGAATCTGAGCCGAACCCTGACATGTCCTTGCAGGCAGCTGCTTGGCTCTTCATCGGCTGGTTGCTGCACTATTTGCCCTTCTGGGCAATGGGTCGCGTGCTCTACTTTCATCACTACTTTCCGGCGCTGATATTCAACTCATTGCTGACGGGTAAGTTTCCAACAGAGTTCTCTCTCTCTCTCTCTCTCTCTCCCTCTCCCTCTCCCTCTCTCTCTCTCTCTCTCTCTCTCTCTCTTTGTCTCTTTATAAGGTTTAGAAAGTTTACTTATGAAGTTTATCAAATTAAGAAAGATTTAATGTTGAGGTCTTTCTGTATAACTCCCATTGAAGGGTTTCCTAATGTGAGATTGCTCTCCGTCAATTTGAATGCCTTGGATGAGAATTGAATTTGAATTTTGGTTTATTTTCCAAGGTGGAATATATATTTATACTCTATGAAGTCGGAGAAGTCTCCTTCGATGCGTATATATACATATCAGTGCCATATTTGCAATGTCCAAGTCTAAACTAATATCATATCTCGCATATATCGTATGGGTCTCGCAATCATTTCCAACGATTTTTTGTTTTCAAGGCATTATGTTCAACTATATTATACGATCCCTGCCAAAGTGGCTGCAACATGTGCTGCTCGGCTCATTGCTGTCGACGATTGTGTATAGCTTTGTGGCCTTCTCGCCGCTGGCCTATGGGATGAATGGCCCGCTGGCCAATGAGCCCAATTCGACGATGCACAGCCTCAAGTGGCTGTCGACGTGGGAGTTTTAAGTGGGCCAATTAAAAAGTCGTCTGCTTGCATAGAAATAAGCAATTTATATATATATATACATTTATATATTTAACATACATATATAAATATCAAAAATAATATAAAAAAATGCGCTTAAATTAAATACACAAAAAAAAAAAAAAATATTTTGTTAAATAAAAAAAAAATCAACATATATATCTTAGCCGGACGACAGGTTAGCAAAATATAGATAACCAGGCATGCAATTTATAAATATAAATTAGGCAGCATCAGCATTGGCATCGACATCAGCATCAGCATCAGCATAAGCATCAGCATCAATCATCAAAGATGCCGAGCTCATCGAACCGTCGCAGTGCATAGTGCAGGGTATCCGTGGTGCGTGGATTCGATGAGAACATCAGCTCCACCTTCTTCTTGGCGAAGTCCTGATCGGTAAGTGCCTCAATGCTTATATCATAGGAGTCCTCCTTTCGCATCGTCACCATCGGCAGGAACGCGTACGACGAGAAGAAGCCATACAATTCACGCGCCCGTATCTCGTGCTGAACATCCGCATAGCTCGGCACAAACTCCGAGTGCATCCGCTCCAGGCTGTCGCGCAGCGATTCGTAGTACGTATGGATGAGGAACTCTCGCCGATGGATCAGCACGTCCAGCTGAACGCTGCTGTTCAGAAAGAAATTGATGTCGCACCCGGGACTGCCAAAGAAACTGTTCTGAAAGTCCACCTGTGGCCAAAAACAGAAATTGCAATTAGGAATGACGAAATGGCAATGGCATTGGAGCATTGCAAGTGGTCCACTCACGAAGATCGCGTCGATGGGTTTGGTGGGCAGATCGTCGTGGTATTTGTACATGAAATTATTGACCCACAGATCGCCATGATTGAGCACCGTTATTTCACCAGGTGTCGGCCGGCCGGTGAGAACCAGATTCTCCTTGATATTGTCACAATGACGATGCAGCTTATCCGCCAGCTGCTCATAGCCACGCCACTTCTCCACCACACTGGCCAGCGTGCGCAGTTGCAGCGTCATAAAGTTGATGAACCTCTCATTGGTCCTTATATAGTTCTCGTCCAGCATGCCGCTGGTGAAGTGCTCCCGCACACTGGGCTCCTGTTGGGAACATCAATCAAAATTTATGCAAATCATACTTTGTACTTCACATTTAATCACATTAAAATTATTAATTAATTGATAAATTAATTAATTGGATCAATTAACAGAAATATATGAATTGAGAAACAAACAGAAGAAAAAAAAACAATGTCTCCGCTCCAGCACTTGGAACTTG